>JARFIW010001465.1:0-505014 GCA_036346225.1 Platerodrilus igneus | reverse complement strand
TATTTATTGTTTGATTTAAATTATGTCTGCTATATACAGTCCGCAAAATAAACCTTAGAAAAATATTATTTGTCATACCAGTCCAAACAAGAACATATACATCAATTGCATAGTAAAGGGTATTATAAAAAACGAACACACACGAATCCAAACTGCTGTTGGTAAAACACAAATCCCAGTTAATTTCTACAACATTAGCTTCTGAACTGATAAAATCGGTATTGCTAAAGTCTAAGTAATAATCGCGATAGTTCGAGAGTTACGCTAGATTATGTCCACTGCCTTCGCAGTAAATTTGATTTTATAATAATAAAGTACTATTTACGTTACTTTCAATGCTTACAATATTTTTATTTCTATTTCATTTTTGGTGGATTCTGAAAATATTTTTCAGGTCGGGGATATGTTTGAGCCAAATGTTAATTTATTTTATTAAAATTTATATTTATTCAGGTTTAATTAGATAAAGTAAAGCTTGTTGTTTGCACCTTTCAAACCCGTAGTACAATTCTAGTAGTTTTAGAGAATTGACCGTCAAACCAACAATTATTCGGATCGCTAAGAAGAAATTACAATTTTTGTGAAACTATTGTTTCTTTGTTTTACATGAAACGTTTAATGTTGATGCTTATCCTGTGGTCGGTGTACGAATAATCGAGTAATTCCTTTGTTGTCCAATCCTTACCCTTAAATCACAAGTAGACCATTTAGTGACGAATCACCGCCTCATTTGCAGCAGCATACTCATTTGCACCCACATCTGGACCAAATTTACATGTAGATTCCCATAAGGAGCAAATGAGGGAGATGAATCTCCTCCTGCTCTCTCCTTGCTCTACTCCTTGCTCGGACACCCCCACAACCATTTTGACTACATCACACCCGCATTCTTTCCACCCGCGAGATAAATCTTTCTCCACATTTCCACCCACGAGATAAACCTATCTTGTTTGGTATCAATTAATATTATAATTTTCTCAGCTACCCGAATCTCTAAGAATTTTTTAGATTGCATCATCCCCCAGGGAGCTACCCCAATTTTAAGATTTCTTACCTGTAGCGACTTTTGAGCGTTCTTATAAATTTTTTTAGTCATGCGATACATTAAATTAGTTTAGAATTTTATGTAGAATCCAAATCTGCAAACAGATTTAAAATCGGACTACGCCCTGCAAAGTTACACATATACCCTCTGCGAGATAAATCTTTCTCCACATTTCCACCCACGAGATAAACCTATCTTGTTTGGCATCAATTAATATTAGAATTTTCTCAGCTACCCGAATCTCTAGGAATTTTTTAGATAGCGCCATCCCCCAGAGAGCTACCCCCATTTTAAGATTTCTTACCTGTAGCGACTTTTGAGCGTTCTTATAAATTTTTTATACATGCAATACATTTTGTTAGTCTAGAATTTTATGTAGAATCCGAATCCGTAAACAGATTTAAAATCGGACTACCTCTTACCATTTTACACACACCCTCTAAATTATAAATTTCCTGCGGCTCATACCTAAAAGAAAATCTAAAAACTATTCTTAAAACTTTTTATTACAGACAATTTTTACTAATACAGTTTAAATTTTGTAAACCACATTTCTAAATACATATTTACAATTTTTTATTCTTAATCTAGAACTCATATCGGTCTGCAAAATTTGAATTTATATTTATTCAGTTCTGTTTGCTATCCTTTCTGTGTTGAAAAACGTTTATCAGGTCTTTAACCAATGAATTGCGTTGTCGATTTTTGATTTCGAATCAAGATTATCCAAATTTTATTAGAACATAATTTAGTTGGAATTTTTGGGTTATTCTATTTCCAGCACGTGTACGCTGATATAGTCAAATTTACATTCGCAGTTCGTTCAGTGCTTTGCTTGTAATGATAGAGGTAACATCGCATGCAGGAGAAATATATTAACCAGGTAAGAACAAAATTGTGGCGGTTGTGCTCGCATAAGCATTGATTTATGATAATTAGTAGATTTGAAATAATTTAACGAGCACGTTTTGTGCGTAATGGCCCTAGCCGGTATAATGCTTATGCGAGTTCACCTGATAATTTGAGTTATGCTTTTTGCAATTTAATGCACTGCTCAACAATTAATGCTTATAGATATTTATTTATATATTTACATAAATATTTATATTTATTTTTATATCTATATTTTTGCCTGCTTTTATTGCTTGTGACTAGATATTATTTTTTTGACGTTCCGCCGCCGATTTTGGTGTCAGCTTCTATATAAGAAGGAAGATTGTTTGCGAAGATTGTAATTACAATATAATTCAGTTGGGAATGATAGGGAAAGCTAAGGACGGACTTAGGCTAATAAATTACTTCGACCTGGGAAGTTGAATTTGTAAATTTATAGAGCAGGTAAAATAGCTGGATTTACTATCAATATATTTGGCGTATTCTTTGGAAATTTGAATCCGTTTTAAATTAGCTAGCTAGATTTAGACAGTTTTAATTCGACCCTTCAAGTCGCACCGGTAAGCAGAGCTAGCAGCTGCTATCCGGCATTACGGATCCCTCCCCATTCATTTTGTTTGTGTCTTGTTGATCGGGCACACTCCAAAGTCAACGCTAGAGATACCATCAACCAAACCCTATTTTTAGTTGTTGTTTCAGTTGTTACATTTATATTTAGGATGTGTTAATCTTGAAGTTAGAATAATTAGGAGCACGTTTAATTTTTCGCGCTTAAACCCATTGTAGTACCTTATTTAAATTATAATAATATACCGATAAATCCGTGTCCATTTTCAGTTTTTTAATGCTGTGTTCGAGCTTATGTCAACGATTCGTGGAATGCCTTTCACGCATTTTATCGTTTTGTTAGTAATTCCTGTATTAACTAACTGCTGAAGCTCTGTTTTTAATTGTCTTAGGTGGTTTCTTTACAACAACGTTTGATCTGCTGATATAAAGATATTGCTTGAAATGTTTAAAAACTTTTTGTTCCGCAAAATGTTGAGCACATTATCCGTTGAGTAACATCTTTTTTAAAGACAGGTTTTTCTAAGAACAACTTTATCCAAACCAGAAATGTTTAATTCGGGAATATCGATATTAGATATATTACCCAGAACTGATTGCATATCTTGCCTATCTGCAAATGTTCTATCTTTAAGATGAGATGCATTGGATTCACTGAAATTAAGAAGAATTATATTTGATTCACAATCTTTGTGCTCTTGAATTTCCATTATAACGTCCCCAAAGGAATATAGCTGACTGTGTTTGTTGTGAGAGGCTGATACTTTAGCAGTTTCTTTCTTTAATTTCTTGATTTCGGTTTGTAAACCCATAAAAATATGTCTTAGGTCAGTAATACTTACCAATTGCCATTTTACATCCATACAATTAGCACAATAGTATTGTAACTTTCGATACTAAGCTTTAATCCATGTTACTTCGTTTCTTGATAACCCGCTACATGTAGAGTGCACGAATTTCTTGCAAAGGTCACAAAAAGTTTCTCTATCAGAAACCAACACATCTGTACATACACTACACTTATTTGTTAAGAAGACTTGGCTCATTTTCATGACCAAAACTAATTATACATTTACTGGTGAATAATTTTGTCTGACATTGGGAAAATGATTCGAGTATGCTGAACAAAAATTAATATAAATTGTTGGTTATTTTTGAAAAGAATAAACCAATAATTCGTTTCGCTGTTGTTGCAGCTTCTCAGACTGGCGCACTTCTCTTAGCAAAACAACCACCAAAGTAATTGAATTATACACAACTCATAGTGTATTAATAAGTGCAAAATGTATCTCATGCACCCTCTATACTCGAATGTAAACAACTAACTACTGGTGACCTTTTTAAGTCTCCGTCATGATAGTATAGATGACATTGCTAGAAAAAATTTTAATAACTAGTCAAAGGACAAGATTAAAATAATCAAATAACCGATTCCCTACTTAACACTGGAGAACCTTCTAAGGAAGTACTACTAAGGAAGTTGATCGTCAGAAGTTAATACGCTTCCAACTAAATAGTAATGATTTGTCTGGCATTAGGAATGTGATTCGAGAATAGCGAATGAAAATTAATATAAATTGTTGGTTATTTTGGAAAGAGAAAAGTCAATATCCGGTTTCGCTGTTGTTACAGCTCGTCAGACTGGCACATTTATCTCTGCAAAACAATCAACCAAGTTATTGAATTATACACTACTCGTGGTGTATTAATAAGTGCAAAATTTACTGGTCTGCACAAAAAACAAAGAATTATTGCTTGACAGCAGCCAGTAACAGATGCCCTTCGATTACAGTACATCACTACAGCATTCAATCTATTAAATTAAATAAATATAATTTAATAACTTACATGAGCTTGCTAACCATTCTCCATTGAGACTAAATCTTACTGCTGATACTCCTTTTGTATGTCCAGTAAGAGTAAACTTGAGGCTGTAGTTTGGCTTCTACAAAAGAAAGTTGAAGTAAACATTAATATTGAAATAAGATTTCAATAAAATAAAGATTAAATACATAACATTATTCAACAAACAAACAAACGTGTTGCATCATTATTTCATACCTATTTAATAAAAAAATTTTAATACTGCAAATCAAAAACATCATTTGCTTGTATGAGAGAATAAAATTAATACTACGAGAGTAAGTCACAAATTATCTGCAATATTGACATAACTCTTCTTACATTGTTCCTACTGCCTCTGTCCTCGTTTATTTTATAGTTATGTTGTTGTGGTCTTATGAAATTTCTATCTTAATTCCTCCACTTATCTTCATTTTGCTGAAAGATATATCAAGGCGGCTCCGTCAGAAGTTTGAACCAAAAAGGGACAACGAGCAGTAATCTGGTTTTGTGGTTAGAAGGTGTATCATGGGCTGCAATCCTTCAAAGACTTTGACACAATACAGGAATATTAGTGCCTTCTGCAATGGAATGTCTACAAATGGTTTAAATAGTTCAATGATGAGCGAGTTACATATCCCCCAATTATGTATGTATAACGAAATAGAACCTAATAAGAAATTAATAGAAATTATCAAAAAGGTGTTAACTGAAGTGCAACATTGTAATACAAGGACAATAAATACAGTTTATTAACAGTTCATAAAAACGGATGCAATACTTTGTATCGCAGACAATAGTAGGTCACGACGGTCAAGATACCGCAATTACCTAGAAAATAAGATTATAACATTGTAACAAAGTATAGAATTAAGAATAAGCAGAGATGAGCTCTGCTAGTTCCCACGGGCATGTGAGGGCGTAGGGACATCATAAATAGTCCGGGAGCCCCAAGACCCGGCAGTCAGTCAAAATATTCAGCTTTAGTATTGCAGTTTGCTTAGGCGACTCACAATATTAGTTTAATTAATTAATTTATTTCGATTTAAAGTTAAGACCAGTTTTTCAAAATTCCATATCAGTTTCTGTATCAATTAAACAAATTTATGAAGTTTAGGAAGTGTTTTTTAAAAACACAGCTCCCAAGGCCCAAACCTTACCTGGCGCAGCGTACTGATGTCAAAAGGGCACTAAGAATCCAAAAATCGGAAGACTGGTGACCAAGAATTTCAATTCGCAATTTTGTCAGAACCCAAACAGACGTTGGACAAGATACACAGAACAATGTGGACAACGTACAAGCATTGACGGAGTCCATGGAACCATCAAAGAAACTAATGCAAGGTCATTTCCTTAAAAAACCAATTGATTCTAACAAACTATAATTGATATTTGCTAGTATTAGAAAATTTTTGTTATTATTATTATTTTACTTATATTACAGGTTCTACCTCTATTATTATTGCAATTTTACGCCATTTAATGAAAATAATTGACTTATATATTAAAGGAAGTTTTTTCGAATTTATTTTTGAGAGTCTTGATCTTTAAAGGTGACTTTGAAGGCAAAAGAGAAAATTTGTTTTGAAACGAAAGAATTTTTAGAACTGAATAGTACGAACAATTATTACAATTATTAAACAAACCGACACAAAAATAACGGGCGCACAAAACGAGAACAATTTCAAAAAATAACCAAAAATAGAACGTAATTAATTCACAATTTATTTAATACTGCAAACTAGTATATAAAACGAAATTAAAACGGATTATTCAAACGTAACATTATCGCATTCTATAAACTGTAGAAACGCACTTTGCATAACAATCTATTAATAAAACCATTACCAAACTAAAACAAAGCGCAACTTTTATAAAATTACGCTTATCGTTGACTACGAAGTTATTTCAGTACAACCATTAAATAAAAGCATCCAAGAACGTTCATCATAAAACTAAATATCCACCTTACTGAAAGCTATAATTAACTGAAAGCGCATATCGCAACTATGTAAAAAAGCAATCGTCAAACGTGACATTTTATAATTAAAATACTTCGTAATTAACGAAGTAAAAAAGCAAAATTCATTCTTATACCAACCGAAAACAAAATCTTTCAGAAAAGTATTAACAAATTGCATATTAAATTATACAAACGCATTTACGCAATTAAATTATCACGAGACTGAATTACATCTATAGGTAGGAATAAAAACTTTATAATTAAAATACAAAAGCAATACTGTAACATAACGGTAAACTGAAGCCTTTTAAACTTTAAATTTAACACCTAAGGTGACGAAACAAAGTAACATTGTATTAATTATAATAGGCAACATTGAACAAAGCAATTGACGGAAACTTGCAATTCTATATTTAAAACTCAAGGTGACCGAACAATATAATTACAAAGAAAGCAGCTAACACCCACGGAGAAGAAATAAGTATCACAGACAGAAGTAAATCAGCAGAATTAAAATAAAATAAGTCTTAACTAGCGCGAACAAAGTAAACTGATTAGTGCAAGAAATTATTCACATCGAAACCTTTCAGAAAGCAAACTTACAAAAAAATTAACATTTGTGAAGTAAAAATAAACGGATTTAAGGCTACAGCAATTAGTCAGACATTATCGAACATAAATCCCACAAATTAACTACCGCACCGTGTAACTAAGTACATTTAATAGCAACTACGATTCTCTAAATAACTTAACACACTTCGAACTGAAATTAACAAACCCAGCTAAAAATAACAAATAACCCGACGCAATCAAAACTAATAAATCCAACCAAAGGGTAACAATACAAACCGCGAAACAAATCCCAATTTTTACAAAAATTTGAAATTAATTGAAATCAAAAGTAACTAGTAATTATTATAATAACTCTTAATGAAAATTAGTTCGGATACAAAAATTTACCTCGAGACAATCCTTAGCTTTAACAGAGAGCAAGCTTTGCTTGGTAGTTCCATCGCAGCATGCGAAATATTTTTGAAAACCTTATACAGACCCGAAGACAACGAAAGGAATGTATTACTATCACACCTGATGATAAGTAAACTGACCGGAAGGGCACTAATACTAAATGCCAACCGAGATGGCTTAGAACAATGGAAAAACTTTAAACGCATATTGATTGTATATTTTGGCGATCAACGTAACATAAAGTTTCTAGTACGCGACTTGATAAACCTCAGAATGGAAAACAACCAATCCCCATACCAATACGGAATGAAATGCCAAGATGTAAGAAGTTTAATCTTAACGAAATTAAAAACTGAAGAATTCGACCAAAATATCAGACCTTTAAAAACAAAAATGTATGACGAAATGGCACTGAGCACCTATATAAACGCATCACCAGAACGACTATTCCAACGTCCTTAGAATTTAGAAGAAGTCATAAATATGATAATAGAAGAGGGAAACGTAATGTACTATTGAAACAGATTATACAACCCCAACGCGAATAAAAGTTATTTACCAATGAAAACTATACAAGCCGCGGTATTTAAGAAAAGGTTTCCGCATTCCCCTAATACAAACAGACTAAAATTAGGTCTTCATTGTATTCAAAAATTCGGTGGCGCCATATTCACTATATTTTTGATCGTAATCCAACCCGACCCTAACTCATTTTTTACCCAGAGCAAATCACTCTACTAGCCGCATAGCTTTTGGAGGTTTCTTTATCCATGGGCTGTTTCTCATCTAAACTCACCTTGGGCTCTTTACATCATCAGGAAATCCTCGTTAATTATCCTTGTGCCTTTCAGTTGGCAATATAGGAGTAAAAACCCATTAGTAAGGCAAAACGTCACAACCTTTCAACAAGAAGTAGAAACTCCAACCGCATTAGTAAAAATAAAAGATAATTATGCCACAAGGACGAGTTTAAATTTCAATGACCATCCCGTAGAACTAGTACTAGCAGACCCAATTAACATAAGGGAATTAAATTTTAACGAAATGGAAATAGATGAAAACTTAGAAGACAACTACAACCTTGTAGAAAACGTCGAAATGTTAAAAGAAAATTTAAGTAGCATTCGCTTTAATACCGACATCAATCGAGAAGAGGAAAGAGCAATTAAAAATTTATATTTTGAATACCGCGACATATTCCACTGAGAAGGAATACCCCTAACATTCACTAATACAGTCAAACACAACATCGAGTTAACAGATAACAAACCCATATTTTACAATAGCATACAAACTACCTCAGGCATGCCAGGAAGAAGCCGTTGGACAAGTGACAGATTTATTAGAACTAGATATAATCCAGCACTCCAACTCACCATGGAGCAGTATTAATAGTACCTAAGAAATTAGACGCATCCGGAAAGAGAAAATTCAGAATAGTAATAAACTATAGAAAATTAAATGAAAAAACGGTAGACGACAAATACCCACTACCAAATATAACCAAAATTTAAGACAAATTAGGTGAATGCCAATATTTTTCAACATTAGATCTTGCATCAGGATACCATCAAGTAAAAATGGATAAAAAAGATACATCGAAAACAGCCTTTAGCACACCTAGAGGACACTACGAATCCAAATGAATGCCATTTGGACTAAAGAACGCACCCGCTACTTTTCAACGAGTTATGGATAACATATTACGAAGAATAGACAACGAAAAATGCCTTGTGTACCTAGACAACATCATAGTTTATTCAACATCATTAGTGGAACACATAGAAAGACTAAGAGAAGTATTTGAAAGATAAGAAGGCACATTTTAAAGTACATCTAGACAAGAGCGAACACTTATAAAAAGAAGTATTATTTTTATGACATATAATAACACCTCAAGGAGTCATGCCGAACCCCGACAAAACAAATGCAGTATAAATTACCCCTACCAAAAACAAACAAGGAAATTAAAGGTTTTTTAAGACTTAGTGGTTATTACCGCAAATTCATTAAAAGTTACGCTCAGATAACCAAGCCTCTGACAAGTTGTTTAAAGAAAGGCAACAAAATTGAACACACCCCAGAATTTATTAAAGCCTTAGATAAAATTAAAAGTATATTAAAAAATCAGCCCGTATTAGAATACCCAGGCTTCACGAAACCATTCATACTAACGACAGACGCGTCGAACGTAGCATTGGGCGCAGTATTGAGCCAAGAAAAGGTAGGTAGCGATAAACCCATCGGCTGTGCATTTAGAACCCTAAATGAAACCGAACAGAAATATAGTATCATACAGAAAGAATTGTTAGACATAATTTGGGCAGCAAAGTATTTTAGACCATACCTATACGGAAGAAAATTTTACATATACACTGAGCATAGACCATTAGTATGGCTATGCAAGCTTAAAGAACCAAATTCAAAATTACGAAAATGGAGAATCAGATTAGAAGAATACGACTACGAAATTATATACAAAAAAGGAATTTATAATAACAACGCAGACGCCTTAAGTAGAATACAACTCAACGCACTAGAAACAGAGTACTTTGTAGGAAACGTAGACGAAACGGGAATAAGAGAAAACCCAGAAGAAGTAGACACAATATATTTCACACGAAATGAAGAACCACAAACCGCGCTTAAAATTTTAAACGAAGCAATTGATATAAAACCCAATCAATTTATAACTACCTAAGGTTTGAATAACCCCAATCCCATAAAATATACAAAAGTAGACAATAAAAAGATCATCATCATCATCATCATTAGGTTTTCAGTCCTGGAACTGGTTAGACGCGTACCATCATTGTTTTCTATTCTGAACTAACCTACACATTTCCTTGAAATTTGCACAGTCTGCATCTATCACTATCTGATCTAGGTCTACATCTACCTTCTTTTTCCTATCTCTGCTTGTAATATATCCCATACTATTCCCCAAAATGCCTTTGAACGTATTCTGCTCTTCTATTCCTTTTTTCCCCAGATATTCTTGTTCCCCTACTATTTCTATAACCTATTTGTTATTATCTTTGTCTGTCCATGCTATCGTCCTCATACATCTGAAGCACAGCATTTTAAAACGCTGCTACCGTTTTTCTGTCTGCGTTTCAGACTGCCCGTATTTCAAAGGCATACTGTGATGTGCTCTACACATATGCTTTCAACAATTTTCTTCTTGTTCTATGTTTGTTGTCTTTCCCCATAGGCGCTGTTCTTTCTTGTTAGATGCAGTTCGGTCACTTTCTATTGTTTTACAGTTATATACCCTATTTCTCCGACCTTCAGTGGTTGTGAAGGGTGTGAAGGGAGCCTGTGGCTGCCAAGTTCCCCCATCACCTAACCATATACCGATTTAATATATGTTCCAATATATCTTTTCCCACAGTCAACATTAGTTGCAGATAATTCTCAACCAACAACTAGTTGTTTATACTAATCATCAGATTTATCTGTGCTTATTTTTTCGTCATTAGGTGTTACGTCTCAAAACTGGTTGGACACATACCTGCACTTATTTATATTCTGAGCTAGCCTACATAGTTCCCTGAAATCCTCACACAGCATGTGTATACAGCTCGTTCCCCTTCTATTGTTTTCTAATTTTATGCCCTATTTCACCGAGATTCAGTGAAGGGGTTTAAGCAACCTGTGGCTACCAAGATCCACCAACACTTAGACATTTGCCGAAATAATGGTTTTCCACTTAACATTATTCGAGAATATTGCCCAACCAATTCTTGTAGTGACATAATAATCATCATGTTTAAGCACAGTTATTTTTCGTCATTAGTTTATCCATCTTGGGACTGGTTGGATGCGTACCTACATTGATTTCTATTCTGGGCTAGCCTACACATCTTCCTGAAACTCCTACAGCCTACATCTTTTACTATCTGTGTGCAGTAGTCTAACCTAGGTCTGCCTCTTCTTCCCTTTTTTCCTATCTTTGCTTCTAATATATTCCGTACTATTCCATCATACCGTAGTATGTGGCCTATCATCCTATCTCTCCTCTTTTTTACCGTTTTCCACATATTTCTTTCTTTCCCTACCATTTTTAGTACCTCTTTGTTCTTAACTTTGTCTGTCCATGATATCTTCACCATACGTCTGTAGCACCACATTTCAAAGGCTTCTACCTTTTTCTTGTCCGCTTCTCCTACTGTCCAGGCTTCACAGCCGTACAGTGCTGTGTTCCACATGTTTTAAGCAATATTTTCCTTGTTTCTATGTTTGTGGTTTTTGAGCACAGTAGCTGCTTTTTCTTGTTACATGTAGCACGACCTTGTACTAATCTTTGTTTTATATCTTTTGTGCTTTTCCCATCTTGCGTTATTTGGCTTCCTAGGAGCAGAAATCCTTAACCTCTTGTAAGTTCGTGTTGCATATTTGTATTCTTGTTTTTGATTTACTTTCCCCACCTTTGCATACTAAAACTTTAGTTTTAGTTTTGTTAATTTTCATACCGTATCTCTCTGTTAGAATCGTTTCCATTTCATTAAGAGCAGCTTCTAACTCTTCCTTGCTAGACGCTAATACCGCTATATCATCTGCAAATCTAAGCATATCAATTTTTTGTCCCTGTATAGTAATTACAAATGTCTTCCTGCATTTGACGGTATTCATTGCCTCTTCTATGTACAAGTTAAAAATCCATGGGGATAAGGTACATCCCTGTCTCACCTCTTTCCTAATGTTTACTTCTCTACGTTCCTGCTCTAATTCTATTACTGCTGTTTGCTCTTTGTATAAGCTATGTACTATCCGTCTATCCCTATAACTCATTCCAATCTTTTTGATTATTTCAAACATTTTTTTCCAATTTACATTGTTGAATACTTTTCCAGATCTACAAACCCTATATACACGCTTTCACCTCTTTCTATTGTTTTCTCCATTATCACTCTTAGAGCTAAAATAGCCTCCCGTGTTCCCCTGCTTCGCCTAAACCCAAATTAGTCTTCTCCTAGTATTTCTTCCGCCCGTTTTTCCATTCGTCTTTGCAAAATTCTAGTTAATATTTTTGACACGTGTGCTGTTAAACTTATTGTTCGAAAATTTTCACACCTATCTGCGCCTTTCTTTTTTGGTATAGTTACTATGATGCTACGTTTGAAATCTTTGGGTATCTCGTCTGTCTCATACATATAGCTTACAAGTTGGAAGACACGTTCTGTTACTGCTTGTCCAGCGGCTTTTAGAGTTTCTGCTTGCACCTTATCTGTTCCCGGCGCCTTATCATTTTTCAGACTCTTTAATGCTAATTCAAACTCATCTCTAAATATACGATATTCCAAGTCATTATTTTCAATTTCTGATTCCTGTTCTAATGCAGTTAGTTCCTCTCCTGAATATAAATTCCCTATATATTCTTGCCATCTACCCACTTTCTCTATATTTTCTATAATGACGTTCCCTTGAGCGTCCCTTATATTTTTGCTATACGGTTTTATATCCTTAAAATTCATTCTAATTAATTTGTATGCTTCGTCTGTTTTTCCTATTTCCATCTTCGTTTGTACCTCTTTGCTCTTTTTATCAATTCATTGTTTTTTAGCTTTCCTGCATTTTCGAATAATTTCCCATTTTATGGCTTTGTATCTCTGTTTTCCTGTCTCGTCTGATTTATTTGTGTATTTTCGTCTTTCTTCTATTAAATTCAGGATACCCTTTGTTATCCATTGTTTCTTATTTTCTTTTTGTGTATACCCCAGAATATCTCTGGCCGACATATCTAGGCTGGATTTAATGTTATTCCATTCTGTTTCTACTTCCTTGGTATCAGATATTTTACCGATATCTTTGAGCAATTCATTTGACTTTTTTTCGATTCTTTCTTGAATATCTTTATCTTTTAGTTTCTCTAAGTCCAAGTGTCTTTTTCCGTTTCTTTTTTTCACAATCTTAAATTTAAATGCGGCTTTCATAATCACGATGTTGTGGTCAGTATCTATATCTGCTTCTGGGTAGCTTCTAAAGTCTTTTACTTGATTCCTAAATTGTTGTCTAACAAGAATGTAATCTATTTGATATTTTCCTATATCTCCTGGCATCTTCCACGTATATTGTCTTCTAGAATGATGTTGAAATAATGTGTTTGTGATGATTAAATGGTTCTTGTCGCAAAAATCTACCAGCCTATTTCCCCTGTCGTTTCTCGTGCCTAAACCAAATAAACCTACTACGGCCCCTTTCCTACCCTCACCTACTACGGCATTAAAATCCCCCGTAATTATTAAATTTTCATGTCTTTTTGCGTATCTAAATATATCTTCGATATCTTTTTAGATGGCTTCTACATCTTCGTTACTGTAGCTAGAGGTGGGTATGTATACTTGTATTATTACTGTGTTTACCGGTTTAGATTCTAATCTAACCATGAGTACTCTTTCGTTCTTTGGTAAGTAATTTTCTACACAGTATCCTATCTTTTTCCGCATAACTATCCTCACACCCAAATTTCCTTCCTCTGCTCCTGTATGAATTACCTTGAAGTCTCCATTCCAAAAATCCCCCGCCTCTGGCCACCGAACTTCGCTGGTCCCTACTATGTTTAGTGATAATCTATTTATTTCGATTTTTAGGTTCTCTAGCTTACCTACTTGCTCCATACTTCTAACATTCAACGCTTCGACTCGCAGAATGTTCCCGACTCTTATTTTTAACTTTCGATCGCATCCTCCAAAGTAGTCCCCTCCCGGAGATCCGAATGGGGGACTATTTTAACTCCGGAATCTTTTACCCCAGCGAATGCCATTATATTTGTTACAATTTAAGTACGCTGTGTATTTGGGAGATAACGTGGTGGTTTCCCTTTGCCTTCCACATCACGGTAGTGTGTCTTAGACTGCCATACCGACCCCTATGGTCTCTGCCAATCTAAGTACCGAAAGAGCCGCTGCCCTCTTTTGGGGACCTGTCTGAGTGTGGTTCCTGGTATAAATGAATTATTGGCAAGTGACTCAAATTCAGTCACGAGGGCATCATGTCGACGCGTTCCGCCCTAATTGAGGCTCATCAAGACAGTAGTAGCAAAGTTGTAATATTTAATACAGACACCTTATAAGAAGTACAGCATTACCTAGCTCACAATTTGTGTCATCATGTCGTTTCACCTAACATCGCAGGTTGTACCAACAGTCGGCACGGACGAGATCCGACTCAACTGCTTTTTCCATAGCCAAAAGTTATAATTATATATATATATATATATATATATATATATATAATATATATATTATATATATAAATAATAACAAGGTGCAGGTCCATTCGAAATGGAATAAAAAGATATACCAAATTTACATAACCGAAGACGACAACGAAGAGCAAATTATCAAAACTCTAAAAGAACACATCCCCGTGAAAAAACGACTCATAAAACGTTATTATTTCAAAGACATGAAGAAATTAATCACAGACTTTATTAACCAATGCGAACTATGCGACAAAGCAAAATACGACAAGAAACCCCCAAAAATACCCTTAATGATAACTAAAACACCTGATACTCTAGTAGTAGAAGCGCAAAACTATTTAACTGTTGTGGGTGCATTCACTAAAATAGGCCAAGCAATACCAATCACCTCTAAAAATAGCATTGACGTAACCTAAGGATTTTAGCAGTACTTAACATTTTATGGAATACTCGAAGCAATAACATTAGATGACGGCAGCGAATTTGAAAACGAGATAATACAAAACACTTTAGAATTTCACAAAATAAAAATTCATTTTATAGCGGAAAACCACTCTGAATCAAAGGACATACCGAACGACTACATTCAACCCTGTTAGAACAAATCAGATTATTAGGAATAAATTATAAGAAAGAACACATCACCAATTTAATGTCATACGCACTAATCGTCTACAATAACACAATCCACTCATCAACCAATTTTACACCATTAGAATTAACTTTAGGACATTCAGATTCACGCAACCCCTACGACATACATTATAATAAGGAAGTATATCAACAATATGCCAAAGATCATAAAAGAAACTAAAAATAACTTATGACAAAGTAAAAGATAAATTAGATAACGACAAAGAACGTATCACCGCAACCTGCAATAAGAATACCGACGTAAACAAATTTTCAATAGGACAAACCGTACACGAGAAAAATTTCCAAAGCAAACGACATAAAACGGCACCCAGAAATTTAGGCCCAATTAAAATTAAGAGAATATGTGACAAAAATATAGTCGTAGTAGCAACGGCAAAATAACGAAATACATTCGCTTGAAAAATTTAAGACAACCTGTACTTTCAGATAGACAATCATCACCCTTACCGTCAACCTCCGCCCAGGTAGAACGGACAACAAAATAGTAATTGACGACACAAAAAACAACCCCGGTATACTACCAATAAAGTTAGGCAGTATGCAGAATACCATAGACCATTGGACATTCGCACAAATATTCGACATAACGGAACTAAAAAAAGGAAATCAAATAATCAAACATTTATTACCGATTAAAACAATCAATGGACACAGCAACATTCGGAAAGAAATACGCCACAGAAATAATGAATTATAACAGCATAGTAGAAAGTGTTATAAGAAACATGAAAGATAAATTTAACCGACTAATACCCACAGAACAAACTATAAGACGAAAAAGAGGACTAATCAACGGATTAGGTGACAATAAAAGCTATCACAGGCAACCTAGATAATCAAAATGCAGAGCGTTGCGACAACGAAATACAACAATTAATCGAAAATTAAAACGGTATTAAAACCATAATCAGAAACCAAATATCACTAACTTAATCAACTATTATAAAATTCAACGAAACACTAAAAAAGCTAGTAAGAAACCAAGATAGTATAGCCAACCGAATGCAAACTCTTGAAACTAACATGCAAACTACCATCTTAGATATGCGAGACCTGATTAGATTCAATACGATATTCACCCAAATAATATCAAACCTTACCTTAATTTAACAAATTTTAGCAACTTTAGAAAACGCAGTAACATTTGCAAAATTAAATATCCTACACTCTAGTATCATTAAACCAACTGATTTATTAAAAGAATTATTAAGAATTAGATCATTTATGTTGCACACGCGCCTCATATGTATTTAAACTTAAGTAGTAGGCGAGGGATTATTATGTGTTGTTACATATATGTCAAGAGTGATTTTTATGTCTCGTCCACAAAAGTTATATTTTATGCCAGTAAATTGCACAGTTTAATACAAGTTGAGTATTACTTTTGATAAACATAAATTGTTCCTGCGCAAGGGTGTTTGAAGCGGGTAGCTTCTTATATTCTTGCACCCGTCACTATAAAGGGCAGCGCCGTAAAGCGGCGTTTGCTAATTTCAGTGGCGGTTCTACATTTATTGGCGACCGTGACAGGACCCAACTTGGTATTGTTCGATTTAGCGTGTCGTTGGTGTTTGGTTTATCAGTATCGCGTTTGAGTTACTAATTGAAAGACTGTGACGATGGAGAGACTTAAGAAATCTCGAGCTGCAGCACGCAGGGCTTTCACTTTAACTGCAAATCAGCTGACACAACTTTTGGATGCCGAACAACAAGATGTTGACCAGATAAATACAAGGTGTGAAATGTTAACCCAAAAAATAGCCGGATTAGAACAAATGGATAGTGAAGTCTATGACCTTTTGTTGGATACAGATGCAATCAGCGAGGAACAACTCGAAATAGAACTTCAGAGCACAGACGAGTATCAATTTACTTATCGCAGGTTGAATTTGCGTTGCCAACGCATTATTGGGTCACCTGCTATTGACAGTATTAGTAACGTCGGTAGTGGCGCAGGAGGATCTCTTTCTCGTAGAATCAAATTGCCAATCATTGAGTTTAAAAAATTCGGAGGTGAGCTGCGCGATTGGCTTCCGTTCTGGAGCACTTTTAATAAAGTTCATAATGATTGTGAGTTAACCAATGAAGATAAATTTCATTATTTGTTGCAAGTTATTGTCCCGGGTTCCCGAGCCGAAGAACTTATAGTTAGTTTTCCCCCAACTGGGAATAATTATGAAAAAGCTGTAGAAAGTTTAAAAGCCAGGTTTGGGAGGCATGACTTGTTAGTCGAGTTTTATGTGCGCGAGTTGCTAAAAATTATTTTAATTAAAGCACTCAATCCAAAGACGCTAAATTTAGCCAGTCTGTATGATAAGATTGCGACGCAGTTGAGAGCTCTTGACACGCTTGGTGTGACGACGGACACTTGTTCCGCAATGTTGTTTCCATTGGTAGAATCTTGTCTTCCAGAAGAGCTGTTGCGCGCATGGCAGAGATCGCTGGGCGATGTATCGGTGAAAAGAGGCGATACGCTCAAAGAACGCCTTGACGGTTTGATGGCATTCATAAGTTTAGAAGTTGACGGAGAACAA
Organism: Platerodrilus igneus; assembly: GCA_036346225.1. Classification (NCBI taxonomy): domain Eukaryota; kingdom Metazoa; phylum Arthropoda; class Insecta; order Coleoptera; family Lycidae; genus Platerodrilus; species Platerodrilus igneus. The sequence continues at coordinate 487,339 of JARFIW010001465.1, read as the reverse complement.
CGCATTGCACTAGCAAAGAAGGGTTTTCTGCAGCCACCATTTCTAACGAAACTGAGCGAAAAGGCAAAAAAGTTAATGAAAAACATGAGCACGTACCGACTGCTGCTGGTTTGTTTACCAAACAAGTAAAATGCGTTTTCTGTGAAACTGGTCATAGTAGTGAGTCGTGTCACAAAATGCAAAGGTTGCATTAGATGAAAAACGTCAAATTTTGAAACAGAAAAGGGCTTGCTTTAGTTGTTTAAAGGTAGGTCACGTCGGCCGAAAATGTCGTCAAAAATAACTTGCATGATATGTAACAAAAGACACGTACCATTAATGTGTCCTGAGTTGTCAGCAAACAAGGGTGCTGAAGACGTTACTACACCGGTAACTCTGGATAAGGTACTACAGACAACCAGTTGCGATAAGAATGTTGCCAATTTGTATAATCCTGTTGTGTTCCTGCAAACGTTACGAGTAAAACTCGCTGGAAAAAATGGGGAACGTACAGTGCGGGCTATTATAGACACAGGGTCACAAAGATCATATGTTTTGAAGAATACTGCTCAGATATTGGGTTTTCCGTGCAAGGTCACACGCGGATTACTCATACTTTGTTTGGCGGAGCGTCTACAGCGGAACAAGCTCACATTGTCTATAAGATAAAGCTTATTAATTTGACTGGTGAATATTCTTGCCACTTCGATGTTTTAGACCAACCCGTTATTTGCGATGATGTAGCTCCAGTTCCCAATGGTCTGTGGATAAACGAACTAGCTAAAAAAGGTATGCAAATAGCTGACGTGGGTGATTATTCGCCAATAGAAATTTTGATAGAAGCCGATGTTTGTGGAAAATTATTGACGGGTAAGAGACATGTTTTGAATTGTGGTCTTGTGGCTATTGAGACTGATCTCGGTTGGACGCTTATGGGAAAAGCTCCCAAAGAGCTTTGTAGCAAGTCCACTACTATGCAAGTCATCTCATTACTTTACAGTCAGTTGAAGGTAAATCAGCTATGGGAGTTGGACGTGTTAGGCATTATGGATCCGGTGGAAAAAAGATCTAAAGATGAAATAAATTCCGATGTACAAAAATATTTCATGGAAACTGTAGAAGAAGATGCTAATGGAAGATACGTTGTACGTCTACCATGGAAACAAGGTCATCCACCTTTGGCTAATAATTACGAAATTGCCCGTAAGCGATTGAACCATGTTATAAGAAAGCTGCAATTTGAACAGTTGTATGAAGCTTATGTACAAGTTTTAAATGAGTGGAAAGACTTAGGCATAGTTGAAGTAGTATCTGAAGAAGAGATGCGCTGTCCCAGAAATGCTGTTACTCACTATTTACCTCATAGGGCTGTAGTGAAATCTAATAGTCTAACCACAAAGATAAGGCCAGTTTTCGATGCTTCTTCGCACGAAAAGGGTAGTCCTTCGTTGAATGATTGTTTAGAAAGCGGTCCGAATCTGATCGAGTTGATACCTACCTTGCTATTACGTTTTCGATTCAATCCGATAGGTGTGATTGCAGACATCACCAAAGCTTTTTTGCAAGTGGGGTTACATTCTGCTGAACAAGACGTATTAAGATTTATTTGGTTGGATTTACAGGGTAGTGAAATCATATATCGACATAAGAGAGTTGTTTTTGGAGTGTGCGCTAGTCCGTATTTACTAGGCATGACTATAAAGTACCATTTGACTCGTATGCTCGATGAAACTGTGAACAGAGAAGTTAAACAGGTCATTATGACATTGATGAATGGCTTTTACGTTGACAATTGCATACACAGCGTCGCTACTGTGAGCGAGCTAAACCGGTTTATAAAAAATGCTCGTACAGTAATGGCCAAAGGACATTTCGACCTCAGAGGGTGGGAGCATACGCAATTGGGCAAAACGCCTTTTGACAAACCTGTGACGCAAGTGCTAGGTCTTAATTGGAACAAAATGGAAGATAGTTTAGCGCTAAATTTTGAGCACCGTGAACATGAAGCCAAAGGACCTATAACGAAGCGTGTTATATTATCGCTGACTCATAGAATATTTGATCTAATGGGATTTGTATGTCCAACTACTATTCGCCCAAAAGCATTGCTACGGCACCTCTGGAGAGAGAAAATTAATTGAGACGAAGAAGTAGACGGCGAAGTTAAGAGAGAATTTATGAAATGGTATGTGGAATCAGAATGTTTGTTAGGAATTAAAGTGCCTCGATGGATAGACTATTTAAATGATGGTTCGCAAAAGATCAGCTTGCATACATTCTGTGATGCCAGTACGGCAGCCTACTCATCGGTAGTTTATGTAAGAGTAGAAAAGGTCGATGGTGTAAAAGTAAGTTTACTTCAAGCAAAGGCGAGAATTGCACCTTTAAAAGAAATGACTATTCCCCGGTTCAAATTGTTGGCTGCTACGATTGCAGCACGCTTGTACGTCTCTGTAAAAGACGTGTTGAAATCGTTGATTGATAACGAATTTGAAAGTTATTTTTGGAGCGATTCGAGTACTGCTATTTCTTCGATAAAACAAGAAGATCAATGGTCTGCATTTGTTTGGAATCGGATTGCAGAAATTCGTAAGTTGACCGATAAAAACATGTGGCACCATGTTCCAGGAAATTTGAATCCAGCGGACCTCCCATCTCGCGGTAGTTCCCCCAAACAATTGCTAGAATCCAAATGGTTAGAGGGACCGTCCTGGTTATACCAACCACACTGTGCATGGCCTAAGCCGGATCTTGAGGTCAATGAAGATGAGGTTGGAAGAAAACGTCGTAAAAGACTTGTAGCATCTATGCTAAACAGTGAAGACTTATGGTATAATAAACGTTTTTCTCATTACAATGAAATCATTTGCTTGCTTGCGTGGATTTTACGTTTCATTCACAATTGTCGTTTTCCTGATGGCCGAATTCTGGATAAATGTTTATCTGTAGAAGAAACAGAAGCTGCTGAGCTGTGTCTTGTTAAAGTTATACAACAAGAATCGTTTCAAGACCAGAAGGTAAAAGAGTTGTCTTCATTGCAACCAATTATTGATAAAAATGGTATTATTCGTCTGAATACCAAAGTTTCATATCGCGAAGACGAGGTCGACTTTAGATATCCTCTGTTATTGCCTGGGAAGCACCCAGTGGTTAAAAAGCTTATATTGGATAAGCACGTTGAGTTCTGTCACACTGGTGTGCAGACACTTTTATCTCTATTAAGAGAACGCTATTGGATTCTAGGAGGTTGTCGTAGCATAAAAACTGTTATTGGAAATTGTGTTGTGTGTAAACGACAAAACGCTTCCAGAATGGAAGAAATTACGCCGCCGTTACCTAGTGATAGAGTACGTGACGCGGCAGTCTTCGAAATCATTGGTGTTGATATGGCCGGGCCTATGTTTCTAAGAAATGGACAAAAAGCATGGGTGTGTATTTTCACGTGTGCGATATATCGTGCTGTACACTTTGAACTTGTTACATCCTTGTCAACATTTGTTGACTCTTTCCGTAGATTCATTGCTAGAAGGGGCCGACCATGTATCGTATATTCAGACAATGGAACTAATTTTGTCGGTACAGATAACGCGATGCGCAAAGTGAATTGGGACGCTGTAAAAATATTCAGCGGTGCAACGTATTGTATGGAAGTTTAACCCTCCAACCGCAGCATGGTGGGGTGGATTTTGGGAGAGATTGATTTCCATGTTAAAACAATTATTACGTAAAGTTTTAGGAAGGGCTTCGCTGGATTTTGACGGACTACATACTATATTATGTGATTGTGAAGCCATTATAAACGCTAGACCTTTGACTTACATCTCGAGTGATGTGAACGATTTGGAGCCGTTAACACCAAATATGTTTCTGCAGGAACGGCATGAAATTGGAGTACCAGAATTAGATGTATTTGATTCTGCATCATTGAACAAGCGACTGTTACGTCACAAAAAGATTCGTGATGTATTACGCAGAAGATTTCGTACCGAATACTTGGGTCAATTACGTATGGTGTCCAAACATTGCAAAATACGTTCACTAAATGTCGGTGTGATCGTTATGATTGGAAATGATCAGACAAAACGGATAGACTGGCCTCTGGGTCGCATAACAGAGTTGATACCTGGTAAAGATGGACGAGTACGCGTTGTCCGACTAAAACTGCTAAAGGTCAGTTGGTGCGCCCAATTCAGCGTATTTATCCGTTGGAGTGTTCAGAAGGTGAAATGGTTCATCTTGATTCTGTGAATAGCTACGGTCAGGTGGGAGCAGCTACTGAAAATGCAGTGCATGACGGCGATCCCTCAGAAGAGCAGTTAAGAAGGAACATTGTACCTGTGAGTAAAACACGTGTGTGCACTAAAAGTGGACGGCAAGTTAAGTTGCCGGAAAGACTTGCGTACTAGGCTGGACAGTGGCGCGTAAATTTTGTTGTGTTCTTCGGTTGCTCATAACACAAGGTAGGAGTATGTTGCAAACGCGCCTCATATGTATTTAAACTTAAGTAGTAGGCGAGGGATTATTATGTGTTGTTACATATATGTCAAGAGTGATTTTTATGTCTCGTCCACAAAAGTTATATTTTATGCCAGTAAATTGCACAGTTTAATACAAGTTGAGTATTACTTTTGATAAACATAAATTGTTCCTGCGCAAGGGTGTTTGAAGCGGGTAGCTTCTTATATTCTTGCACCCGTCACTATAAAGGGCAGCGCCGTAAAGCGGCGTTTGCTAATTTCAGTGGCGGTTCTACAATTTATAACCAACAGTAAATAATCCTTTGATGTAGTAGAATCAAACATTCTAATATTTAAAACAATAGCTATAGTTAAAGGCTTTGTAAAGAACAAGGGCATAACATTTTTAATAGAGATACCGATAGTACAAAATAACAATTACAATAATTATCGTTTATTTGCTTTTCCAATGAAAATTACTAGCATGTACCAAGTTATCATACCCAAAACCAAATTCCTATACTTAAATGAACTAAGATATAGTTGTACGAACGAAAAACGTAACGAAGTCAATATTTATGCCAATCATTGAACACGACAACTATTCAAGAAGACAGCCCTTGCGAAGTACAATTATTAAAATTTTCAAATCATTATGAAAACTGTGAAGTAAAACCCATACAAATTACCAACATGAAGATTCAAATAGTTACTGAAAACAAATGGATTGCTATTTTTCCAACAGAAGTAATAGCAACCGTCTACTGCAATCAAGACAAAAACAATTTAGCATTGACAGGAACCAAATTAATCACCCTCAAAGAAAACTGTTATTTAAAATTGAAAGAAGAAATAATCAGAGTTTATCAAGATCTCGTAACAACCAAGAAACTCGCAAACTTATCAGAGCTACAAATCAAGACAACGCAAACCGAAGACAAAGAAATAATTCAACAACCCATGCAGTTAGAACATCTAGAACTAGACGACCTCAACCACGCCGTGAAATTAATGGAAAACTACAAAGATCACCTAAATGAACTAACAACGCCCAAGTTATATTATGACAATATAAGTGTTTGGATTTGTATTAATCATTTTTCTAATTTTTCTGATTATATATGTATTTTACAAAATATACCTTAGATATAAGAATAAAGAAAACAGTTTTAGATTTAAGGAAACAAAGAGAAATAAAGAAACAACAAGTGTACCCTTAGAAACAATGAATTTTAAATAATGAAATTAAAAAATGAATGCGAGGGGTTAGAGACATCATAAATAGCCCGGGAGCACCAAGACCCGGCAGTCTGTCAAAATATTCAGCTTTAGCATTGCAATTTCTGTATCAATTAAATAAGTTTGTTAAGCTTTGGGAGTGTTTTTTAAAAACGCAGCTCCCAAGGCCCGAATTTTAACTAGCACACAAGTGTTACACATGAGGAAGGAGCAGGACGATCATCTATGGCCACAAACGATGATAACATGGAGCATGCGTGTGACATGGTTCGGCTAGGCAGACAAATGACTATTAATGAAATGGCACATCGTCTGCAAATTAGTCATTGTTCTGCCTACAAATACATCCACAACAGATGGGTTTCATAAAGTCTGTGCAAAATGGGTCCCAAAACAACTCACAAAAAAGCTGAGACATCTGTCTAAACCATATCGCTGTGGTAACAAAGGTGACTCTTCTTAGACAGAATAATCACTGGTGACAAAACCTGGGTCCCCATTACGAGCCGGAATGCAAACGACAGAGTAAGGAATATGAACATCCACAATCGCCCAGCCTTAAAAAATAAAAACCCAATTTTCCACAGGAAAGTTGACGCTTACCGTTTTTCGGGATGCAAAAGGTCCAGTACTAGAACATTATCAGGAGAGAGTAGTGAGATGCTTACTGACAAGTTAAAACCTGCAATTCAAAGTAAACGCCAACACTACTTTCGAAAGGTGTTATTTTTGTTGCACGACAATGTGCGTTTACATGCTGCTGCCCACGTAGCTCAAACACTCCAGAAACTCAAGTTTGAAGAACCGGCTTATCCTGCGTATGGTCCTGATTTTGCCCATTCTGACTACCACTTGTTTGGTCCACTCAAAGTGGCATTAAAGATTGGTGGATTCACCTTAGACCAAGACGGGAAGAACGTGGTGCAGGTGTGGCTCACTGCTCAGCGGAAAACCTTTTCCAAAGGCATCAGGAAGTCTGTACAACGATGGACCAAGTGCATTACATAGCAAGGGGACTATATTGAAAAATGATATTAAGTTCAGTTTTCTATTTGTATAGCAATTAAAGTTATAGCTACATTGCGGATAATTTTTGACACTCTCGTTATATTAAAGTGGACCTTATTTATACTTGATGAAAATTACTTTCAAAGTATTTTGGGATACCTCCTAAAATTGTTTTATTTGAAGAAAAAAGTTTGCACAAAATTCCATTTCAATCGAAAAAAGGGAAAACCTCAATTCCAATAAAGTTTAAAAAAAAATGTGTTTTATTTACGGAAAGCGGAGAATTTCGATAGAAAAATTACAAATAAAGATTAAGTGTTTTTTCTATTTATAAATATTAAATATCATATTTAGTATAAGCACAACAACACATAAAATGAACAATCAATGAAAAACACATATATTATACAAATCTTTCATAGAAGTGATTTTTTGACGTTAGGTATTGAGTTTCTATATTGTGATACGATTTGCAGAATATGTTGTTTTTCCTCCTCATCTTGCGCAGAACTTTATCTATCAGTATTGAAAACCTTTCGAAGAAACGTTTCGAACGTTGTTTAAATAATTTGTAACTTTTTTTCATTTGTTAGCAGTTTTTCTCAAGAATTCATCGGTGCTACTGTTAAATTTCAATAACTCTTTATATATATATATATATATATATATATATTGCTGCGATACCTACAAAAAGCCTCACCAGAGTAAAAAAAATATTCGAACCCCTCGAATTGGGCACCAAGATTTGCTGTGATTCTCGCCCTGGTGAATCTCTTCTGATAATCGCCTCTTTACTCTTTACGCCTCGGCTGCTCACCTAGTTAAAACTTTCATCCTCATTCATAAAAAAACAAACACATTCCTACCACAAACATCAACGTTAACTCTATTTACATCAATATTCATAATACATTAAAATTTCAAAATTAAATTGTAGCATAAATTTCAGCATCATAAAATTTCAAGTTAAAATTTGTCATCATTTTAATTTTCATCCAGAATTAAAGTCCTTGTAGGATGCATACTAATTAATTTCACAAAATTTGCAGACCTGAGTCTGAATAAAAGGGAGCATCTCCCACCCTTTTACGTTAATTCAACAGGTTTGTCTAATTGAGCTCAAACACAGACCCAAATTTTCATCATAATCAAAACATAAACTGATAAATACTCCTTTCTACTTATACAAGAAAATTTCACCTTAAAATTAAAAATTTGTTGTTTATACAAATTCACTACTGTCTATTTTATCAAACAAATTATAAAAATATCCAACACACACACCAAAACATCAAAGTTCGAACAAAATAGTATAATTTACCTGAAGGTTACTGCACTCGTGGCTTCAATGCACATCGGACTTGCTAATTCCACCATTCCAGCTGGTTTATGTTTACGGCTTCAGCTTCTGACCGCTTTTTAAAATTGTTGTACACCACCATTCGTCTAAATTGGTTCAGGACTTCTCAGGAACTCATCTATGTATAGCCCCGAAAATTAGCAAAGCAATTCATAATTCGTTCACGCTATACAAAGCTGCATACTTAAATGTATTTATATCGCTACTTATCTATCTTTTCTAAGTGCACTAATGCATAATAACTTGTATCGTAGCACATAAAGAGCAAACTGTTTTAAAGTATTCAATAATCAAAAAATATAAGAGCAAACTGTTTAAAGTATTGAATCAAAATCGAAAATCTAAGAGAGCGAAACTGTTTAAAGTACGGGTTTATATAACAGCCTTGCTTGCACGTCGGATTTGTCTTTCAACGGACAATTTTCAGAATTTCGCATTCTTTGTTCCCTTCTCGACAGTCCGGCACAGCGATTCTACTAAATTTTTGCACTCGTGCCAGTTAAATCTAAGAAATTTTCACACGGCTCGCAAACACGTCCGAGAACAACTAATTAATTTTGTATAGAAATTGTTGTGTTTTCACCTCTCATATCTGCAACTTATTTCAACCAATCGTTTCCTCGTGACGTTGCTCAAATCACGCCTTTTATTATCTGTGTCTCTGCCTTGCGCATTTTATCTGTCTTTTTCTAACTTGGTCTTAGTGGTGCAAATCGATACTCTTTACTATCGGTTATTTCAGTCCACGTGGATTCATATGTTAATATAAGCTACGGTTTATCCGACCGTTTGCAATATACGCAGAATCTGCATGTTTATCAGCTCGAATTTATTAGAATTTGACAATTAAAAATACGCAGGTGTTCAATCGTAATACTTTAAATAACACTTTTACGATTTGAATATTATTGGGTTTTTAAAAGCTTTTATGCATATTATATATTACTAATGGTTCAATTAACTCCAATTAAAATAATAATGAATGGCATTGACTTCTACCCTTTAATTTTTAGTGAATCCTAATTAAATATTAATTATTATTTGTACATTTTGTTTAATACCGGTTACTTAAAAATTGAATTAATTAATATAAATTTTGCACGTAATTTCTATTTGTTTCTTTATACTTAGAATAATTAAATTACATACAAGTTGAGCATTTTAATACTGCTTCTTTTTATAGAAAGCGTCTAGTGAATAATCTAAATCCCTTATTTTTAATGAAACGAATAAATTTGTATGCTCCACGTTTTAATAACGCGTATTATCTAATAAAATTCTATACAAACCCTACATTCTAATTGAATGATTTAAATCTTCACAGTAGGCTTTTAATTACGCGTACTTTTTCCCAAAGCTTCCTTATACACGGTGATTAAAATTATTTGATGTCGTTAATTAATTTTCTACCCTGGTCTAAATTTGAGTAATATATATATATATATATATATATATATATATATAAATTAAGATGTATCTGTAAACAAACTCTTATGAAAATAATAAGAGTTTATTGACGAATACAAATCGGGCTAGCAGTTGTATAGCCATTATCAAAACAATAGCTTTATTACTTCACAAGGGAGAAAACATCCAATAATCGGCCAGTTTCAGCTTCCTTAAGCATCTTCAGAGCGAGTTAGTTTCCAACCCTATCTCCCTAATTCGCTCTGAAGATGCTTAAGTAAGCTGAAACCGGCCGGTGAAGTAATAAAGCTATTGTTTTGATAGTGGCTATACAACTACTAGCCCGATTTGTTTTCGTCAATAAGCTCTTATTATTTTCATAAGAGTTTGTTTACAGATACATCTTAATTTACATATTGTTCTACACAACTTCTTATTACGGACTGCAAAAACTGCTCATTTATTATATATATATATAATTATTATATATATATATATATATATATATATATAACGCTACATGCCGATGTAATTAACGTTCAGTTTCCTACTGCCCGCCACAGCTGTCTTTAAACAACCTAAAATTTAAATGTGCCTCGACTAGCTCAGTCTAATCCACACAGAGTGCACAACGATACGATAACAAAGAATTTACCCCCTTTTTATCAATTGCCTTCCTACTTGAATGAGACAAACGAATTTGACCAAGATTTGTATTGTGACAAAGAGAAAATATATATACACTTTACAGCTCAATATAATTTACTAATCAACAAAATAAACACCTGAATCCAAGCACTAATGATCTGAATTTGTTTATCCTCAAACTTATAGCTCCCTTTAGTTAGTTTAGAGCCAGCAAAAATGATACTGTATACTATTGGAAACACCCTTGAACGTTCAATGACTTTCCCTTTTACGTAAATTTTCATGTATAAAAAAATTTTCGATGACCCTTTGCATAAATATTCTGGTGTAATAATAAAAAAATAGTAGATATTTAATAAAAAAAGAAAATAATGCTATATGCTATTTAGATAATGTTCTGACCTGTAGTAGTTTTCCTTGCGTGTCTCTTTGTTTTCCCTACCTTTGTATCTACTATTGGGTGCTGTTGACCAGTACCCCTGGATTGCTTTTAGCTGAGTTCACTTGTTGATTTTTATAGTACCGATTGGCTAAACCCCATTCAATGTTTAAAACAATCCTCCGTTTTGTGCTCCGATGCGTAGATGCAAACCGATATTCTTATGCAATTTTAGACCGATTTAAATTCGGATTTATTTGCAAATTTAGATTTCTCATTAGAGTTATGCCTAGAGAATTCACTTGATTTCAAATTATTACCTAGAGTTTTCCAGAGATTCCCGGAGCGGCTATCCAGTTAACGGCAAAACTTCTCATAAATTTTTCACTATTACTTTTAATTTCAAAATTTTCTATCACCACTTACACAAAATATAATTATTTAAGTTTCTGTGTTAACTTTTACATAAATTTTTAATTTGAACTGATGTGAAGCGTGTCCAGGTTGAAGGAAGACGGCCTGGCCTGTTTATCAAACTTGGGTCATATATAAAGCAACGTCTCCATCTGACACCATTGCTTATCGGCGTCCTTCTGTCAAAGTTTAAGGCATGCTATAGCATATTGTAATACTCTAGGCTTTCTCAGGTATGAATTTGATAATAGGTTGCCGCAACAATGCTGTCAGTCACGTAGTATTCAAGTTCTATACGGTGTATTTTTACCAATCTGCTTTGTGTTGTTGTAGGAAATTCTAACTCAACTTCTCTCGTAGACAAACTTATGGCTTTGTTTTGTCAAGATAATGTTTCGGGTTTTGAATTTATTTTACGTTAAAAATCATGTAGGTTAAACTTCCATAATGACCTAAATTGAAATGCGTTTATTTACATCCTGCGTTTCCGAAACTTATTTGTTTTGAAAGGTGCGTTTATTACGAGAAAATTTTGTTAGTCCTTTGAACTATTGCGTGTTTAATTTTAACAGAATTCGTATTATGATTTTCTAGTTTTCGATGCTTTTAATGCGTATTTATTTAGAATTTAGGAATGCTTTTATAGTTTACAATAAGTTTGATTGCATACAGAGCCACTTATCTCACTGAATGTGGTTGTATTATTGAAGGATGAGCTTTCCTGCAATAATTAAAGGTAACTGTGATCCTTATACCGTGTGTTAAATGGCTGCCTTTTGCATAATTTGCGAATTACGTACTTTTCATGTTAAAATTATTTAGTTTCTTGCTTTTAGTATTATTTACATATAGTATGCGACCCTTATGACTCTATATACTGTAAAATAACCCTATTATCATAGCATTATTCCCCAAAATTAAAATATCCAATTTTCGATCAATGCCATTTTTGGCGCCCAACGAGTGGCAAAATCCCCATTGATCCAAAGTTCTTATATTTTTGTTTGATTGTGTTAAAACTAATTCCCCTTTTTAATCCCTATTTAACCTAAATAATCTTATACTCTCTTATTTCCACATACGCTTCATTTAATCTGTACAATTATTCCTATCCTTTGTATACTGCTGGAATAGGAAATAATTTTGTGTTAAACGGTTCTGTGTTTCCTACCTCTAACTTTTTTTCATAACCAGTGGCAATTCTGGATTCTGACCCTATCAACTCTGAACGTTTTTTTTTATTAATGAATTGACCCTAACTTTTATTTCATCTGTACACCTAATTTCTTCCTCTGCATCCCCCCCATATCTAATTCACCCTCATATTGATTTATATTTAAGCAGTTCTTTTCGGCTCTATGTCCTCCTCTTCGTGCCATTTAATATATTCCCTTTTACATCTTATATCCTTGCTTAAGCATTTATTCTTAACCCCAGCTTATCTATAATGTATATTCTAAATATAGCATCCACCTTCAGTCCAGGTACAACCATAAACTCCTTCTCAAATTTCACTTTTCCTATTTCACACTTCAGAATTACCATATTATTTATGCTCGCAAACTTTTTATTGTTTGGTGCTACTAAATTACACTTTCCTACAGTATTGTCTTCTCCATTAATTATACCGTTTAACAGAATTTTCCGCTACGAGCGGCGCGTACGCCGCTGTATCAATGATTATTTTAACTGAATTATTCTCTACATTTAAATTAACTATAAGTAATAAGTCCCTGTCTAATTCATTTTCCACTTCATGTTTAATAAAATCGCATTGATGTTCGTATCTGTTTATTCTTAAGGGCTTGCTTGGTTTATCTGTGTTTAAAAATTTTGAGTTGGTGTGAATGGTCCTGCCTTACTCGTGATTCCAGCGTATGTGCAGTTAGTTCTCCTTGATTCCGTTCTTTCTTCCATATTTTCTTGCCTATGCGTATCCTGGTTGTTGCTCCCCTCATGGTTGGTTCACTCCGTTTCGCCTTAGCATGTTACTCATATTCCAATTACGCCTAAAACCATTATTATAATTATTGTAGTTGCCCCTATTAAAATTTTTCTAATAGCTGTGATTATTCTGTCGATAATTAATTCTGTCAATTTCCACACTTCTTTGTGTTCTCACAAAATTTGCTGGTTGACTTCTGGTTCTACTTTTACTTTCCACTCTATGGTTTGGTCCCAATTCATCATATCGCTGTAAGTATTCTAGAAATACACCCCGGTCTACGATGTTTTGGAGTGCGATGTACTATCTCACCTCTACTTTGAAATGCCCTGCCAAATATTTTATTATTTGCTTTTCCTCTATGGGAAGATCTAGTCGTTTTGCCATGCTAAATTTTCTTATTGCATACAATTCTCAGTTTATTCCTGTATTGTGATTATATTTACCCATGATTAAGTCATCTCTTAGATTATACTTTTGGTTGTCCCCCCCCCCAAGTGTCTTGAAAACTTTTGTTCGAATTCCTGCAACGTTTCTAATTCGCTCTCTATTAAACCAAACCACATTTCTATGGCCCCCTTCAACAATGATTTTACTAAATTTAGTTTGTTTGTTTGTTTGCAGTCCGCAATAAGAAATTGTGTAGAACAGTATATAAATTAAGATGTATCTGTAAACAGACTTTTATGAAAATAATAAGAGCTTATTGACGAATACAAATCGGGCTAGTAGTTGTATAGCCACTATCAAAACAATAGCTTTATTAGTTCACAGGGGAGGAGGTATCCACTAACCGGCCGGTTTCAGCTTCCTTAAGCATCTTCAGAGCGAATTAGGGAGATAGGGTTGGAAACTAATTCGCTCTGAAGATGCTTAAGGAAGCTGAAACCGGCCGATTAGTGGATGTTTTCTCCCTTGTGAAGTAATAAAGCTATTGTTTTGATAATGGCTATACAACTACTAGCCCGATTTGTATTCGTCAATAAGCTCTTATTATTTTCATAAGAGTTTGTTTACAAATACATCTTAATTTATATATATGTATATGTATATATGTATATATATATATATATATATATAGAGTTACTGAAATTCAACAGTAGCACCGATGAATTCTTGAGAAAAACGGCTAACAAATGAAAAAAAGTTACAAGCTATTTAAACAACGGTCGAAACGTTTCTTCGAAAGCTTTTCAATACTGATAGATAAAGTTCTGCGCAAGATGAGGAGGAAAACAACATATTCTGCAAATCGTATCACAATATAAAAACTCAATACCTAACGTCAAAAAATCACTCTGATGAAAGATTTGTGTAATATGTGTTTTTCATTCATTGTTCATTTTATGTGTTGCTATGCATATACTAAATATGATATTTTATATTTATAAATAGAAAAAACATTCAATCTTTATTTGGAATTTTTCTATCGAATTTCTCCACTTTCCGTAACTAAAACACATTTTCTTTTAAGTTTTAATCGAATTGAGGTTTTTCCCTTTTTCCGATTGAACTAAAATTCTGCGCAAACTTTTTTCTTCAAATAAAACAATTTAGGAGGTATCCCAAAAAACTTTGAAAGTAATTTTCCTCAAGTAAAAATAAGGTCCACTCTAATATTACGAATGTCAAAAAATATCGGCAATGTAGCTATAACTTTAATTGCTATACAAATAGAAAACTGAACTTAATATCATTTTTCAATATAGTCTTCTAGCTATGTAAACCACTTGGTCCATCATTGTACAAACTTCCTGATGCCTTTGGAAAAGGTTTTCGGCTGAGCAGTGAGCCACACCTGCACCACATTCTTCCCGTCTTTGTCTATGGTGAATCCACCAATCTTTAATGCCACTTTGAGTGAACCAAACAAGTGGTAGTCAGAATGTGCAAGATCAGGACCATACGCAGGATAAGCCGTTTCTTCAAACTTGAGTTTCTGGAGTGTTTGAGCTACGTGGGCAGCAGCATGTAAACACACATTGTCGTGCAACAAAATAACACCTTTCGAAAGTAGTGTTGGCGTTTACTTCGAATTGCAGGTTTTAACTTGTCAGTAAGTATCTCACTACTCTCTCCTGATAATGTTCTAGTACTGGACCTTTTGTATCCCGAAAAACGGTAAGCGTCAACTTTCCTGTAAAAAATTGGGTTTTTATTTTTTAAGGCTGGGCGATTGTGGATGTTCATATTCCTTACTCTGTCGTTTGCACTCCGGTTCGTAATGGGGACCCAGGTTTTGTCACCAGTAATTATTTTGTCTAAAAGCGTCACCTTCGTTAACACAGCGATATGGTTTAGACAGATGTATCAGCTCTTTTGTGAGTTGTTTTGGGACCCATCTTGCACAGACTTTATGAAACCCATCTGTTGTGGATGGATTCATAGGCAGAACAATGAGTAATTTGCAGACGATGTGCCACTTCATTAATAGTCATTTGTCTGCCTAGCAGAACAATGTTACACGCATGCTCCATGTTATCATCGTTTGTGGCCATAGATGATCATCCTGCTCCTTCCTCATGTGTAACACTTGTGTGCTAGTTAAAATTCGGGCCTTGGGAGCTGCGTTTTTAAGAAACACTCCTAAAGCTTAACAAACTTATTTAATTGATACAGAAATTGCAATGCTAAAGCTGAATACTTTGACCGACTGCCAGGTCTTGGGACTCCTGGGCTATTTATGATGTCCATACCCCTCACATTCATTTTTTAATTTCATTATTTAAAATTCATTGCTTCTAAGGGTACACTTGTTGTTTCTTTATTTCTCTTTGTTTCCTTAAATCTAAAACTGTTTTCTTTATTCTTATATCTAAGATATATTTTGTAAAATACATATATAATTAGAAAAATGATTAATACAAATCCAAACACTTATATTGTCATAATATAACTTGGGCGTTGTTAGTTCATTTAGGTGATCTTTGTAGTTTTCCATTAATTTCACGGCGTGGTTGAGGTCGTCTAGTTCTAGATGTTCTAACTGCATGGGTTTTTGAATTATTTCTTTGTCTTCGGTTTGCGTTGTCTTGATTTGTAGCTCTGATAAGTTTGCGAGTTTCTTGGTTGTTATTTCTTCTTTCAATTTTAAATAACAGTTTTCTTTGAGGGTGTTTAATTTGCTTCCTGTCAATTCTAAATTGTTTTCGTCTTGATTGCAGTAGACGGTTGCTATTACTTCTGCTGGAAAAATAGCAATCCATTTGTTTTCAGTAACTTTTTGAATCTTCATGTTGGTAATTTGTACGGGTTTGACTTCACACTTTTCATAATGATTTGAAAATTTTAATAATTGTACTTCGCAAGAGCTGTTTTCTTGAATAGTTGTCGCGGTCAATGATTGGCATAAATATTGACTTCGTTACGTTTTTCGTTCGTACAACTATATCTTAGTTTATTTAAGTATAGGAATCTGGTTTTGGGTATGATAACTTGGTACATGCTAGTAATTTTCATTGGAAAAGCAGTAAACAATAATTATTGTAATTGTTATTTTGTACTATCGGGATCTCTATTAAAAATGTTATGCGCTTGTTCTTTACAAAGCCTTTAACTATAGCTATTTTTTCAAATGTAAGAATGTTTGATTCTACTACATCAAAGGATAATTTACTGTTGGTTATAAATGATCTAATTCTTAATAATTCTTTTAATAAATCAGTTGGTTCAATGATACTAGAGTGTAGGATATTTAATTTTGCAAATGTTACTGCGTTTTCTAAAGTTGCTAAAATTTGTTGAATTAAGGTTTGATATTAGTTGGGTGAATATCGTATTGAATCTAATCAGGTCTCGCATGCCTAAGATGGTAGTTTGAATGTTGGTTTCAAGAGTTTGCATTCGGCTGGCTATACTATCTTGGTTTCTTACCAGCTTTTTTAGTGTCTCGTTGAATTTTATAATAGTTGCTTGAGTTAGTGATATTTAGTTGCTAATTATGATTTTTATACCGTTTTGATTTTCGATTAATTGTTGTATTTCGTTTTCGTAACGCTCTGCATTTTGATTATCTAGGTTGCCTGTGATAGCTTTTATTATGTCACCTAATCCGTTGATTCATTTCTATGGCGTATTCCTTTCGGAATGTTGCTGTGTCCATTGATTGTTTTAATCGGTAATAAATGTTTGATTATTTGAATTCCTCTTTTAGTTCCGTTAAGTCGAATATTTGTGCAAATGTCCAATGGTCTATGGTATTCTGCATACTGCCTAACCTTATTGGTAGTATACCGGGGTTGTTTTTTTATGTCTTCAATTACTATTTTGTTCTCCGTTCTACCTTGGCGGAGGTTGACGGTAAGGATGATGATTGTCCATCTGAAAGTTCAGGTTGTCTTAAATTTTTCAAGCGAATGTATTTCGTTATTTTGCCGTTGCTACTACGGCTATATTTTTGTCACATATTCTCTTAATTTTAAATGGGCCTAAATTTCTGGGTGCCGTTTTATGTCGTTTGCTTTGGAAATTTTTCTTGTATACGGTTTGTCCTATTGAAAATTTGTTTGCGTCGGTATTCTTATTGCGGGTTGCGGTGAAACGTTCTTTGTCGTTATCTAATTTATCTTTTATTTTGTCATAAGTTATTTTTAGTTTCTCTTTATGATCTTTGGCGTATTGTTGATATGCTTCCTTATTATAATGTATGTCGTAGGGGTTGCGTGAATCTGAATGTCCTAAAGTGAATTCTAATGGTGTAAAATTGGTTGGTGAGTGGATTGTGTTATTGTAGACGATTAGTGCGTATGACATTAAATTGGTGATGTGTTCTTTCTTATAATTTATTTCTAATAATCTGATTTGTTCTAACAGGGTTGAATGTAGTCGTTCGATAAGTTCATTTGATTCAGAGTGGTTTTCCGTTATAAAATGAATTTTTATTTTGTAAAATTCTAAAGTGTTTTGTATTATCTCGTATTCAAATTCGCTGCCGTCATCTAATGTTATTGCTTCGGGTATTCCATAAAATGTTAAGTACTGTAAAAATCCTTAGGTTACGTCAATGCTATTTTTAGAGGTGATTGGTATTGCTTGGCCTATTTTAGTGAATGCGGCTACAATAGTTAAATAGTTTTGCGCTTCTACTACTAGAGTATCAGCATGTAATTTTTGAAATGGTTTGTCAGGTGTTTTAGTTATCATTAAGGGTATTTTTGGGGGTTTCTTGTCGTATTTTGCTTTGTCGCATAGTTCACATTGGTTAATAAAGTCTGTGATTAATTCCTTCATGTCTTTGAAATAATAACGTCTTATGAGTCGCTATATTGTTTCATTAAATCCACGATGGTTGATTTTTCCTTCGTGTTGGTTTCTAATTACATCATTTATTTTGTCAAGGCCGTCTAATGTTATTACTTTTCTTGTGCATCTTATGAGTTCAGGGCCAGAGTTATTGAATTATTTAACGTATAATTCTAAAAATCGTTTATAGAAATATTCAGTGTTGAAGTAAAAGTAAAATCGTTTTTTCCCGGGGTGTATTTCTTTAGAATTTTGATAATTTGCTCTTTGTTGTCGTCTTTGGTTATTTAAATTTGGTATATCTTTTTATTCCATTTCGAATAAACCTGCACCTTGCCAGAGTTCTAAATTACTAGAACAGGTGAAATGGCTTGTGTGTTCTAATGAGCTAAAGAGCCAAACTGCAGGTCCAACCAAAGTAGTAGGGTCGTTAGTGAGGATGCAGACTAAGACAGGTCCCCGAAAGAGGGCAGCAGCTCTTTCGGTACTTAGATTGGCAGAGATCATAGGGGTCGGTATGGCAGTCTAAGACACACCACCGCGATGTGGAAGGCAACGGAAAACCACCACATTATCTCCTAAGTACACAGAGTACTTAAATTGTAACAAACATAATGGCATTCTCTGGGGTAAAAGATTCCGGAGTAAAAATAGTCCCCATTCGGATCTCCGGGAGGGGACTACTTCAAAGGATGCGATCGGAAAGTTAAAAATAAGAGTAAGTAGGTAAGCTAGAGAAACTAAAAATCGAAATGAATAGACCCGATGAATGACTGACTACATTGGGTTATTAACTCATAAAGAGTATAGCAACAGTGAAGTTCAGCAAGGTGTAGAGACAGTAAATGGCCGTCCGGGATTATCAAATGAGGAGTACAGCAGTAGTGAACTTCAGCAAGCTCCAAACAAGTCAAGTATGTATCAAATTAACGTGTATTTTTAATCAATGTATTTTCCAATGGTCTGTTGGTTTTAGCTACTGAAAAATTGTTTTATTTATTACAGTTCTTCAGGAATCAACGGATGATATAGCATACCAGCAGTGAAGGTTTCGGCGATGTAGATGCTGATACCAACTTTGTCATTACCTCTTCTTCCAGCGAAATATTCAACTCTGATTCTGATTTAGAAAATACAGAAACAGTTAATCCTAACCCCGAAAAAAGCTTTCTGAAAGGAAAATTTGTGTCCCTGTAAAATACAGATAAAAACTTGAAAGAGATTAAAGATAATGAGAAATGGCAAAGTAATGCGAGCAAAAATTTAAGGAATAGTGATAAAATTTATCAATCTTTTAAGAAAGTAACTAAAGACGGCGACGCAGTTAGAAGGAAACTGGTTACTAGAAAGGCTCGAAATTTGCTACATCCTTCTGGTGAAGAATGTCATTTAGGTTGCTCAAAGAGTTTTAATATGGAAGAAAAGTGAATTATTTTTAATTAATATTAGGAAATGGTCGATTTACAAAGGGAATGTGATATCATTGCATCTTGCATGACACGAAATAAAGTCTGGGAAAGAAGATGACCGACACCGATTTAATAATAAATTTCATCTAACTCACAAGGGAGAAAACAAGGATTTGTAAACAGCTTTTTTGTGACCACTTTTTGGTTAAACTCCGTGTATTCCGAACTATTGAAGATAAAAGATTAAGTTGTAGAATTATTTCCAAAGATTTAAGAAGCAGTCACGGGCCACAACCAAAATTGTCGGACGAAATTAAAGAAGCTATAGGAAGACGCATTCGCTCCATTCCCAAGATCAAAAGCTATTATTGTAGAGCACAAACTTTCAAGGAATATATTGATGGAGAACAATCTATTAGTGATCTATACAGAGATTACAAAATAATATGTGATAAACAAAATGAGATATATGGAAATTACATGATGTACAAGATAATTTTTAACAATGAGTTTAACCTGGCTTGTTTTGGCCCAAAAAGAATCAATGCAAATTCTGTAGGTACGTACACAAATTACAACGACGAAGAGAAGCAGCTTACTCAGGAAAAATACGAGTTTTATATTACAGATAAAGATTTATCGACGATTGAAAAAGAGAGAAACAAGAATGCTATAATAATGATGAAGTTGTGGCAGTCCTACAAGTCATTTTGCCTTGCACTCAAGGTGATGTTTGAATGTTTTATTATGTTTCAAAACTAAATTTTTGAAATTTCACAATTTTTAATTTAAAAGGCAAAGTTTATGATTGTTATATTTGGCACGAAGAAGAATCTTTTAGGAGATCAACTGAAATCGCATCCTGTGTTTGGTACTACTTAGAACAAGTTAATGCATCATCAAACAATGCAGTTGATGTAATTTTTTATTCGGATAATTGTATCAGACAAAATAAAAATTATTTGATAATTGGCATGTACTATAGGGCAGTTAATTATTTAGAAACAACAATTCCATCACGCACATATTTAGTTACAGGATATACGCAAAACGAAGAGGATGGAGTATACACTCTTGCATAGAAACTCAGTTAAAAAATGCAAAAAAATCTGGACCAATTTATACCCCAGACCAATACGTCTCTCTAATAAAGTGTGCTAAAATACAGGTCCACCGTTTGTCGTGCACAAGTTAATGTTTGGAGACATGATTTTCATGATTATACTATTGGAAACAGTAAACACAAAAATCAATTAAATGAATTAAAGATATCCGAAGTAAAGATAGTCGGCATTCACAAATCTAACCCCTTTCAATGATTATATAGAATTTTTATGAAGAACGTGAATTTCATAAATAACATTAAAAGTAACTGGACAACCCAAAGTAACAGGAAATAATTTGTTAGTATACTGTAAAATGTTGAATATTGCATATACACAAAAGGAAGAAGTTTCAAAGTTTCTAAAGCAAGATCTTCCGAAACTTGTGAATAACAAAGTAATACCAAAATATTAGTCCTCGTTTTTTGAGAACTTTTAGTTTTTTATTTATTTTATTTTACTTATTTATTTTATATGAGGTTTTACTCAGAGCCGTTGATTTTCTTGTTTTAAATCGAATTTTTTAATTTAAATCAGAACATTAAAAATACAGCTTCTTTGTAAGTTTTTCGTGTATCACTTTTCCTACAATACTGTCACAACTCAAAAATTCGATCAATAATATTTAAGAAAAACCGTTGCAAGTCAATGTCATTTAGGGCTTTAAAGGCAGTTACAATGGTGAAACTAAAGTTTGCTTAAAAGTAAGTACTATAAACCGAGTAAAAGCTTATTGCTCTAGCAGTTTTCTAAGTATAAAAATAAAGTCCCATTAAGGATCAGTGAATTTTAAAAACTTGATTTCTCAAAGTTTAGATTTTTTTAGTTGTGACAGTCTTGTTCTGAGGTAGCAATAAATAAAAAGCTACAGAAAAGGAACGGAGCTGTATCTAGGCTGTGAAAATTTTAGGGAACTGTGTAGGCTAGCTCAGAGTAGAAATAAGTGGAGATACGTGTTCAATCAGTTTCAGGACGATAAATCTTGTTCGAAAGGATATATTGGAAAACAAATAAATCGGCATATGTGCGAGTGTTGAAGGATCTTGGTAGTCGCAGCTTAACCCTGCTAAACCCCCTTCAAGTACCGCTGAATATCGGGGAAGTAGGTTATATATTTGTAAAACAATAGAAGAACCAAACTGTTTCTAACAAGAAAGAGCAGCGGCTATATTCAAAGACAACATACATAGAAACAAGGAGAAATTTGTTGAAAGCGTATGTGGAAAACAAAACAGAATAGGAGAAATAGAAGTGCTGGATATGTTCTAAAGCATTTTTGGGAAATAGTGTAGGATATACTTCAAGCAGAGGTAGGAAAATAAAAGGTAGGGGTTGGCGTAGATCAGACTAATGCATGCAGATAGTGAAAGATGCAGACTGTGGAAATTTGAGAAAAATAAGTAGGTTAGCTCAGAATAGAAAACAATGCGGGTACACATCTAACCAGTTCCAGGACTGAAAACCTAATGACGATGATAAAATATTCTGAAATTACTAAACAAACACAAACTTTTCAATGCTAAAACAATTTGTCGATTGATTTGTACTTTATTTAGTTCTAGACAAATACCTCCACGCATCCTGCAATTCTTAACCAAGTCGAATTTGATACAATAATTTATCTTTTCACGCAATCTAAAAATAAAGGGTATTGAACTTTTAATTTCCGATCCAATTTCAGCATATTATTTACTTTTAATACTGAGTAACATAATATATTGAAGGTAGCACCGTTAAAAGCTTAAATAACTATAGATAAAATACTTTACCAAATTATTGCTGGGTTTAATTCTAGCACCAGTTGTTAAGGAGGTAGACATGTTTGCATTCTGCACAGCACTTGATTGCAGTGTAACTGGACTTTGAACTTGTAATACCTACAATTTTAAGTTTAACTAAAGCATGTGTTGCACTATAAATTAATTTTGGAAATAAATTTTAATAAATTGCTAACAGGATAATATATATATTTTTGCAATTGAAAAGTATATGTTGGATTACAATTTGCTGGGCATCAAACAATTAAGCGAGTTAGCTAGGTCACGGTATACTAAAGAATACAGTAGCGACACGTAAGAGTATTTGATAATGCAGTTTCTGAGTGCGCATGTGTGAATCTCGGCGTTCCTTAAATTAAAGTTCGTCAGAGGATGCATTGAACAATGTTTGTTTTTCTATGATTTGAGGTTAGATGTTTAATTAGCTTTGTTGTATAGATGTAGATATAATCCAGCATTTATTATTAATGTTCGGTATGTGAATTTTCTTTTGTACAAAAAATACACAACTAAAGACTACAGTGAATTAGCTATTTTGTAATTCTCTTAGTAATGTAAGTAGAGGAAATTGGATGGTTCTGGCACCACCTCCACATCCCTCTACGCACTTTACAAGTTAGAAATTAACGGGAAAGAGCATATCTCTGCCTTACCCCTTTCATAATATCTACTTCTCTATGTTCACATTTTTTCCACTTTACACTATCGAATGCTTTTTCCAGATCTACAAACCCTATATACACACTTTCCTCCTTTCTTTATTGTTGTCTCCATTATCACCCTCAGAGCTAGAATAGCCTCCCGGGTTTCCCTGTTTTGTATAAACCCAAATTGATTTTCTCCTAGTATTTTTTCAGCTGACTCATTCGTCTTAGTACAATTCTATTAGTATTTTCGACACATGTGCTGTCAAACTTATTGTTCGAAAACTTTCATATCTATCCCCGTCTCTCATTTTTGGTATAGTGACTATGATGTTACGTTTTAAATTTTTAGGTATCTTACCTGTTTCATATACATAGCTTACAAGTTGGAAGAGACTTTCTGTTACTGCTTTTCCAGCGGCTTTTATAGTTTTTGCTTGCACCTGATCTGTATCCGACGCCTTACCATTTTTCAGATACTTCAATGCTAATTTAAACTCATCTCTAAGTATAGTATATCGTAAGTCATTCTTTTCAATGTCTGATTCCTGTTCTAATTCTGTTAGTTCCTATTCTGCATATAAATTCCCTATATATTCATGCCTTCTAATCACTTTTTCTACATTTTCTATAATAACGTTAAATGTAGCATTAGTAAATAAAATACAACATTCTTTAGAATTATAATGTTATCGTAACTAAAATATATAACTAAATTTAATTATTGCAACAACTTTCTTAACTTTGAATTACATAAAAGTTACTCTAAAAATGTGTCTCGATGAATAACTTCCTGTAAGCTAACCCTACAGAATTATTATTTACAAAATCTTCGTTTATGTCATCCTCAGGTAATAAAGGTTCATCAATCTCTTTTACATTATTGCGAATGTTAATATTATAGAGAACTGCAGTAGCACATATAACTGCAGCTGACGTTTCTATATTAGTACTTAATGTTCTCCTAAGACATGAAAATCGACGTTTCCATACCCCAAATAACCGCTCTACAATATTGCGTGTACGAATATAACTTCTATTGTAGCTGTTCTCCGATGGTGTATTTGAAGTTAGTAATGGAGTTAGAAGGTATGGGCGACAAGCGTAACCGTTATCCCCAAGCAACAACCCATGAATGTTGTTATTCTCATACCGCATATGTACAGCACTCTTTTCGAAAATTGTATTGTCATAGGCAGATCCAGTGTGTTGAACAACAATATCAAGTATTTCGCTGTTTGGTCCAGCAATAACCTATTACATTCATGATTATCTAACATTATTAATATATTCAAAACGTACCTGCACAGTTATAAAAAAAATAACGCTTTCGATTGCGAAAAAGTTCTGCTACTTTCGTTCCGAGATTTTTTATTGGTATATGAGTACCATCAAAAGATCTTGATACAGAAGGAAAATCATGCATTTTATAAAACTGCTGAATGTTAGTCCGTTGTTCCGCTTCTGCATTGGGAAATTTCACATACTCTGCACCTATGTGCCAACATTACAGATATATGTTTGATTATTCTTAAGACACTAGCCTGGCTAATTCCACGCAGATCTCCATGGACAATCTATAACATAATCATGTGGATGATATGGCATAATTTTAGAAATTACAACAAACACACCTGGAAACTACTAGTTGCAAAAAAGCGTAATGTTACTAGCAACTGCAAAATAGGTGAAAACGGTATACCTCGATTATTAATTTTATTAGGACCATTCACCAGTGGTAAAATTAAATCCCTTACAGATATTTTAGTATATCATGGGGTAAAATAAACTCTTTTTCGCGATAAAATTCCACAGGATTATCCACATCCTGATTATAACGCTTTGGTAACCTATAAAAACTTCAATTTAGTATATTTATAACAGAATATATTTATTTGTACCTGTTTCTTAAGCTATCCATCATCTGTTCCTCTAGGTCTACATATTCAAAAAAATCTCGCAATTCATCATCCATTTTAAAAAAACCATAATCAATAGCATATTTCAGTTTAGTATTTAAATTTATAGGTTAGAATGTTCAGTAAGTATTACTTAAGGATGGGTTGTACATACCTTACATGTAAGGTATACTTGAGTATAAGTTTTAGCTTTATGAAATAGGAAAGGTATGCTTAAGTTTGAGGTGGACCTTAAGATTTGCTTATGAATAGCGCCCTAAAAGTTTGCCTCACTTCTTTTTTATTGTCATAATTTAATTAAATAAGCCATACACAAGCCAAAACTTTACTGCACTCTTAGTTTGCAATTACTTATTCGTGAACTATTTTAATCTTTCGCTTCTATTCCAAAGTATTAGTTCGTTAATAATATAATATTGATTAGTATATAGTCGAAAAAGCACAAACGATTTAAGAGGGAAAACGTGTACTTATCCACCTTTTTTCTATAGGGAAAACTTTAGAAAACGCTATACTTGAACCTTCATGTAAACAAATGCAAAGCTTCTTTCTACATAGCGGAGTGACTCTACTGGTAAATTCCGATACCATGTTTAAATGAATTGGGTTTGTATACTCGGAACCACGAAAGAAGGCAGTCTCGTAATCAATGATATTCGTATAAATTACTAGGATATAAATTTCCCAAATCTAGTGGCCAATCAAAAATATTGTTCATTTTACAGATCAGTGGTGAGACGTAACAAACAATGTTTTATTGCCAAATGTAATCCGTAACTAACTCACGTAATTAGTAGGGTAAAAATATATGCTAAATATTGGCAACCGTTAGCGCTATGCCGTTACTACTTTTGAGAATTTCTTATAATATCATTTGATATCTGTCAGCTGTCATGCCCGTCTTGGTTCTTATCTATTTTACAAACTATTTTTATTTAATTGGAATTAAACCTGTTCTTTTCAAAACAATTAACTTTTCTTTATTGTTTTACTGTTTAATCGTGTGGAACATGCCTAAAGCTTTAGACAAAGGTTCTAAAAAACTAGCTTTAAAGCTTACTGCGTACTTTGAATTGGAACTTAGTAATGGGGGTCCGTTACTTCCTTTACATGCAGTTTGTGATATAAGTAATTCTAAATATCTTTTGTAAAATACATTTGTTATTGTTCTCGTTTATTTAACATATGTATCTTTTAGTAAAATTTGAGGTTAGATGTCTTAAAGACACGTTATCTTATTAGTAATACCTATATTTCGTTACAGCATGTCAGTGCCGTATTAAATTTACGCCTCACTGCAGTGAACCACATTGCAGCTAAAGCTAATTAATGAGTATTTCCAGCTAGTCCTATTCGAAGTAAACCCTGTTTCAAACCAATAGTTAATATTGATCTTGTGAGGAAACTACAATTCGGAATGTTATTTATGACATGTATCAAAACAGTAAGTATAAGTCTCTTATTACTTCATTGAATAATTGCCACTTGTTATAGAGAAACACATTACGTTAGGTTACAAACGCAGTGGACTAGAGCAGTTGCATTTGAAAGAGATGATGTAGAGCCATCATCATTAGGTCTTCAGTCCTGAAACTGGTTAGACGCATAACCTCATTGTTTCCAATTCTGACCTAACCTACACATTTCCTGAAATTTGCACAGTCTGCACCTATCACGTTTTGCGTGTCATAGTCCGATCTAGGTCTACCTCTACCACTTTTGTACTATTCCCCAAAAATGCTTTAGAACGTATTCTGCCTTTCTATTTCTCCTATTTTTTTTTGTTTTTCACAGATATCTTTATTACCCTACTATTTCTATAACCTATTTGTTATTAACTTTGTCTGTCTATGCTATCATCTTCATCCATATGAAGCACAACATTCCGGAAGGTTTCTATCTCTTTCTGTCTGGTTTTTCCACTGCCCCTACTTCAAAGACATACTGTGCTCCATACATATGCTTTCAACAATTTTCTTTTCTGTTTCTATGTTTGTTGTCTTTGAACATAGCCGCTGTTCTTTCTTGTAAAATGCAGTTCGGTCTCCTATTGTTTTACAATTATGTACCCTATTTGCCCGATATTTAGTGGTATGTGAGAGTGCAATGTAGTACCTTCGGGTGGAGCATTGGAAAATCACATGTAAGGTATGTGAAGGGAAGGCGGCTCCGTGGCGTAGTTGGTATGCGTGTGACTACTACGCCCAAGGTCCCGGATTTGAATAACGACACGGTTCGCTTGAAAAATGTTAGGCGAGCATTTTTTACAAAAATACGCCCTCCTTTGGATGAGAAGTAAAATGGAGGTCCCGTGTTTGGGTGTTGTCATGCCCGTTAAAGATCCCTATCTTGCTTGGAACAACAAGGGTTCGTCAAAATTCAAAATTTTCCAGGTAAAGAAAAACTCGCTTCCTGGCCAATGTAGTACCTTCAAGTGGAGCATTGGAAAATCATATTTAAGGTATGTGAATGGCGGTAAGCAGCTTGTGGATGCCAAGTTCTCTCAGCATTTGAACATTTACCGAATTAATAGTTTTTACAATATATCCTTTCGCACAATTAAAATTAGTTAAAAAATATTTCACAAACAACACCTGCAGTTGTTTATAATTATCATCAGATTTAAGTGCACTTATTTTTTCGTCATTAGGTTTTCCGTCTTAAAACTGGTTGGACGCATACTTCTACTTACCTATATTCTGAGCTAGCCTACACACTTCCCTAAAATTCCCACAACAGCCTCTATACAGCTCGGTTCCCCTTCTATTGTTTTCCAATTATATGCCCTATTTCACCGAGATTCAGTGGTATGTCAAGGAAGGCGTCGCCGTGGTTCAATGTACTAAGCGTAAGACTACGAATCCCAAGGTCCTCGGTTCCAATCCCAATACGACCGACTACTTGAAAAATGGCAGGTGAGCATTTTTCACAAAAATTACGCCCTCGTTCGGATGAGAGGTTAAATGGAGGTCCCGTGTGTGAGTGTTGTCACGCACGTTAAAGATCTCTTCCTTGCCTGGAACGGCAAGGGTTCGGCAAAATTCTAAATTTCCAGCCAACAAAAAACTCGCCTCCTGGCCAATGTAGTACCTTCGGGTGGAGCATTGGAAATATAAATGAACGGTATGTGAACAGAACGCCCAAGGTACCGGGTTCGAATCCTGACACGGTCCCCTTGAAAAATGTTAGGCAAGCATTTTTCACAAAAATACCTCCTCGTTCGGATGAGAGGTAAAATGAAAGTCCCGTGGGTGAATGTTGTCACGCACGTTAAAGATCCCTGCCTTGCATTGTAGCAATTTTATTTTCTACCTAAATATATCCGTATAACTAATCCCTTTATTTAATAATAAATAATATAATGCATTATAATGCTATCCAATCCATTTAATTAAATATTACCTATTGCCCAATAAAGTACTAGCATTCAGTTCAAATTAAAAATTAATTTCCACGGTGACAAGATAAAAGCTTCTATTTAGTATCATTTCTAGAGTTCCATATATTCGGAAATTACGAAGTAACGTTGTTACCGGGCAGCAACTCGCTTGACCCGACACTTCTAACACAGCTGTGGTGAAAGCAGGTCGAATTGTTCTTAGAAACAATGTTTCTTTGCTGTTTTTCGTGTTGGAAGCACGTGCGAATCAGGTTTAATAAGAGAATGTCATCTCCGAGAGGCATTTTGATATTCCATTTTGTTGGAACAGCTCGTAGATGACGTGAAATTTTGTTGGTCAAAGGGCCGTTGGGAACAGTAAGTAAATTTGTTTCTGTAACGATATTAATTAAAAATTTTCAGTGCAACTTAAATTATAATGTAACTTATATTATAATGCAACTTAAAGTATAATGAAATTTTTATATATGGTATTCAATTTAAATTACAAGCAACTTTAGTTCTATATAATATGAAATTTTATAAATGGTATTCAATCTAAATTACATAAAGCAATTTTATTTGTATATAACATGGAATTTTATATATAAAGTATTCAGTTTAATCACAAACAACATTTGATAATTCTCGTGGTTTGAATTACACCTGGAGCATCTTTAAATTAACACGCAGATTGGTTTCTACGCTGGGTTCATGGTGTGGTCCAGGCGGAATGTAATTACTCAAAATGGAGGCCGAGTAATGTGATTTTCAGTATGCAGTACAATTATTCGTTTAAATTGGAAAATTCCGTATTTCAATGCTGACGTAAGCTCCCAAGCAGGTATTTTTGAGACAAAATCGGAGTTCTGGTATGTAAAACAAAACTGTTTTTGTATGTTATTTGAACTATGGACGTAGTAACGAGATAATTTTGTTTAATCAAGTTGTGTAAACTTCTAAATAGGTCAAGGACAGACCACGATTATGTTTTTCAATGTTAAGCAATGGGAACCTGTAACTTTTACTTACCTCATTCTTTTATTAATTCAATGAAACATCAGAAGATGTCATTACGTGTTATAGAAAGTGAATTCTTATAATTATGAGCACTTAAAAATTAAATTTCTATATTTGATATTTCATGAATACTTATTTGAAATTATCCATTGTGAAATTAAGGTAGATCTACCCTAATTAACTTTTGTTATAAATAAGCAACTTTATGCTTTGTCAATTTGTTAAATAAAACCACATTTAATGGTATTGGTACTGATTTTATCCAGTGCCTTCTGTAAATAATTTTCACAATTTAAATTAATCAAGATATAAAGAAAGAAAGATATTTTGTATAAAAGCACATTATTGAATACTAGAGGAATAGATTTTTATTTTCGAACAAAAGACTATTCTTTTATTGAGGATGAATGAAAGATGATTCCAATTGAATTTAAATATTTTTGAGTATGAATGCACAAACAGTGCTATTCTTTGTTTAATCTGTTCACAGGTGCTGCAGAAGATTACTAAGGTCAAGGTCGAGCCATAAGGTAAGAAACTTCAGAGATTATGTGGTCTTTAAAAATTTGTATAGCGGCTATAGGAGAAAGGTTTCCGCATTAGTCTTGTACAAGGGACTTGAGTCAGGTCTTCCCTGTATAGAAAAATACGGTGGCGCCTTATTCTTCATATTAGTGGTCGCAATTCCACCCCGACCCACAGCTCATGTTCCACCCAGAGCATATAGTTCGACTAGCCGCTTTGCCTTTGAGATTTCTTCAACTTTGAGCCATCTTCCATCAGAACTTGCCGTGGGCTCCTTTCACTTATTGGAAATTCTCGTTAAACAAAATCGTAAAATACAGAAGGCTATAAATGGCGCCCAACGTGGGGCTCGATTGCTGTGCTAATTGTATAAGCACATGACGTGCAGGTTTCGATCGACTTTGGTTGTTTACACTTGTGATTTGTAAATCATTTACCCTCAGATTAATTTAGTCTATTGATGTTGTTGTTTAATTGAGTTTAATTTGTAATTAGTTAGTTAGTCTATTCCATGATGGCTGAGACGTATCAAGTAGTTTATTTGCATAAAGATGAATTGGATTATGAATTGAGAATTCGTGGAGTTGTTAGCAGCAGACCGATGCAGGATAAAAGGAAAATGTTAGGCCGATTATTAGCCAAAGAAACAACAGTACCTGGTCGTTTAATTGATCCTTCCACATATGTCGTAGAATATTCAGATGAACGAGATGAGATTGAGGCTTCGATAGAATCAGTAAGAAATGTTTTATTAGAGTTTGAAGGTGAATTAGCAGACCCTACATTTAAGAGGATACAGTCGAGATTAATACATCTTGATGGTCGAGTTAGGAGAATGAAAATCCCTTTAGATAATTCAGATGAAGTTACTTTATTTAGGAATGAATCGTTAGCAACTATTCTTACCGTGGAGGCAGAGCTACATGAAAAGCTTAAGAAGAATGAAGATGTAAGCGCATATGGTGAATTTTCTATGAGAGAAACCATTCCAGCTGTTGTGAGTGCTCCTATTCATACTGTTTCATATTTAGTACCCCCTATTCCAATTGGTTCGTGGTCAGTAAAATTTTCTGGAGATCCAAGACAAGTTCATCAATTTTTAGACAGAGTAGCTGAGTTAGCACACTCGCGTAAAGTATCTGAAGAAGATTTATTTAATGCTTCTGTAGAATTGTTCACAGGGAACGGTTTAGAATGGTATCGTTGTGTTAGAAATTCTTTAACCAACTGGAGTTCTTTGGTTATTCGATTAAAGGAAGATTTCTTACCATCACACTCAGAGGACGAGATTTGGGAAAAAATTAGGTCGCGTCATCAACATAAAGGAGAATCTGTAGTCATATATATAGCTCATATGGAGAATTTGTTTAGTAGGTTACCACAATCACCTGCGGAATGTACAAAATTTAGAATGGTAAAAAAGAATCTATTACCTGATTTTATTTGTCAATTAGCTCTAACAGAAATTGATAGTATGTCAACATTAATAAAGTTGTGTAAGAAATTGGAAGAAGCTTATGCATCCAAGCATAAACTAGTACAAAGTCCAGTGAAATATGTTCCGAAAGCATTAGGAAATTCAAAATTTCAAGTTGAAAATAAGTGGTCCGCTCCTGTTAAAAACTTTTCAGCGCGAACTGGACGTAGTTTTTATAATCAATCATTTCCCCCTCAAATACAATCTCTTGGTAACAATAATAGTAATAATAATAATCTTTCTAGTAGAGTCCCTGTAAATAAATATAAATTAAATAAACTTACATGTTGGAATTGTTTGGAAGAAGGTCATACATTTTGGAGGTGTAAGATTCCTCGTAAAATATTTTGTTATAGCTGCGGATATAGTGGAGTTAAGTCAATAACTTGTCCGTCGTGTTCAGGTTCGTTAGGTAGGCAGATGCAGAGTGGCCGGCATCATGCTTTTATGCAAAAGGCTACAGTTATGTTGTGTAAGCAGGAAAATTTTTTTGATAAAGATGATTGGTCAAGATGGCTAGCCATCGTTAAGGATTTTTGTCAAGGGAACGTCAAGCCAAAAGCCGACGCGTTATTTTTAAGGAAACCTCAGGACAATCGTCCGTACATTATGGTAAAATTGTTAGATAGAGACGTCACAGGTTTGTTTGACTCTGGTTGTACTACTACCGTGGTTGGTTCATTAGCATTTTCTGTTCTTGAAGAATTAAATTTAAAAGTTTTTAAAACTGAAAAGAGAAAAGTTTCCACTGCGGATGGTGCTCTTCAAGAAGTTATTGGTTCAGTTGATTTACCTATTAGAATTGGAAGACAATATCGTATTGTTAACGCTTTGGTTGTACCATCTCTTCCCACACATTTATTTTTGGTAGCGATTTCGCAAAATCCTTTGGTTTATTAGCAGATTTCAAAAACAATACATGGCATATTCAAGATTATGATAACAATAGTATTTCGTATATAGGTCATTCGTCAGTACCCTTAAGTTGTAGTAATCAATTACTTAGTTTAGATGATTTGTTAGAAACACAGCAAGTAAAAGCACGAATAGCAATAGAATCTTTCAATGAAATTAGTAGTGAAGAGAGACTAGGGCGTACCGATAAAATTGTTTTAGATATTGATACTGGTGATGCAAAACCATTCCGTAAAAAACCATACGTCATGTCCCCCTTTATGAGTAAGATGTTAGATAAAGAGTTAGATGAGATGTTGAGATTAGGAGTAGTGGAAGAATGTCAGAGTCCATGGTCATCCCCTGTACTGTTAGTTAAAAAACAAGACAGTGAGTACAGATTTTGTTTTGACGGAAGAGCGCTCAATGATATTACTAAACATGGTAGCTACCCATTGCCAAATATCGATAGGATTATTAATTTACTTAGAGGTGCAAATTATATTTCTAGTCTAGACCTTAGAAAGAGTTTTTGGCAAATCCCACTTTCCGAAACATCTAAGGATAAAACAGCGTTTAGTGTTATTTCGAGAGGACAATATAGGTTTGTCACCATGCCATTCGGATTAAAGAATGCTGCTCAGACGCAACAGCGTTTGGTTGATTCAATTTTCGGACCGAAGTTTGAACCACATGTTTTTTGTTATTTAGATGACATTATTTTGTGTTCATCATCTTTTGAGGAACATTTAAAGTTATTAGAAACGGTGAAGGAACGTCTTAAGGAAACAAACCTTACGATTAATTTGAAAAAGTGTGAATTCTTTAAGAAATTGTTAAAATTTCTTGGTTATATTGTTGGATCAAATTCTCTTCGTACAGATCCCGAAAAGGTTTCTGCTATGGTAAATTTCCCCAGACCTAGGACCACTACTGAGGTCAAACGTTTTTTAGGAATGTGTAGTTGGTATCGTCGTTTTATAAAAAACTTTTCATCTTTAGTGTCACCGATTAGTGATTTGGTAAAAGGAAGAAAAAAGGGTCAATCTATTGTTTGGACATCCGAGGCTGAGGACTCATTTGTACAGATCAAACAGGCTTTAGTTTCCGCTCCATTGTTGTCACAACCGGACTATTCAGTTCCATTCATTGTCGAATGCGACGCTAGTGATACAGGACTCGGAGCAGTTTTAGTACAAAAAATCGATGATGTAGAGCACGTTATTTCTTATGCCAGTAAATCACTTACCCGAACTGAGCGAAATTATTCAGTCACGGAGAAAGAATGTCTCGCTGTAATTTTCGCTATAGAAAAATTTCGACCTTGGGTAGAAGGTACCCGTTTTACTGTTATCACAGATCACTTTTCATTGTTATGGCTTAATAATATACAAAACCCAACCGGTAAATTAGCTAGATGGGCTGTCCGTTTACGACAGCATACTTTTGAGTTAGTTCATCGAAAAGGAAAGTTTAATGTAGTTCTAGATTGTCTTAGTCGTGCAGTTCCAGTCGTAAATCATGTGGATAATTTAGTTGAGATCAAGTTAAATAATGTGGATCCCTGGTATGTGTCTCTTCGAGAGAAAATTTTAGCTTCACCTGATGATTACCCACAATGGAAGGTAGAAGATAATTATGTATTTAAATTTCTTTCATCAAATTTACCACTCTCATCGAATGTAAGGGAATGGAAATATTTAGTTCCTAAATCACAAAAGGAAGAGGTTATTTGGATAAATCATGACCCTTCAGTGACCGGACATTTTGGTTTTTTTAAAACATTGGCACGCATACAAGAGAATTTTTATTGGCCAAAAATGCGTATTGATGTGTTGAAATTTTGTAAAAATTGTTTAACGTGTGGTGCACAGAAGGCATCGAATAGAGGACCCCTTGGTTTAATGGGAAAGGAAAAAGAAGTGAAGTTCCCCTTTCAGATTATTGCTATAGATCTCATGGGCCCATTTCCACGGTCCAAGGTTGGACACAAATGGTTATTAGTTATTGGTGATTGGTTCTCGAAATTTACGTTAATGTTTCCATTACGTAGTGCAAAAGCGCATTTAATAGAACGTGTATTAGAGGAAAAAGTTTTTTTAGTTTATGGTGTTCCCAAATTTATTATTTGTGATAATGGCTCACAATTTAGTGGTAGAAATTTCAAGGCAGTATGTAAAAAATATGACGTTCAAAAAATTTGGTTTAATGCAGTTTACTCTCCCCAATGTAATTTTGTAGAAAGGATAAATAGAACGGTCGGAACAGCTATACGTTCGTATATTAAAGAACATGATACTTGGGACATAGAGTTACCCCAAATTCAGTATGCGATTAATTCTGCAAAACATCATGCCACTGGTTATTCGCCAAATTTCTTAGTTTTTGGTAGACATGCTCTTGTGTCCGGAAGATTTTATGGTCTTGATGTGGAACCCTCAAGTGATATAGATATTATTTCTGGTAATAGACCTTCGTATGTGTTAGATCATCAAGGAATATTTGATATTTTTATAGACGTACAGAAAAGGTTACATTTAGCTTACATGCAGTCTAGTAATTCATATAATTTAAGGAGACGTAACATATCTTTCGAAGTAGGTGACAAAGTTTGGAGGTCAAATAAAGTTCTTTCGAAAGCAAGTGATAAGTTTACTGCTAAGCTTGCGCCAAGATATGTTTTGAGTATTGTTAGAAAGAAGGTTTCGAATTTAATTTATGAATTGAATAATATAAATGGTTCAAAAGCAGGCAGATGGCATGTTAAGGACTTAAAACCTTATTCAGAGTTCAGTAATGATATTGAGAATGATGATGTTTCTGAACATTAATTAGTAATGTTGATATGTTTGATAGTCGATAGTAGGAATTATTTCTGTCTTATCTTTTTAGTAAAGAATTTAATTATTGTATTGGAATACTGTTTGGTAGTCTAAAATTTAGATGTTGGATATGAAGTATAAAAGGAAAATTTTTTGTAGTGCAGTAAGGTTGATATTAGTCTGCGCTGATATTGTTAGTTGCAATTTATTTATTTGAGTTGAGATGAAGAGTTGCATGTTTCCATAGGTCATAAGTTGCATGTTCATTTGGTCTAATGTTTCCATAGGTCAAAAGTTGCATGATCCATTGGTCAAATAATTCCCTAGGTCAAAGTTAGTAAGGAATATTTATTTATACTTTTGGTGATGAATTTTATTAAAGTTGTATATACTGGGTTATTATTTTCTTTTGGATTTATGATTATAGTGTTTGAAGGTAATTTTGTAGTCGAGAGGACAACCGAGATTAATGGTAGTTCTTGGAATTATATTGGGAATCAATTAGCTTGAGTCCATATTAGATATTGGTAGGAGGCCAATATTGTTAGTAACTATAATAGTTATGTTTAGTATGAATATTGTGTAAGGTAGCAATGTTCTATGTTGTTATGAATATTGTGTAAGCTGACAATGTTCTATTTTAGTATGAATATTGTGTGAGTTAGCAATGTTCTATTTTGTTCATTCATGCGTGAGTGAAAATTTTTGAGGAGTAAGACGTGGTGACGTTTTACTTGTCTCTTCATGGGTAGAGATATGTCTACATTTTGGTTGCATATACATGCGGTAGATTGTTGAACGTTAGTGATTTCAAGACATGTTTGCTGTTTTGAAGATATGTTTGTCGTGGATCCCAATGGTAGTGGGAGTCCTTTTTTTCTTCTGTAAATATGTAAATTATAGTTAGTAAAGTAAGAATATGTTGTCATGATAATTTATATCTTTATTAAGGAATTATAATACGGCAGTATTATATGTTTTGTTGCTTAAGTTTCGAGTACAAAATGAGTGATATAATAACCCCGAATATGTATTAAATGATAATGAAACCCTACCGATTGAGACTTTCCGAATTTGTCCCCTTGTGGCGTATAGTACGCGTAGTTACTCGTCACTCATTTTCAAGTATGCAGCATCTTAAGTGATAATTTTTGTTTTGGCTTGTAAAAATTAATAATAAGTTGTAAATATATAACAGTAAATTAAAAAAAAAAAATTCTTCGCATTTATTCCAGAATATTTTCTCGAATTTTTTTCTCTTAGAAAGAGGCAGTGTAGCAATTTTATTTTCTACCTAAATATGTCCGTATAACTAATCCCTTTATTTAATAATAAATAATATAATGCATTATAATGCTATCCAATCCATTTAATTAAATATTACCTATTGCCCAATAAAGTACTAGCATTCAGTTCAAATTAAAAATTAATTTCCACGGTGACAAGATAAAAGCTTCTATTTAGTATCATTCCTAGAGTTCCATCTATTCGGAAATTACGAAGTAACGTTGTTACCGGGCAGCAACTCGCTTGACCCGACACTTCTAACACAGCTGTGGTGAAAGCAGGTCGAATTGTTCTTAGAAACAATGTTTCTTTGCTGTTTTTCGTGTTGGAAGCACGTGCGAATCAGGTTTAATAAGAGAATGTCATCTCCGAGAGGCATTTTGATATTCCATTTTTGTTGGAACAGCTCGTAGATGACGTGAAATTTTGTTGGTCAAAGGGCCGTTGGGAACAGTAAGTAAATTTGTTTCTGTAACGATATTAATTAAAAATTTTCAGTGCAACTTAAATTATTAAATTATTAAATTATTACTTATAATTATAATATATGGTATTCAATTTAAATTACAAGCAACTTTAGTTCTATATAATATGAAATTTTATAAATGGTATTCAATCTAAATTACATAAAGCAATTTTATTTATATATAACATGGAATTTTATATATAAAGTATTCAGTTTAATCACAAACAACATTTGATAATTCTCGTGGTTTGAATTACACCTGGAGCATCTTTAAATTAACACGCAGATTGGTTTCTACGCTTGGTTCATGGTGTGGTCCAGGCGGAATGTAATTACTCAAAATGGAGGCCGAGTAATGTGATTTTCAGTATGCAGTACAATTATTCGTTTAAATTGGAGGATTCCGTATTTCAATGCTGACGTAAGCTCCCAAGCAGGTATTTTTGAGACAAAATCGGAGTTCTGGTATGTAAAAACAAAACTGTTTTTGTATGTTATTTGAACTATGGACGTAGTAACGAGATAATTTTTGTTTAATCAAGTTGTGTAAACTTCTAAATAGGTCAAGGACAGACCACGATTATGTTTTTCAATGTTAAGCAATGGGAACCTGTAACTTTTACTTACCTCATTCTTTTATTAATTCAATGAAACATCAGAAGATGTCATTACGTGTTATAGAAAGTGAATTCTTATAATTATGAGCACTTAAAAATTAAATTTCTATATTTGATATTTCATGAATACTTATTTGAAATTATCCATTGTGAAATTAAGGTAGATCTACCCTAATTAACTTTTTGTTATAAATAAGCAACTTTATGCTTTGTCAATTTGTTAAATAAAACCACATTTAATGGTATTGGTACTGATTTTATCCAGTGCCTTCTGTAAATAATTTTTCACAATTTAAATTAATCAAGATATAAAGAAAGAAAGATATTTTGTATAAAAGCACATTATTGAATACTAGAGGAATAGATTTTATTTTCGAACAAAAGACTATTCTTTTTATTGAGGATGAATGAAAGATGATTCCAATTGAATTTAAATATTTTTGAGTATGAATGCACAAACAGTGCTATTCTTTGTTTAATCTGTTCACAGGTGCTGCAGAAGATTACTAAGGTCAAGGTCGAGCCATAAGGTAAGAAACTTCAGAGATTATGTGGTCTTTAAAAATTTGTATAACGGCTATAGGAGAAAGGTTTCCGCATTAGCCTTGTACAAGGGACTTGAGTCAGGTCTTCCCTGTATAGAAAAACACGGTGGCGCCTTATTCTTCATATTAGTGGTCGCACTTCCACCCCGACCCACAGCTCATGTTCCACCCAGAGCATATAGTTCGACTAGCCGCTTTGCCTTTGAGATTTCCTCAACTTTGAGCCATCTTCCATCAGAACTTGCCGTGGGCTCCTTTCACTTATTGGAAATTCTCGTTAAACAAAATCGTAAAATACAGAAGGCTATAGCATGTAACAGCAAGGGTTCGGCAAAATTCAAAATTTTTCAGGTAAAAGAAAACCTACTTCCTGGCCAATGTAGTACCTTCGGGTGGAGCATTGGAAAATTACATGTAAGGTATGTGAAGGGGGTTAAACAGGATGTGGCTGCCAAGAATCTCCAACACTTAGACATTAGCCGAATTAATAGTTTTCCAGTAAATCCTTTCGCACAATTAACGTAATTCGAGAATATTGCACAACAAATACTTATAGTTGCTTATGATAATCATCAAGTTAAGTATAGTTATTCCTTTTGTCATTAGTTTTTCATTTGGAACTGGTTGAACGCGTATCATTGATTTTTATTCTGAGCTAGCCTACACATTTCCTTGAAATTCCCATATCCTACATCTTTCACTATCTGTGTGCAATAGTCTAACCTAGGTCAACCTCTGCTTCCTTTTTTCTAACCCCCCTTCTAATATATTCCGCACTATTCCTCAAGCCTTAGTATGTGGCCTATTATTCTGTCTCTCCTATTTTTCACTGTTTTCCACATATTTCTTTCTTCACCTACCATTTCTAGTACCTTCTTGTTCCTAACTATGTCCGTCGATATCTTCATCACATACGTCTGTAGCACCCCATTTCAAAGGCTTCTACTTTTTCCTTGTCCGCTTCCCGTACTGTCCAGGCTCTACAGCCGTATAGTACTGTGCAACACACATATGGTTTAAGCAATATTTTCCATGTTTCTATGTTTGTTGTCTTTGAACACAGTAGTTGCTTTTTCATGTTAAATATAGCACGACCTTGTTCTAATCTTTGTTTAATCTTTAGTGCTTTTCCCATCTTGCATTATTTGGCTTCCTAAGTAGCAGAAATCCTTAACCTCTTGTAAATTCTCGTTACCTATTTTTATTATTGTTCTTGCTTTACATTCCCCTCCTTTGCAAACTAGTACATTGTATTATTTTTGTTAATTTACATACCACATTTCTCTGTTAGAACTGTTTCCATTTCATTAAGAGCAGCTTCTAACTCTACTTTGTTAGATGCTAATACCGGCAGATCATCAGCAAATCTAAGCATATCAATCTTCTGTCCCTGCATTGTAATTCCAAATGTTTTCCTGCATTTGACAGTATTCATTGCCTCTTCAATGTACAAATTAAAAATTAATGGAGATAAGGCACATCCCTGTCTCACCACTTTTCTAATATTTACTTCTCTACGTTCCCGTCTATCTTTAAAACTCATTCCAATCTTTTTGAGTATTTCGAACATTTTTTTCCATTTTACATTGTCGAATGCTTTTTCCAGATTTACAAACCCTATATACACGCTTTCTTCTTTTTTTATTGTTTTCTCCATTATCACCCAGAGCTAGAATAGCCTCCAGTGTTCCCCTGTTTCGCCTAAACCCAAATTGATCTTCTCCTAGTATTTCTTCAGCTCGTTCTACTTCGTCTTTGTACAATTCTAGTTAATATTTTTTTACACGTGTGATGTCAAACTTATTGTTCGAAAATTTCCACATCTATCTGCGCCTCTCTTTTTTGGTATAGTTACCATGATGTTCCGTTTAAAATCTTTGGGTATCTCGCCTGTCTTCTACATATAGCTTACAAGTTGGAAAAGACATTCCGTTACTGCTTATTCAACGGTTTTTAGAGTTTCTACTTGCAACTTATCTGTATGCAGAACCTTACTATTTTTCACACCTTTTAATGCTAATTCAAACACATCTCTAAGTATAGGATATCCCAAGTCATCATTTTCAATGTCTGATTCCTGTTCTAATGCTGTTAGTTTTCCTCCTCCATATAAATTCCCTGAATATTCTTGACATCTAACCAGAATTGGGTCGCCATTTATTCTTTGCTATGATATCGCCGTACTCCGATGTATTTAACGTTTAGTTGCCTGCTGCTCGCCACCGCTCTGTGTATCTAAATAACGTTGGATAAATTTTTGATTTCACACAATTCGTTTTATATGCCTTGACTAGCTCAGTTCAACCCCACACAGAGTGCACGATAATACGATAATAGAGAAGCTTTTGTCTCCCTTTTCTCTAACACTTCCCACCTGAATAAGGTAAACAAAATTAACCAAAATTTATACAATAACCAAAATATGTACAATTTGTAGCTCCACAACGTTTATAATATCATTCGCTATTTAAGAAAACCCCTGAATCAAAGTAACAATATAAATCAGTTTGTCCCCAAATTATAACTCCTTTAAATCAGTTTAAAGCCAGCAAAAATAGCTCTATATTCTACTGGAAGTCCGTTGAACGTTCGTTGATCTTCTTTCTCTTTTAATAAATTCTACGTATCAACCATAAATTTTTGATGACCCTGTACATAAATATCTCAGTACCTGCCAAGTTTAGATCTTTAAAGAGAAATTAATGCCTTATGGTATTAATGAATTTTATTTCTGACTAGTTGTTTTTCACTGTTGTACTTCTGGCTGTAAGTGCGCGTCTCTGTATGGACCCCAATCCTTAGAACTACCGCTGCGTGCTGTTGATCAGTACCCTTGGATTGTTTTCAGTTAAATTTTCTTGTTGATTTTGTTTGGTAGTTGTTTATTTAATCCCGTAGTACAGCTTGGTTATATGCCCAGTTTAACACTTAATCGTTTACTTAGTTGAATTATTAACGAATTTCTTAGTTCTAAATTCGATTTTTCGTTAAATTCTTAGTTCAATCCTTAGTTCAATACTTAGTGCCCTAAGTTAATAAAATATTAAAGATTATGTTTAATTAGAATTTTGGACGTACGTTTTAAATGTCAACAGCAAACTACTGTTGTATATTTACACTTGTACTAGTATTTGAAATTTTCTGTTACTAACTTTCACTTAAATATTATTATTTAATTTGATAGTTTAATAACGTGTGTTATCTTGGTTCAGACAAGTACAGAGCCTGCCTTAGTTGTAGAAAAACTGACCCTTTATTAGCTCGTGCGCCATTTAAAGATACGCCAACCCAATGTTATAATTGGTTTCTTAGACATAAGAATAAAGAAAACAGTTTTAGTTTTAAGGAAACAAAGAAAAATAAAGAAATAATAAGTGTACCCTTAGAAACCATGAATTTTAAATAATGAATTTTATGAATTTTAATTAAGCATGAAAAACCTTAATTTTTCATTTACGTCAGGAGGAGTTATGTATCCCCAAATTTATATATATATATATATATATATATATTATAAATTTGAATCTAATAGGAAATTATTAGAAATTGTTAAAAAAATTATAAGTCGAGTACAACAATGTAACTCAAGGATACATATAAAAAGGTTATTAACAGTTCATGAGAACGGATGCAATACAATGTATTCCAGACGATAGTGATACTGCAGGTGGCAGCTCACATACGGTTAAGATACGGCAATTACCTAGAAAGTAAGATTGTAACCATGTAGTAATGAATAGAATTAAGAATAAGTAGACATGAGCTCTGAAGTTTTCACAGAATTGTGAAAGGGCAGGGACAACATAAATACCCCGGGAGCCACAAGACCAGTCAGTCAGTCTGAATATTACAGCTTTAGTATTGTTGTTTACCTAGGCTACTTGCCCTAATATTAATTCAATTAAATCAGTTTATTTCGACTTAGAATAATTAATACCAAGTTGTCAAAATTCCATATTAAATTATGTTTAAGTTAATAAATTTATTATGAAGAATTGGAAGTAGTTTTTAAGAACACCGCTCCCAAGGCCCGAAACGTAACTGGCGCAGTCGTACGGATGTCATAAGGTCACTAAGGAACCCAAATTCGAAGAACTGGTGGTCTGGAATTTCAATTCCGAATTTGGCAGAACCGAAAAAAGTTAGAGGAAGTACAAGCATCGACAGTATCCAGCTAAACAAACAAATTTGGAGAAGATACACGCATCAATGGAATCCAAACCAAACGAACGAGGACGAAGTACAAAATCGATCAAGCCCACAGCCAGAAAACAAAAGAAACAGATGATGAAACTAATGTAAGTTCATTTCCTTTAAACCAAATTGATTTTTACAACTTTATTGATATTTGCTAGTATAAGAAAATTTTTTTTATTTTTTTATTTTGTGTATGTAAGATTTATTATTATCTTATATTGCAATTTATGTCATTTTTACAAAAATAATTACTTGTCCATTACGAGAAATTATTTTTAAATTTTAATTTTAAGAGACTTGTTTTTTTAAAAGAGACTTTTAAAACAAAAGAGAATTTGTTTTAAAACAAAAGAATCTTTAAAACTAAATAGTACAAACAATTATTAAACAAACAAAAACGTAAGTGACATACGAAAAATTATTGATACGAAAACACAAAGATTTAATTCAGCCAACGTAAAAATAGAACGTTATTAACGCTACCATTTAGTACCGAAAGCCTATGCATATAACGCAATCCTTATAGACACTTAATTATAGAAAGGACTATTTAAAACTTGACTTTTATCGTACGTTTATAAATTATAGAAACACACTTTACAATCTATTAATAAATTAATCCATCACAAATTAAAACAAAGCGCATTAAATTACGCCCGGAAACGCTCATAATCGAATACAAAGTTATTTCAGTACAAATATATTTAGAACAATTACTGAATAAAAACCTTTCAGAAAAACCATTGCAACTTCATGAAAGGTTAATTCAGTACAACTACTGAATAAAAGCTATAATTAAATATCTACATTACTGAAAAAACTCATTTAAAAGTAACATTTTATGCAGCAATTAACGCGTAAAAGACGTGTTTTATTTAATTTATCACCAACTGAAAACAAAAGATATTCAGAAAAATCAAATAAAGTATAATTGCATATTAAATTATACCAAAGCATTACCCAAATTTTTAAAACTATTCACAGACTGAAATTACATATCAAGTAGAATTAAAACTTTGTAATTTAAACAAGTTTATTGTATAAATTATAAAGGCAGTTATTGTAACAAAGTAAACTGAAAACTTGCAACTAAAATTAAAACATTCAAGGTAACTAGACAAATAATTACAAAGAAACATCGTACACAGTTATAAATTACAACACCCGCGGAAAGGAGATAATTAAAGCAGTTTTAATTAAAGGAACAAATCTAAAATAAAACCACAACTGGCGCAAAAACATACTAAGTATAACGCAAATTATTGCAAGAATATTTATTCAAATCGAAAATCTTTCAGAAAGTAAAACCTACAACAAAATTAACATTCGCGAAGTATAAATCAACGAATTGAAGGCTACAGTAAGCAACCAGACATTACCGAGCATATATCCCCCAATTCAAATTATAGTACCGTATAACTATGTACAAATACAAGCAACTACGATTCTTTAAATAACCCAACACACTTTGAGCTGAATGTTAATAAACCAAACTAAAAAGCAACAATACAAACCGTGAAATAAATATCAACTTTACAAAATTTGAAATTAATTAAAAGCAACCCTTAACAAAAATGAGTTCAGATATGAAGATTTATATCTAAACCATAAACAACTTTACCGCAGAGCAAGCTTTGCTCGGCAATTTCATTACAGCATGCGAAATATTTTTGAAAAACTTCTACAAACCCGGATATAACGAAAGAAATGTATTACCCTTACGCCTGTTAATAGGTAAACTGACCGGACCGATACTAACACTAATTTTGCGCCAAGATATCCTTGAAGAATGGCAGGACTTTAAACGGATACTAATCGCATATTTTAGAGACCAAAGAAACATAAAATGTCTTGTACGAGACCTAATAAACCTCAGAATGGAAAATAATCAATCCCCGTATCAATTCGGAATGAAATGCCAAGACGTGAGAAGTCTAATCCTAACGAAATTAAAAATTGAAGAACCTCATCAAAATATCCGACATTTAAAAACAAAAATGTATGACGAAATGGCACTGGACACCTATATAAACGCACTACCAGAACTACTATCAGATATAATCAGATTCCAACGTCCCCAGAATTTAGAAGAAGTCATGAACATGATAATGGAAGAAGAAAACGTAATGTACTACCACAACAGACTATACAACCCCAACGTGAATAAAGGTTATTCAACAATAAAAACCATATAAGCCTCGATACAAACAATCCCCCTACAACAATTCATTCCATTCAATGCACAAACAAACCAACCGCAAAATAATAACTCAAA
This sequence comes from Platerodrilus igneus, assembly GCA_036346225.1. NCBI lineage: Eukaryota > Metazoa > Arthropoda > Insecta > Coleoptera > Lycidae > Platerodrilus > Platerodrilus igneus. The sequence goes on along the minus strand of JARFIW010001465.1, from coordinate 442,905 downwards.
TTTTAATAACACGAGTTTTAATAACCCATTCAAGCATTTTCCAAAACCAATGTTCAACTCAAATTTTACGAAACCCGCATTTCATCTCAGATTTACCCAAAACGTAAACCAACAAAGACCAGCATTCAGCGCAAACCCTATTAGAAATGCGCCAATGACAAATATCAATAACAACCCTAATAGCTACTACAAACCAACGCTCATGGATACCTCATCTAGTAACACTAAACAAAATACAAAAATAACACATATCCGACCAACTCACAATCAAAAACGCAACTTTACATCGGAAGAACTATTTTATCAAGAAGTAGAAGAATTTCAAATGACCAGAATAATTACATTCACTCCAGTACAAACAATGAATCAAACCATTCGAACAATTACGAACGTCACGAACCATGCAAAAATTACGACGAGGACGATGGAGAAAACGCGTGCTCAAATTTTCAGATAGACCGATTCATAAACGACCAAATTTAATAAATTTAAATAATAGCAAACACCTAGTACAACCATACATAGAAATACCTCATGCCGAACTATTAATCGATACCGGATTCTCAAAAACATTAATTAGCCCCAAACCGTAAGAAAACATTATTTAAATTATGTAGAAAAAGAACCATTTAAAATTAAAACAGCCCATCAAACGACATTACACCAATTCGAAGCAAACATACCCTTACCTAGAACATTCAAGGTAAAAATGAAACACAAATTTTGTATTTTCTAATTCAACGACAAATATGAAGGACTAATAGAAATGGACCTTCTAAGAAAACTAGGAGCCAACATTGACATAAAGAACCGTTTATTAAGGACGAAACGCGGAAAAATTCCCATTAAACTTCAAAACACTCAAATCGATCAAACATACACAACAGAACCCCGTACAGAGAAACAAATAAAAATCCCAATAAATTCTAACAACAAAGTAGGAATCATAAATCACATAACATTTCAGCAAGGTGTAAAAACCCTCACCGCATTAGTACAAATAAAAGATAATTATGCCACTACGACAATTTTAATTCAAATAACTATCCCGTAGAACTATCATTTACAAATCCAATTAACGTAAAAGAATTAAATTTCAACGAGATGGAAATAGATGAAAATTTAGAAAACGATTACAACCCCGTAGAACACTACAAAATGTCAAGAGAAAATTTAAGTAACATTCGCTTAAATACCGACATCAACCCAGAAGAGCAAAGAGCAATTAAAAATTCATGCTTTGAATACCGCGATATATTCCATTGTGAAAGAATACCATTAACATTCACCAACACAGTTAAACATAATATCGAACTAACGGATAACAAACGAATCTTTACAAAAGCATACAGACTACCTCAGGTAAGCCAAAAAGAAGCTGACAGACAAGTAGCTGACTTATTAGAACAGGATATCATACAACACTCCAACTCACCATTGAGCAGCCCCATACTAATAGTATCAAAGAAGTTAGACGCCTCGGGCAAGAGAAAATATCGAATGGTAATAGACTACAGAAAGTTAAACGAAAAAACGGTAGGTGACAAATATCCACTAACCAATATAACCGAAATTTTAGACAAATTAGGTAAATGTGTTACGTGCCAAAAATTTCGGCACTAGACATTTTTAATTAAGTTTTATATGTTGGAATTTCGCGCCATAAATTTAAAAGACCTGTTGCGCGTATTTCCGCTACTTCAGAAATGCGTTGCGCGAGATTTGCGTCAACGCGTGTGGGGGAAGAAGGGAGTGGAAAATTTCCGGGAGACGTGTTAGGACTTGCCTCCGAAACGCGAACAAGAGGAGTTGTGGGGTAACTTACCGTATCTTTTTTCTGATATGTAGATTTCCTGTGTTCCCAAATTATCTTACTTTTACCTGTCTCCCCTACCTTATTTGTCTACATATAGAAAGAAGCCTAATTAAATTTGGGTGCAAGATGGCTTAAGAGTTCCCACACCCGAGAAAGAGCCGCGAGTAGCTCATACCCGAGAAATATTAGCAAAGCCACGGGCGACCATCATGCAGTAATCCTGAAGGAAGCCGCCGCTATCATGAAGTAATCCTGAAGGAAGCTTCACAAGTAGGTAAGCTAAGCCGCTTTGGCAACAGAGATCCACAGCAAGATATGTATACGCCGATTCGAGAACAATATGAACAGCTAAGCCGCTTTGGGAAACAAAACGTGCAGCAAGATATGTATACGCCGCTTTGAGAACAAAATTGTCTTTGTGTGTAAATTTGTTGCGTCGTGGGTCGTTAGGTCTTTGGGTGTGCGTTCGGCGGGGTCGTTAGATTTTGTCGTGGGGTGGTGCGCGTGCGCTGGGGTGGAGATATTTTCTTAAGAAATTTTTAGCAGCGTTCCCGACGTTAAATATTAAATATTAAATTTTAAAAAAATGTTGTATGTGTAGAAAATGGAGTTCACGTGTTGGTTCGTATTTTTCTGGGGTAGGTTAAGCTAAAAATTAAAACGCCGCGGTAAAGAATTTTTTTAATATTAGGCAAACGCGTGCAAGTGGTAAAGAGTGTTTTAGCTCTCCTCATAAGCTGCGTTTTGTACGAAGTAGAAAATAAAATTGAGAAAATATACGAAATGTTATATGATGGAGGTCAAATTTTTAACGTTTGCAGGTAAAATCTTGTAAAAAAGAAGTCGTTCACTTCTCGCAATTTCAATGTCACGATAAAATACTAAGAATTTACATGCAGTCGAATATAACCTCGTGTTTTTTATCTGGTAATATATATGTAAATCACGTCGACATTCGACTTTTAATATAATGTATTTAATTAGCATAAGGTGTGTTGCAAAAACATTTCAAGACAGGTATGCCGTATATTTCCTTATTGGTATGCAAATTATACCACCTTTCATCACGATTTATTTGACTTTTAAATAAAAAATTAATTTAATCTTGTAACAATTTTATTTTCGAATTCATAATTCGCTTCATTTAAGGTACGACAATAGTTAAACACCTTTATTAAGTAAAGTCATAATAGATTTTACAATTAGAATATTATATTGTGACAGCATCTTGACTCGTTAGTCTAGATGTTTTGGATGGCGGTGTATTTCACACCCAGTCGCAAGCGCGTAGAGAGGAATGACAACCCCCCCCTTTGGGATCCACCCATCGTACGAGAGCACGAGATAGGCACTCGGCCATAGGTAAAAGAGGCAGCAGCATGTTTAAGAGAACAATGGCCAGTGACCTGAGGGTCGGTTTGATTAAGTGAAACATTTTCTGAATAACGGTTGGTAATGTATACTCGTTATTATAGTATGTAATTTGAAAATTTGTTTAGCGCAAACCAAGATTAGACGACGAAACGCTACAACACTTAGGCGATGAGAAGTTAAACAATAATAACTTAGAACTGTGAATCAACGTTAAGAAACCACTTCAATTTAACACATGCTTTTAGAGGATGGAAAGCAGATCTAATTAACAGGAGATCATTTGTTGGTCCGAGCCAAGATACTACTTTGTTAAGATGTAAGCAGTTAATTCCGCATGGCGATGCAAATCCTATTTCAGCCTATGAAAGCAGTTTTGTTTGGTTCGTAGTAATTTTAAGAAATTCAATTGTGTTCCACTCAGGAAACACGCTATTTTATTTTGATACGTATAAATACGATTTTGTTATTCACTTTATCTGTTGCTAAGCTGGATTTCCCAGCGCCAAACTTAAAATTCACTGTTTATTTTGTCAGAACAACACGTTGCTTCACTATAAACTAACATGTGTAATTACGTCATTTGTTTGTTTGAGATATACTGCTGACACTTGTATTTATGAAAGCAGATGCTTAGTATTTTATTACTACCAACTTTGAAAACGAGAATATCTTTATGAACATTTTCATTTTAAACTGAAATTAGCACATGTAACTTAACGAGAATATTTTGTATTTTAATTTTGACAATGTAATAGACCTAATCAGATCTGAATGGGTTAAAAAACTATTAATGTAACAAGTTATACTCTGTTGTAATATTCTTGATCTAGAAACAGATTGATAAACCTTATCTTAAATTTCCAAACTACTACAAGTAATTATTTAATTTTGTTGCATTCAATTTTATTTAAAGTTAAAGGAATTCTTTCTAGTAAATTATTAACCTAAGTTTAAAGTTTTTTATTTTGATCAAGTGTGATCAAACCTAGCAACCCAAAAAGGCAATAAGAGTTGAATTTTGATGCCACCCTTATGTAGAAAATATTCTTTTTATTTTTTTTTAGGCATATTTGAGGGACACAAACAGTGTTCCCATTTTCTATGTTGACTTAATTATTATTCTTTCTTACAGGAACAGCGCCGGCAACGTTTGGGGCTTCGAAATTTGTTTGTTCATAATTTGATTTACCTCGAAATTTGTTAGTTCAAGATTTAGTGTGCCTCGAAATTAGTTTGCCCATAATTTAGTTTGCCTCGAAAACTGTTAGTTCAAAATCTATTTTGCACTGGAATTTGGTTATTCAAAAATTATTTTGCTTTGAATTTGTTTAGTCAAAAATAATTTTACTTTGAAATTGTTTGTTCAAAATTTATTTTTGCTTTGAAATTTGTTTGTTCGAAAATCATTTTGCTTTGTGTTTATTCAAAAATTATTTTGCTTCGATTTTGTTTATTCAAAAATTATTGTGCTTCGAAATTGTTTATTCAAAATTTATTTCACTTCGAATTTGTTTGTTCAGAAATTGCTTCGCTTCAAAATTTGTTTGCTCAAGGTTTATTTGACATTAGGATTTGTTGTTTAAGAGTTAGGTTGAAACGTTAAATCCCATTTAGTAATTAATTAACTTAGTCAAATTTATTGTTAACTTTCATTCTGTTTTGACCCAATATAATTTTTTTTATATCGTTTTGGTAAAGTTTATTTTGCAAATACACTTTTTGACTTTTACCTTTAGTTGCCCGAATTTGTTTTAATAATTTTTGTAAGGTTCAAGTGAGTGAGAAACCAGTTTTGGAGAAAAATTTTAGGAAGACTGTCAGCTAAAGAAGCTGATAAGCCTGTTGTTTGATTTGCTTGAGTTTATAAAGAACATCTTTGTCGAAATTTGATGATAAGGCTAGAGATTTTATTTTGAAGGTACATTGGAGTGAGCTGTCGTCGTGTCATTTGAAAATTGCTCTTGTGCATAAGCACGTTTTTGATTTTGTTAGCAGATTTTGGTTAGATCAGCATTGCAACGCAATTTAGTCTAGGCGGAACTTGTCGTCGTGGTTGGTCGCTCAGCAGTATGTCAGTCCAGACGAGACTCAGGAAGAGTTGGTCGCTCGGCATTGCGTAAGTCTAGACGAGACTCGAGGTGAGTTAGGCGCTCTAGAATTTTTGCATCATATTTTGTTTTGATTTGATGTAAATTTTGGTATTGTTAGTCTAGGTGAGACTCGTAGAGGGTTTGTCACTCTAGCATATTTAGGCGTTGTGAAGCATTGTATTTGTTTCGACAGTTCAATTGGTAGTAGGATGAGAGTGTACTTGAACACTGATTTTTTTTGTTAGCTATCGTCTTGATTAGTTTTTTTATTGATGATTCATAAACAGATAAATGGCTTTTAGTTGTTGGTAACTGGTTCTCGAAGTATTCGATTTTACAACCTTTGCGTAGTGCCACGGCACATTTGATTGAGAAGTTTTTGGAGGAAAAAGTATTTCTTGTCTATGGAGTACCACAATTTGTTATTTGTGATAATGGTCCACAATTCATTGGACGTATTTTTAAAGCTTTGTGTGCAAAGTACGAAATCCAAAAAATTTGGTACAATGCTGTTTATGCTCCTCAATGCAATTTTGTGGAAAGAATTAATAAGACAGTTGGTACTGCAATTCGTTCATACGTAGAAGAACATGATACGTGGGATAGTAAAATATCAAAAATTCAGTACGCAATTAATTCAGCAAAACATGAGCCCACCAACTATTCTCCAAATTTTTTAGTCTTTGGTCGTCAGGTACCCTTAAGTGGAAAGGCTTATAGTGATAATTTTAAACCTGGTGAGGATATTGATGTCGTTTCCAGTAGTAGACCTTCTTATGTTTTGGATCGTCAACTTTTGTTTGATATTTTTGGAAATGTCCGTGAAAATTTGCATGTAGCTTATCAACGTTCGAGTAAACGCTACAATCTTAGAAGAAGAGACATTTCGTTCCAAGTCGGAGAAAGTGTTTGGAGAGCTAATAAGGTACTCTCGAGTGCTGGTGATAAATTCTCCGCTAAGTTAGCTCCAAAGTTCGTTATGAGTAAAGTTCGGAAAAACATTCCAATTTAGTGTATGAGTTAGAGAACGAAGATGGAACAAGAGCCGGAAATGGCACGTAAAAGACTTGAAACCCGTTGAAGTAGCGTGTCCAAGTGAAAATGATGATCCTGACGATTAGTTCCGGTCTGGTCATCTCTTTGATGTTAAGTAATACAGTAGTGGTTTGCTTTGTTTTGTTCCGATTTTTGATTTAGTGTCGTTTCACTAATTTTGAGTATTTTGTTTGATAAGTGGAACAAGTAGTTAAGGATTTTGTAGGTTTTGTAGGGTTGAGGTGTGCATTGATGTGCAGCTGGTCGTTTTGTTCGCGCGTTATTCGGAAATGTGTTTAGAAGATGTCGTTGACAGATATCTTTTTAATGTAGAAGTAGGTGGGCTATTTAAGTTGTTGGTCCTGATTTCTACATATCAAGGTAGAGAGAATATTGATTTATTCTTTCCCTTGTTTTGACAGTTCGAAATATTTTTGTTTGAGTAGGTCAAAATGGTGAGCCTCACCATTTGGTCCATCACTGATGGGACCTGTTGTTTGGAAATTAGTGATAGGATAATCAGTAGGGTGTAGGAGATTACAGCCCTATCTGGTTCAATTTTGTTTTTGAATTTGTTAAGTGACCTTATGGTTAGGTTACCTTAGTTTTGATTATCTCCTTGCGATAAAGTGATAATATTTTGTATTTGAATTTGTTAAGTGACCTTATGGTTAGGTTACCTTAGTTTTGATTATCTCTTTACGATAAAGTGATAATATTTTGTATTTGAATTTGTTAAGTGACCTTATGGTTAGGTTACCTTGGTTTTGATTATCTCTTTGCGATAAGGTGATAATATTTTGTATTTGAATTGTTAAGTGACCTTATGGTTAGGTTACCTTAGTTTTGATTATCTCTTTGCGATAAAGTGATAATATTTTGTATTTGAATTTGTTAAGTGACCTTATGGTTAGGTTACCTTAGTTTTGATTGTCTCTTTGCGATAAAGTGATGATTTTTTGTATTTGAAATTTGTGCGCAACCTTTTGGTTGGGTTAATTTTGTTTTGATTATCACTTTGTGATAATAGTGTTTGAAATTTAGGCCTATTAGTAGGGTCTTCCTTTTGATTGTCACTTTAAGTGATAATATTTTGAATGGTTATGCTGTTTTGAAGTAGTAGCATTCCCTTTTTTTTGTAGATAGAGCTAATAGAGCTCCAGGAAGTGAAGTTTTTTTGTGGAAGTTGTGATAAATTGTGAAATGTTTGGTTACAGTTAGTAGATACTAGCCTTGGTAAGAATAAGAACCTCTAGTTGAAGGATTATTCTGAGTTTGATTTTGATTAATTTTTTCCGTGGAGTGTTAGACTTTCTAATTTGACCTCTCCCAATTTTGACTTATACCGATTGTGACTCCCCGATTTTGTCTCCCGATGGACGTCAGGTACACGTAGTTACCAACACACTCGAATTGTAAATATTTGTCTCCCTCGTTTGTATAAATTCGTAAAAATTGTTTTGATAGTTAGGAAGGTAGAAAAGGCTAGTATATTAAAAAAAAAAAATTTTTTTGTATTTGTTATACTAAATTCCTTACAAAAAAATTTTTTTTCTTTTAGGAAAGGGGTAGTGTAACAATTTTATTTTCGAATTCATAATTCGCTTCATTTAAGGTACGATAATAGTTAAACACCTTTATTAAGTAAAGTCATAATACATTTTACAATTAGAATATTATATTGTGACAGCATCTTGACTCGTTAGTCTAGTTGTTTTGGATGGCGGTGTATTTCACACCCAGTCGCAAGCGCGTAGAGAGGAATAACACCCCCTTTGGGATCCTCCCATCGTACGAGAGCACGAGATAGGCACTCGGCCATAGGTAAAAGAGGCAGCAGCATGTTTAAGAGAACAATGGCCAGTGACCTGCGGGTCGGTTTGATTAAGTGAAACATTTTCTGAATAACGGTTGGTAATGTATACTCGTTATTATAGTATGTAATTTGAAAATTTGTTTAGCGCAAACCAAGATTAGACGACGAAACACTACAACACTTAGGCGATGAGAAGTTAAACAATAATAACTTAGAACTGTGAATCAACGTTAAGAAACCACTTCAATTTAACACATGCTTTTAGAGGATGGAAAGCAGATCTAATTAACAGGAGATCGTTTGTTGGTCCGAGCCAAGATACTACTTTGTTAAGATGTAAGCAGTTAATTCCGCATGGCGATGCAAATCCTATTTCAGCCTATGAAAGCAGTTTTGTTTGGTTCGTAGTAATTTTAAGAAATTCAATTGTGTTCCACTCAGGAAACACGCTATTTTATTTTGATACGTATAAATACGATTTTGTTATTCACTTTATCTGTTGCTAAGCTGGATTTCCCAGCGCCAAACTTAAAATTCACTGTTTATTTTGTCAGAACAACACGTTGCTTCACTATAAACTAACATGTGTAATTACGTCATTTGTTTGTTTGAGATATACTGCTGACACTTGTATTTATGAAAGCAGATGCTTAGTATTTTATTACTACCAACTTTGAAAACGAGAATATCTTTATGAACATTTTCATTTTAAACTGAAATTAGCACATGTAACTTAACGAGAATATTTTGTATTTTAATTTTGACAATGTAATAGACCTAATCAGATCTGAATGGGTTAAAAACTATTAATGTAACAAGTTATACTCTGTTGTAATATTCTTGATCTAGAAACAGATTGATAAACCTTATCTTAAATTTCCAAACTACTACAAGTAATTATTTAATTTTGTTGCATTCAATTTTATTTAAAGTTAAAGGAATTCTTTCTAGTAAATTATTAACCTAAGTTTAAAGTTTTTATTTTGATCAAGTGTGATCAAACCTAGCAACCCAAAAAGGCAATAAGAGTTGAATTTTGATGCCACCCTTATGTAGAAAATATTCTTTTATTTTTTTAGGCATATTTGAGGACACAAACAGTGTTCCCATTTTCTATGTTGACTTAATTATTATTCTTTCTTACAGGAATAGCGTCTTATTCTGTTAAGACAGGTTTTTGTCACCGAAGGCGATCTTTTTCTTTGGGTCTCCACGTCCGCCCTTAGAAATATGCTATGCTTTTAACATGAATCAATCTGGACTTGGTGGCGCCTATTTGTTTTAGTTTGAGTGTGACCCCCAACAGATTTCGACTTACCCCCCTTGCTCATAGCTCTACCCAAGGAATAGACCCCTAGTTACGTCGAAAGACTTCGTTTTACTGACACCAAATGTGGGGCTGGTGTTTTAGTAGTACTAGTAAGTTTGTTTCACTAGCACACTCATGCGTGAGGCTAGCGGAGCCGCCCAGCGAGGAAATATTGCTTCAATCTTATATCAAGAATGTCTTGCTTACAAAGAAGTCGTTCACTTCTCGCGATTTCAATGTCACGATAAAATAACAAGAATTCGCAGTCGAATATAACCTCGAGTTTGGAATTATAGCTCTCTGGTAATATATATGCAAATCATGCCGACATTCGACTTTTAATATAATGTATTTAATTAACATAAGGTGTTTTGCAAAAACATGTTAAGACTATTTCCTTCTTGGTATGCAAAATATACCACCTTTCATCACGATTTATTTGACTCTCAAATAAAAAATTAATTTATTCTTATATCAAGGATCTCTTGCTTACATTTTAGCAATTTGAATATATTTAAATATTTAAATGTAATTATACATTTAATTTATGTGGCAATAAAAATTCTTTTACTTTTAGCGGTTTGGTGATTGTATGTAGATGACGTATTAGACATTGTATATATATATATAACTCGTTTAATTGCACAAACGTGATAAAAAATTTATAGGTTATGCAAAAACGTGCATGTAGTGAAGAATTTAGCGGTGATCTTTAGAGCTTCGTCATTGTTTTTATTCTCGTTGCTTTAGTTAATTAAAGAGAGATTTGTAGGTTAAGCAAAAATAGGAAATGTGGTGGATGACATAATCACTCTCAAAATGATGAATGGTGGGGGAAGGGAGCTTCTAAACGTGTCCTAAATGGGGCTCTGCCCATGATTTTGTATTAAATATCAAAAGAATAGGAGAAATTATTCGACTCGTATTTTATAATGGTTTTAATTTAAAATATTGGTGTGTGTGCAAAAAACATGTTAAGACAGGTCACTCGTTATTTTATTCATGATTGCACCACCAAAATAATTTATACAACCACACTGAACTCGTACCCGGATCTAAAATTTAACCTTTAAATGTATGCAAATAATGTCGTTATTTAAAACGTGGTGAAGAATTTGGATAGTGATGTAATCATTCTCAAATGCGGAATGGTACTCCATAAATTCTAAAAATATATGCATATCTATGGCAGGCAACCCAGCATACACCAATTATATATTGTTAGTGTAAAATTTTATTGTTAGGTGAATAACCAGCAATTTATTATGTAATATTTATTGCTACAAGCATGGTAATAATAATTTGCAATGTGCAAAATACCTCTTTTGTTGTTAAAAGACCGATTTAATTAATCACTATAAAAGATTGTGAATTATTTATTCTAGTTAAATTTTACAGTGCTAGAGACACTAATTATTATTAGTACTAGATATAGGTATAACAAAATTTGTATTCCAGATGATAGTATGTTCAAAGGATATTATTATTTAAAAAGACTCTGTAAACATGATTAGTGAAATTATTAAAGTTAAGGAATGTAAAACAAAAATTTGTCCATAAAAGCAAATATGTTTTCTAAAAGATATGCATAACTTACGGATCTAAACGTTTCAACATCTCGCAAACTGAGATAAATATTACTTATTTCTTTGCAAAAAACGTTCATATAACGCCCTTTAACAACCGCGTTCAGTAAAGTGCATGGTAGTTAATGACCTCGGCGATTGGGCTATTTATAGTATAAATATAACAACATATCCCCATATGTAAATTATATGGTTCTGGTTTATATCTAAAAACAACTATTTTGCATTATATTTTGTTGATCCTGGCAGAATAAATTACAAGTATAGCTACATTGTCAATACATTTTTATTTTCAAACTCGTTTTAATTATTGTAGAATTTAGTGCTTATAAATAACCTACTTTAATTCAATAAGTTATTCTTAAATTAATAATTATTGTCAAGAGAAATATATACACATATGGTAAATAATTGCAAGAATGTCTATAATATATCTGAGTTTTAATTCTGTTAAATGGAACATATGGCAACAAGGTAACTTCAAAACATTTTAGCATAATTGTCAATTACCAAAATTCACAATTTTCATCTTATATCAACAAATATTATTAAATTGATGCTAAACAATAAAAATAATACCGTTATATTTCAAATCATTTTAATAGAATTACGCAACGTTAAGTCGTTATTAAAAATTAATTTAAACAGAGTTTTATTGTTATCGCCGTCTGTTGAAGAATCGTAGCAGAATCTGAACTATATCGCTTTTACAAAGCATGTATTCAAGATCACATTTAGTTAGTTTCAAAAAACTTTTCATCATTGAATACGACTTGTTTTAACTTGCAGTAGGTATCAATGACCGAATCAACATTACCACCCGAACATGGTTGACAACTTTAAATTTTATTTTCCTATTACTTTCAAGGTATTAAACATTGGTATATATATATATATATATATATATATATATATATATATATATATAGATTTAGCGACATCAGACAACCTTTTTCTTAATCTTCGTTGGGAATTAAACCACTCATAGTTTTTAAAATCATCTTTCTTTACGTTTCGATCCATGACCTAGGATCGTTGTCAAAATTGTCAAAACCACAACAATCATACAGGGAGTATTTATCAGGTAACATATTTCTCGCATGGCTATGACAGCTTTTTGTGCTGTATGTAGAGTAATGATTAACGTTATGCTCTTTTGATTAATTTGCAATTTACCGGGCATGCATCCTTCGTTAAAAGTGAAGGATATTCCCATAGATAATTTGAATAACAATCTATCACCACCAACACACCTCTAATTGGATTTTCCTTAAATATATTGCTTAAATTCAACAGAGTCGCCTTGCCAGAGATCATCTCGAGGTTGTTGATTTGTTAATGCTGTTACAAAAACTAGTGGGGGGGTTTATCAGACGAATAACTAGGTGATGCTCAGTATCACAACACTTTAGCATTACCTATTTTGATGAATGTGCCATAAAAGCTAGGTACTTGGATAGATCTCGCAGTGAGTGGAACAACAACGATAGTGACGATAGTGGTGCGAAGTTTTCAAGTTAACATGGACAATGTTCTGTACGATTTGTTCGAGAGTGAACAACGCATTTTACACCAACATCTGAAACATGCCATAGTATTGAATGATGTAGACAAAATCAAACGTATACTGTTCAGAGTAGGTGTTCATGTTCCTTTAAAGCCTTCAAATGGCTAACGCTGACCAATGATACATCCATTGATGTAATGGACATGCTGTTTAATCAACAGAGTAGGTGCGATCAATTTGTATCAAACTTCATTGATGCTTGCAACGGCAAAACAGAGTTAAAATGTCATCAGGTGCGCGGTGTACTAGACGCAATAGAGAGTAATTATAGTTTGAGCGATGTATATTTCCTTGAAGAATTACTAACCAACCGAGCTGTATTGAGTACGAAGGCATATCCTATCATGAATATAAAATGCAACTATAAATTACTGGTCACAGCGATTGACGATATGATTGTAGATGTTGTATATTTCGCACAACCTATGGTATTAAAAAAAGTATTGAAGTTAATTTTAAAGTATAAGGTAAATTATAAGTACCAACCTAATGTAGTTGGCCCTCATAGAACAACATATAACTGGCTCCTCAAGAATTTGGCAATGGAGGGCTCAAAACAGCAACCAGGATGGACGTGTGGTCCGGATTCGGGAAAATGGCCATCAAATAGTATAGATGATTATAAAAAAGTGTATATGCTATTAAAGTTATTGTTTTAGTTTAATACTATTTTTTGTATGTAAATTATGTCATCTTGGTAATCCTACCTGATGTGCTATAGATAGCACTTATTAGTTATAATGGAGGATGCTATTGTACGTGTCGCATACCTTTTACAATAAATATATATACCTCGAGTGTTGGTCAAGTACGGGAGAAATTGTTAGCTGAGAAGGTAATGTGTTTTACCTGCTTGTTATTTACACATATTCACGGACATCGAAATACTCAAGTTCAACCAAAACAGCGAAAATCAACCTACATCAACGTTTTGCGCTTCGGGCATGAGGAATTATAAACAACTTTCTTGACGTAGAACTAGTGTAGTAATTAGTAGTACATAGATGTAATTTGTGTGTGTGTGTGTGTGTCGCTATAATAAAGCATATAACAGTAAAAAAAAATTTATTGATGAATGACATATGAAGGTAAACAAACACGTAACAGCAAATCTACAAAATATGATTTTTGGATATCCAACTATTATGGCTAGAATCTAAATTTAACCATTTCACATATACTTGATTTTTAACTCTCTTCGATACTTTTTCCACTAAATATACATCCGGATAGTGTGTTCTTTGAACTTCTTCTGCATAGAAGCCGTCTAATATTGGTTGTCCTCGACTATCGCGCAATAGGTACGTTAAAGGATTAGTCAAATGCACTTTGTACACCGTAAAAATTTCGTTAGACCAATTTGGTGTGTATCCCTTGGTAAATTGACTTCTATGTTTACTAATGCGAACATGATCTCCAACAGAAAATTTTTTACTCTTTAAGTTAACTGTTTTGATCGTACTGTATACTGTATTGAAGAGTTTGCGTTCATTGCGTTTTGACACATCTACAGGTCGCATGCCGATTGTTCGATGTTTGGTGTTGTTATATGCAGTCACGAGTGAGGATAGTATATTCAGCCATCGATACGAACCATTCAAACTGAATTGTTTCCACATTTTTGACTTTAAGTACGATTAACGCGTTCTACTACGCAAGCTTTTTTATTGCTGTACACACTATAATGTGTAATCTCATATTTTTCCATTAAAGCCTTAAATGTTGAATTATAAAATTCTTTTCCCAAATCCGTTTGAATGTACCGTGGAATACGATGGTCTTTGTTGAAAATTGATTGAAAAGCGTTTGAAACAGCCTTACCCGTCTTGCGCTTAACCGGTACGGCCCATAAGTATTTAGAAAATACATCGATAACAACTAGAATGTATCTAAATCCTTTATTTATCTTTGCATATGGGATCATTTCCACCAAATCGGCTTGAAACAGCTCGTTTAATCCTTTTGTGATTACATGTCTTCTAGGAAAGTTAATGCGAGCAGGCTTATGTAACTCGTGGACGATTTGCTCCTTTACAGACATATTGCTAATATATGTGTGTGTGTATGGTTGACGGCTATATGCGTGCGTTTTTAAGTTTCTCTTGCAACTGTTGAATATCTGCTTGAATTCGTGCAATGTCTATTCTAAATTGTGCTTTCACTTGTTGAATAGCAGCGTCTAATGTCTTATATATGCTATTCATAGAATCATCTATCCGTTTGGTTACGATTTGTGCAACATTAGCGTTCACAGTGGCTGGAACAAGGTTACGCATCATCTCTTCAAAATGGTTAAAGTCTGATCTTGTAACATACTCGCTCGAGAATTGTGTTATCATACTGTTTGTTGTCTCCTTCACAAGCGTGTCTATATACTGCTGAATAGTGGAACCACTTCCAAGCGTTGGTTCGTTCTCTTGCTGGTGTAGCGTTGCTAACCGCGATTCTAAGTACGCTTTCGTGACTGCATCATCATCTTCTTGTGGTGTAGCGACGCGCGCTAATCTCATGTTGTCAAAATCGTAGTAATCATCATAAGAAATATATGAAGCACAGTCAGACGCATGTCCAAACTTGTCGATAACCATCGTGATAATGAATAACAAGTCGCACAATCTACGCTATTATACGCAATTCGCGTAATTCTTCCATAATCGATGTAATTTCGTTTGTGTGACCGGTGTTACCTGCATCTTGCGAGGCGACCAGAAGCTTGAGCCGTTCGCACAGTTCGTTGGGATCATCAAAGTATACATACTCTAGTGGCTTCTCGTTATAATCCATGAGTAGACCACGACCACTCGGGTTTATAGTTTGCTGTCGTTAGCTATACATTGCATTACTTCTTTTTTTAATGTCCGCATAATCGTTAATTTCTTTAAGTAAGAATTTACCCAAAGGATTGAGAAGGAACAGTTGCTCGTACAACCATTTGCTACCGTTGTAGCAAAATCGTTCTACACACACCTTTTCACCAATCCCGAAGATAATGTCCGAATCACCAATCATTAATTTTCCTGTCTCCGGATTAAAACGTACTTTATCTCTGCGCAAGTGCTCCGTGTCATTGTTATATATACCAGTAAAGTTGGAAAACAGATTATCGACATAGTATCTTACCGATGGTAAGAATCGTTGTAAGTAGGCCTGATGTTCTTCGCTGTTTAGGTACCGTTCGTACTCTGTATGGGTCTCTGGAGTGTTGCCGCTACTCTCCGATTCTTCGAAGGTGGACTCCACAGACTGGACTGGGCTATGAGGATTGTGTTCCCATGCCTCCTCTATTGGTGGTGCGGCGATTGGTGTTGAACTGCGCACCTGATCGAGAAATTTAGGGCGTCTTTTAGGAGTAGATTGTACGTCATGTTGTTGTGGTAACCAGTGCTGGCTTTCGATCTTGGACTCCTGTTTAATATCTTTCAGCAGACCGGTCTGAAGTGTTTGTAAACGTTTTGTAATAGGTGCATAGACTTTACTTAATGCAAGCTCCTTTTCAACCACACCTGCTTTTAGCGCTTGTAATTTCCTCTTGACTGCCTTTCGTACTTTTATGAGTTCTTGTTTGGTTTTCACGTCGTCTGCCATCGTCTAGAAACGGGTAGGAAGTGATATGCTATTTATGTGCTTTATAAGTATGTATAGGTGTCAAAACCTTTTCGGTAACGACCGTTCTGCAAATCGCCATCTTTATTGATCACCAGGAACCCATACCGATCTCGCCAGCATACGCCGCACAATTCTTTAAACCGGTTAAACGACATATCCGTGTTTACATGGTCAGCGTATACGTGTTTTAAATTGAGTTCGTCTTGTTTGAATAGCACTAGGACATTAGCATTGTCTCTAATCAATTGTTTAGGTATTTTGGAATAGGTCTGACATAGATAAAACAATCAATGGCCTTATGTCGACCTAAAGAAAAATATTCTCGCATTACATTTTGTTTATCGCACGACACGTCATTGAAAATAAATATCGAATTAGGTTTTGCATCCGCTGGAGTAACAATTGCATCCCATTTGTTAAACGCAAAATATCCTATTTCTTTTATTGGTTGTAATAACCTCTCTAGGTACTGATACTTTGGTTGATACAAGGATTTTGAGTAGAGATAAACGTTTTCAAAGCGTACACCATTCGGATGTTTCAAGAGACCGATGACTACATTAGTTTTACCACAATTGGATGGACCTGTAATGATACACCGTATTGTTGATGGTAATAGTAGTCCATGCTTTTGCACGTTAGTGTTGTTGCTGCAGTTGTGGTCCGTAATTGGCAACGCCAATTGTTGCTTTACCAGACGCATTCTATCCATATACTAAAACGTAATTGCAGTATGGTAAGCATTTAAGCGAGTAATTCTACACGCATGACCAGTCTCCTTTAAACCTTTCGACTGACAAGATTAATGAAATCCTATCGTGGCTACGGGTTACTCAATAGTGCTATCAATCGTTTACCGGTAGAATTACATTTACCAGGCTATCGCTTCTGTGGACCGGGTACTAAGCTTCAGAAACGCCCCGAGCGTGGTGATATAGGTCGTAATCCCTTAGACAAAGCCTGCAAACTACACGACATCGCCTACGATCTTTCTACAGACCAAACAACCCGACACCAAGCTGATCGACGTCTTGCCGAAACAGCACAAAAACGTCGTACTGGACCCGACGCTTCGTTAGGTGAAAAACTTGCTGCGTTTGCTGTTGGTTCTGCAATGTTAAAGTTAAATTTGGTATGGGTTGTCGCAAAAAAACGATAAGGTGTAAAGGAAAACGACGTAATCAGCGTCTACGTACAGGAAGTGGTATACCATTCAAGCGTTTAATTCGCACCATTTGAGAACGCATTAAAAACATTCGTCCGACTGATCTTATTAAAACTGCTAAACTTGCAGTGGCACCGATTAAAGAAATAACAGATGAAATTCGTGGCATCTCACGTGTAATCCCTGTACCCAAAACTGGTGGTTTCCTACCTTTGATACCTATTTTTGCAGCCCTTTCCGCAATTGGAGCGTTGTCGGGTGGAGCAGCTGGGATTGCAAAAGCTGTCAACGATGCTAAACTTGGACAACAACAATTAGATGAAGCAAAACGACATAATATAGCACAAGAGGCAGTGAACTTGGAAAGGGTCTCTATTTGAAACCTTATCGCCGTGGACATGGACTGTACCTAAAGCCTTTTCTTACACACGGGCAAGGTTTGCGTAAACAAAGACAACGAAAAAAAAACTCAACGCATTCGTTAAACCTACCTATGCGAGCGTTGACCAATGTTGACTTGAACAAATACATAAAACGTTTACCAATATCCCACTTTCGTGGAATATTCATGCGCAATTCACTTCCAAACACAATTCGTTGGCGAGAATGTGGTATTCTTAATCATGATACTACACGTGGTGTGGGAACTCATTGGACCGCGTACAAAAAAGATGGTTCAAGGGCAGTCTATTATGATAGCATTGGTAATCTACGACCTCCGAGGGAACTTGTCAAATACTTAACCTCATCAGGACCATGCACTCTGTATTATAATTATGAACAATTTCAACCGCTTAACACTGTTACCTGTGGACACTTCGTATTGAAATTTTTACTGCAAAATAGTCCTCCGTTAAGTTTCTAACAACGTTATATATTATTTGATTTTAGTGTATTTTTAACTGTTTTGTATAAAAGTGTTTAATTAAAACCATATATTGCAAGTGTTTCAGGAATTTGCTTTTTATTACCCCATCCCAACTACGAATACGACTGGTTGTTAGTTTATCGTCAACCACCGAACATGTACACATTTACTTTAACTGGAACTGAATCTACGCTCACCGCAATCATCAACCCACCAATTGTTCTCGATGATGACCATGAATACGTAATTGGTCTTACAAACTTTGATACATATTTTTCAATTCCCAATGTAACGGAAGCGAACAATAAATTTTACATTGATGACATCGTGCTTACTTTACCAGAAGGAACTTATGAAGTGGCAGATATTAATAAGTTCGTACGACGTAATCTGAACGATCCCCGTGAACGCACTTCATCCAAACGTTATCTTATTGATATTCGAGCCAATAATAACAGTTTACATACAGAAATCAAAGCATCAGGTATAGTGGATTTTACACAACCAAATTCACTTGCTTCGTTGCTGGGTTTTGAGAAACGTAAACTACCAGCTCTCACTACTGCTATTTCGGACCATCCGGCACAAGTCTTTCCAATCAATTCTATATGTATTGAATGTAATCTTGTGGTCGGATCGTATCGAATAAGCAAACTTGTACACATTTTGCATCAATTCTTTCCTGCAGTTGCTGCAGGGTACAAGATTATTGAAAACCCCGTAAACGTCACCTATATGCCACTTAATACACGAATCATCGATCGCATCATTGTTAAAATAGTTGATCAAAACGATAATCTCATCACTTTTCGTCGGGAAACCATCACGATTAGACTTTATCTAAAGCGTCTTTAAACAATGGTTTTGCGCTATGAGCATAAACCACCAAAACCTATTAATAGACGCATTGTCAGCACCTTTACCAGTTACAAGACACCAGTGCACCGATTAACACCGGAAAACGTTAAATTTCTGCAAACATTAGGACTCAAAGTGCTACATAGCTAAAATGGATAGTAATATTTTAAATGTTACGCAACGTGCTATATTTGATACAACCATCGTCAATGCCGACAAACATATGCATACTCCGTACTCCAATACCACGTATGAGAAGAACGATGTTATACGGATTCCAATAGAAAACGAAGATGTCTATACACTACCATGGGACAGCGTAATTTATATTGAGGGTACAATGAATAAGTCAGATGGTGGCGTTTCGCCTACAGCCGATTTTGTCAACAACGGAGTTTTATTTTTATTTGATGAAATTCGTTATGAACTTGGTGGAAAGACTATTGACCGCGTTCGTAATCCAGGTATAACTACGACTATTAAAAATTTCCTATCCTACGATTATAGCGAAAGTCGTCGCTTTAGAAACGCCGGTTGGTCCCCATCGATAAGCTTGATCTCGTTGATGCTAATGGTCATTTCAACGTATGTATTCCCTTGCGCATGGTTTTAGGATTTGCGGAGGACTACCGAAAATTCTTTTGAATATCAAACAGGAGCTTATTCTTATTAGAAGTAGTGCTGACGATGCAGCTATATCGAATTCTGATACCAAAGAGTCAATCAAAATTACTATTACACATATATCATGGCGGATTCCACATATAACCGTTGCAGAGGCAGAGCGCTTAAAACTACTCAAACATATTCAACGCAATGCCACCATGGACATAAGCTTTCGCAGTTGGGAACTACACGAATATCCAGAATTACATACAACACACACGCATACGTGGGCCGTGAAGACGGCTTCTCAAGTGGAGAAACCACGTTTTGTTATTGTCTGCTTTCAAACCGATACATCGCGCAAAAGGGGCGCAGTCAGTTCGACCACTGTAAGTTGACCAATATGAAATTACATCTGGGTTCATCTATGTATCCTTACGATAATCTTAACATTGATTTCGATACCAATCGCTATTCTATACTATATGAGATGTACGCACAGTTTCAACAATCGTACTACGGGGGTATCAGCGAGCCGATATTAACACCCAATGAATTTCAAACGCACGCTCCACTTGTAGTCATCGATTGTTCCCATCAAAACAAAATAGTGAAA
The DNA here is from genome assembly GCA_036346225.1 of Platerodrilus igneus. Taxonomy (NCBI): domain Eukaryota; kingdom Metazoa; phylum Arthropoda; class Insecta; order Coleoptera; family Lycidae; genus Platerodrilus; species Platerodrilus igneus. Next base: position 422,593 of record JARFIW010001465.1, on the reverse strand, counting down.
GTGGGAGCGGTTGACGTACGATTAGAATTTCAAATGAAAGAAGCGCTTAAAGCTCACACTACAGCGTACTGCCTCATTCTACACGATCGTTTGGTCCGCTACAATCCTGCAACCAATATTGTGAGTGAAGTCTAAAATTAATAGTCCATTAGTTGTCGACGTTCAAAGGTTTAAAATTGCACATAATAACTTTGTGTTTAAAGAAATGGCTGTTTTACAACTATCCCTATCGAATGGAGTTGCAATAACATATGTGCTGAAACCACCATATTCTTGGAACTGTCTATCAGCTCGCTTCAAATACCAAAAGATATGGTTAAGCAGAAACTTTCACGGTATATCTTGAGATGATGGCAATTTACAATGAATTTCCACACCTAAATGTTATTAACCTAGAAGATTTAGGGTGTACTCCTCTACATAAATTAAAGTATTACACCAATTCACACAAGTGTTTCTAGCATACCACACGACATTCGTCATTCAATTGCGCAACCACAAATGTAATTGTACTCAAAAACTGGTTTGTACATATAACCAATTATTCATTTTTAATAGAGAATAATGTTTACATTAAGTAGTGTTTTTATTTGTATATTTTATACCTACATACATACATATTTCTTGAGACTAGTAAGATGTGTTTCAAAAAATGTCTTAAAATAAGTTTAATTGTAAAACTTACTAACGAATCTGTAAGTATCATATTAAAAATTCCTCTTAACGGATATGTATTTTGCATTTTTATGCAAACTTTATGTTACAATAATACAATTAAAAACTATATTCTACTACCGAGGTATTAAATTTTAAAGTATGTTATAGTTGTGTAAACATAAAATGCATTGCATAGGTTTTATCATCAAAGTAGTACATTTTTTTTAATCCCACCTGTAAAATGATTAATTTCTTAAACCTAAGTTTCATAAAATTTATTCTCCAAAGATCAACCAACTATAAACCAGAACTATTAAATTTACATAAATTTCGGTGTTATTTTAATTTAAACTATGCTCATAAAAGTCGTTTATATATATATAATATATATATATATATATATATATATATATATATATATATATAGCACCAACATTGTTACTACCTATGAATATCAAATCTTTAAAGGAATTTACAGTCATGATTAATTAATAAGTGGTCTTTTCATTTGTACACATTTTGTATATGTTGTTTTAGTTCCATTGACGACCTATTATTAGTAATCTTTTTATTATTATATTGACGATATAAATTTTAAGATTGGAAGGGAACGATAAGAAATCTTCCTCAGACATTTATATGCACTCCGCATAGTTGTTTAAGGTAGCAAATATAAATAAGCTGTTTAATGTGTTGTAGAAGAATTTTTACCATTGTATTATCGGTATGTATAAACTTACTTACTTAATGTGTTTTTAACGGAAGTAGAAATTATGAATTTTGGTAATTAACAATTATGCTAAAATGATTTGAAGTTATGCAGTTTCCATATATAATTTACATATATCGGTATGTTGTTATAAATATCACAACCTCGAGGTCATTAACTACCATGCACTTTACTAAACTATAATTAATAAAATCCTCGTACATTTAACTAAGATACATTTTTCTTAATGTGGAAGTTTTATCTATATTTTATTCAAATAAGAATCTGCTACCGCCACCAACAAAAAGATAGGGACAATTAAAAAATGTAAGTTTTTGTAAATAAAACATTAAAATATTGTGTGTTTCTTTTTAATATTATATATTTAATACAAAAATAATATTTTGAAATTCTCGGAAGATTCTTCAACACGTGCATGTTTTTGCTTAACCTAAAAATCTCCGAAGTATTCAATCACCTAATGCGTGCAAAGCCTTCGTTCAGAACGCCTTATGGAGTACCATTCCGCATTTGAGAATGAGTACATCCCCATCCAAATTCTTCACCACGTTTCAAATAACGACATTATTTGCATACATTTAAAGGTTATATAGATCCGGGTACGAGTTTAGTGTGGTTGTATAAATTATTTTGGTGATGCAATCATGAATAAAATAACGAGTGACCTATCTTAACATGTTTTTTTACATATACACACACATATTAAATATATATTGAAATTGCTAAATGTAAGCAAGAACACCTTGATATAAGATCAAATTAATTTTTTTATTTGAGAGTCAAATAAATCGTGATGAAAGGTGGTATAATTTGCATACCAAGAAGGAAATAGTCTTAACATGTTTTTGCAAACACACCTTATATTATTAAATCCATTATATTAAAAGTTGAATGATTTGCATATATATTACCAGAGAGCTATAATTTCAATAAAAAAACACGAGGTTATATTCGACTGCGAATTCTTGTTATTTTATCTTGGTAATGAAATCGTGAACAACATGTTTTTACAAGATTTTACATGCAGACTTTATAATTTGATCTATTATATCACATTTCGTATATTTTCTAAATGTTATTCGCTACTTCATACAAAATACAGCTTTTGAGGAAAGCTAAAAAATTCTTTACCACTTGCACGTTTTTACTTAATATAACAAAATTCTTCATATAGGTAAAATCACCACTTCGCTATGCTCTCGGCTATCTAGTTTCGGCTACTTTTCCAAGGTCGTTGTGACGTCATAGCCTTTTATAAATAAAGAACAATGTAATACTATTCTAAAATTTTTATTCTGGCATTATACATAACAAAATTTAAAAATATTTAATGCCAAGCATGGAGCCATTTAAACTTAATTTTAATATAAATTCGATTGTTTAACATGGCTAACAACCAATGCAAGAATTAAGATATACAACAAATTTGTGTGTCAGATAACAAATCCTGGTGTTAATAAACAACTTGGAAATTATATACTAGATTTTTTACGTTGTCCAGATGCACATTTAAGATAGTAAGTTATACTTCCTAAAGGCGCCAATGTACTCGGTATCGCTAAAATGTGGAGTAAGTTATCGGACAAGCTTCAAAATAGCTGCTGTTTAGTGTATAATAACCTGCTACAGTACATGTATTGGGGGAACGGCAATACAAAGAAATTGACGGGCTTGCAAATTAAGTTGTCAGAAAAACCAGAGAAAAGGGAAAAATTGATAAAGTATGTGCTTTCAGCTTTTAGTTTTAACTATTTACCTGTAAATTATTTGGAGATAGTAGATTAGGAAGACAGGCAAGATAAAATAAAAATCTTACACAAGTGCTACATTAAAGCAGGTAACATATTTTACACAATCTGTAACACCATATTCTACAATTCCAAAAGAAATAATTATTTCGGTATCGGGGTTGATAAGTACGCCTAACATTCGCCCAGAGGTTGTACGACAACGCGTAAATATTGGCAGTAAACTCTCTCCGTTGACGCTGCAGGAAATTGCCCAATTATGCACGCCATACGCTGTAAGTGGAAGAAAAAGACAGCTGGAATTAGAGTAAATGCATGCAAAAAGGCGAAAGTTGGACTAAATAGAAGACACTGCGACAATACGCGAACAATACAAAGATGTGTTAGACAAAGAACATCTTATTAGAGAAAGAGGAAAGGATTAAAAGATTATTTTATGTGCCGATGGACTGACTTGGATACATCCGCGTTCTACAAGCTGTATGTATTTGTGGTTAGTAAGAAAGACTCTTTTTAGAATTTTCGAATAGTATTACATTGCTCTATATTTATAAAAGGCTATGACGTCACAACGACCTTGGAAAAGTAGCCGGAACTAGGTAGCCGGGAGCATAGCAAAGTGGTGATTTTACCTATATGAAAATGAAAATAAAGAACTTTTAAATTTTTTGAATAAATTTTGGTAGGAAATATTTAATAAATAAGTATATGTTAATGAAACACATATTTTCTAAATGATATTGGTGCTAAGGAAAGCTATTTTATTAAGTTCTATAGTTTGAGAGTGACGTAAAAACCTTGATGCTACACCTTGAGTTGTAAAAGTTAATACATAAGCCTTGATATAAGATCAAATCAAATAATTTGAGAATCAAATAAATCGTGATGAAAGGTGGTATAATTTGCATATATTTTAAATTCATACGGGTATAATTAAAAGATTATATGTTAGATCCGACTGCAAGTTCAGTGTACTTGTATAAATTATTTTGGGATGATGTAACCAAAAGGTAATATACGACATACCTGTCTTGATATTTTTTTGCAACACACCTTATGTTAATTAAATACATTATATTAAAAGTCGAATGTCGACGTGATTTACATATATATTACCAGATAAAAAACACGAGGTTATATTCGACTGCATGCAAATTCTTAGTATTTTATCGTGACATTGAAATTGCGAGAAGTGAACGACTTCTTTTTACAAGATTTTACCTGCAAACGTTTAAAATTTGACCTCCATCATATAACATTTCGTATATTTTCTCAATTTTATTTTCTACTTCGTACAAAACGCAGCTTATGAGGAGAGCTAAAACACTCTTTACCACTTGCACGCGTTTGCCTAATATTAAAAATCTTCACCGCGGCGTTTTAATTTTAGCTTAACCTACCCCAGAAAATACGAACCAACACGTGAACTCCATTTTCTACACATACAACATTTTTTAAAATTTAATATTTAATGTTTAACGTCGGGAACGCTGCTAAAAAAATTTCTTAAGAAAATATCTCCACCCCAGCGCACGCGCACCACCCCACGACAAAAATCTAACGACCCCGCCGAACGCACACCCCAAAGACCTAACGACCCCACGACGCAACAAATTTACACACAAAGACAATTTTGTTCTCAAAGCGGCGTATACATATCTTGCTGCACGTTTTGTTTCCCAAAGCGGCTTAGCTGTTCATATTGTTCTCGAATCGGCGTATACATATCTTGCTGTGGATCTCTGTTGCCAAAGCGGCTTAGCTTACCTACTTTCACATGTTCACGTGAGTGCCCCCTTTAGGGGTTTTCTTTAAAATTTATTTCCTTTAAAATTCGTGTAATTACGTGCCATAATTTGCATATTGTGTGACGTCATCGACAATTTGCGCGTCAATTTTCACATTATGTAATTTCGTTACCTACCAACTGTCATTTGTGGCGCATGTACCGCGGTTACGGGAGTATAATAAATGCCAATATATTTCAACACTAAGCTTAGCATCAGGGTATCATCAAGTAGAAGTGGATGAGAAAGATACATTAAAAACAGCATTTAGCACACCTAGAGGACATTATGAATTTAAACGAATGCCATTTGGACTAAAAAAGGCAGCCGCTACTTTTCAGAGAGTCATGGACATACTACGAGGAATTCACAACGAGAAATGCCTTGTATACCTACACGTCATCATAGTTTATTCAACATCATTAGTAGAACACGTAGAAAGATTGAGAAGAGTATTTGAAAGACTAAGACAGGCACATTTCAAAGTACAATTAGACAAAAACGAATTTTCACAAAAACAAGTATCATTTTTAGGACATAATAGTAACACCGCAAGGAGTAATGCCAAATCCCGATAAAACAAATGCAGTACCAAATTATCTCCTACCAAAAACAAACAAAGAAATTAAAGGGTCTTTAGGACTTAGTGACTACTAATGCAAATTCATTAAAGGTTACGCTCAGATAACCAAGCCCCTGACAAATTGTTTAAAAAAGGGAAACAAAGTTGAACACACCCCGGAATTCATTAAAGGCGTAGACAATATTAAAAATATGCTAACGAATCACCTCGTATTAGAATACCCAGACTTTTCGAAACCATTTATATTAACGTCAAATGCCTCAAATGTAGCATTAGATGCTGTATTGAGACAAGGAAGAGTAGGTAATGACAAAGAACGTATTACTACAACCTGTAATAAGAATACAGACGCAAATAAATTTTCAATAGGACAAACCGTATACGAACAAAATTTCCAAAGCAAACGACATAAAACAGCACCCAGAAATCTAAACCCTTTAAAATTAAGAGAAAATCCAGCAAAAATATAGCCGTAGTAGACAACGGCAAAATAACGAAGTACATTCACTTGAAAAACTTAAGACATCCTGTAATTTCAGATGGACAATCATCAACCTTACCGTCAACCTCCGCCCAGGTAGAACGGACAACGAAATTGTAATTGAAGATTATAAAAAACAACCCTGGTATACTACCAATAAAATTAGACAGTATGCAAAACACAATAGACTATTGAATATTCGCACAAAAATTCGATTAAACACAACTAAAACAAGAATTTCAAACAATCAAAGGTAATTATTATCGATTAAAACAATCGACGGACACAACAAAATTCGGATTTGAATACGCCATGGAAATGATGAATTATAACAGTATGATAGAAAGCATTTTAAGAAACATAAAAGATAAATTTAACAGATTAATACCTACAGAACATAGTACAAGACGAAAAAGAAGACTAATTAACGGATTAGGTATCATAATAAAAGCAATCACAGGCAACTTAGTTAATCAAGACGCATAACATTATGACAACGCAATACAACAATTAATCGAAAATCAAAGTGATATATAAACCATTATTAGCAACCAAATATCACTAACCCAATCAACTATTATAAAAATCAACGAAACACTAAGAATGCTAGTAAGAAACCAAGATTAGTATAGTCAACAGAATACAAACCCTTGAAACTAACATGCAAACTACCTACCATGTTAGGCATGCGAGATTTAATTAGATTCAATACGATATACACTCAAATAATATCAATCCTTACTTTAATTCAACAAATTTTAGGAACTTTAGAAAACGCAGTAACATTTGCAAAACTAAATACCATACACTCTAGCATCATAGAACCAACTGATTTATTAAAAAAACTATTAAGAATTAGATCATTTATAACTAATAGTAAATTACCCTTTGATGTAATAGAATCAAACATTCTTATATTTGAAAAAATAGCTATAAAAAAGGCTATATAAAGAACAACAAAATAACACTTTAATAGAAATCCCAATAGTAGAGAGTAACAATTATAATTATTATCATTTATTTGCTTTTTCAATGAAAATTACTAGCATGTATCAAGTTATCATACCCAAAACCAAATTCCTGTCTTTAAATGAACTAAGATATGGTTATACAAACAAAAAATGTACCGAAGTAACACCAAACCAATACTTATGCCAATCACTGACAACAACAACTATCCAAGAAGACAGCCCTTGCGAAGTGCAACTATTAAAATTTTCGAATCATTACGAAAACTGTGTAGCAAAACCCGTACAAATAACCAACATAAAACTTCAAAAAGTTACAGAAGACAAATGAATTGCCATTTTTCCAACAGAAGTAATAGCAACCGTCCACTGCTATTAAGATGAAAACAACCTAGCACTAACCTTAAAGAAGACAGTTATTTAAAACTGAAAAACGAAATAATCAGAGTTTATCAATATCCCATAGCAACAAAGAAACTCGCAAACTTACCAGAACTACAGTTCAAGATAGAACAACCAGAAGACGAAGAAATAATCAAAAAACCCATACAGCTAGAACATCTAGACGTAGACGACCTCAACCACGCCATGAAATTAATGGAACACTATAAGGAACATTAAGTGAACACAAAGTGCCCAAGTTACACTACGACAATATAAGCGTTTGGACAATTGTATTAATCATTTTAATCATATTTCTAATTATATATGTATTTTACAAAATGTATCTCAGGCATAAGAATAAAAAAAACAGTTTTAGTTTTAAGGAAACAAAGAAAAATAAAGAAATAATAAGTGTACCCTTAGAAACATGAATTTTAAATAATGAATTTTAAAATTAAGCATGAAAAACCTTAATTTTTCATTTACGTCGGAAGGAGTTATGTATCCCCAAATTTTATATATATATATATATATATATATATATATATTATAAATTAAAATCTAATAGGAAATTATTAGAAATTGTTAAAAAAATCATAAGTCGAGTATAACAATGTAACTCAAGGATAGATATAAAAAGGTTATTAACAGTTTATGAGAACGGATGCAATACAATGTATTCCAGATGGTAGTGATACTGCAGGTGGCAGATCACAGACGGTTAAGATACCGCAATTACCTAGAAAGTAAGATTGTAAAAATGTAGTAATGAATAGAATTAATAATAAGCAAACTTGAGCTCTGCAAGTTTCCACAGAATTGTGAAGGGCAGCGACAACATAAATACACCGGGAGCCCCAAGACCAGTAAGTCAGTCTAAATATTACAGCATTGTTGTTTACCTGGGCTACTCGCCCTAATATTAATTCAATTAAATCAGTTTATTTCTACTTAGAATAATTAATACCAAGTTGTCAAAATTACATATTAATTTCTGTTTAAGTTAATAAATTTGTTACGAAGAATTGGAAGTAGTTTTTAAAATCATCGTTTCCAAGGCCCGAAGCGTAACTCGCTTAACTACTCTTACCACTATTTCCTTATTCTAATCCCTATCCATGCCTAACTTATCTTATAACTATATCCCCATTTTAATCCCCTATGTACAAATAACTATCATAAATCATCTATATTACAATTTGTTAATATTTATGTACAATTATTGCTATTCTTTGTATGAATATATTAATATATCCTATAACCGATCTTTTCTATGTATATAGTCTCAGCACGGATCTGGTATCCTAAGAACTTTACCCTTTCTGGGAAGAACTCGCATTTCTTCAAATTTAATTTTAAACCTGCCACATTTAATTCCAGTAAAATTCTTTCAAAATGTTTAAAGGGTTGTTCAATACAGTCGCTGAATATTAGAACGACATCCTCATAGTGCATGCAAAATTCCGCGTACGGTCCCATAATACTCTGCATAGCCTTTACCAATGCAACCGTACTCGAACACAAATCAAAAGGCATCACTTTAAATTGGTATATACCCTTCTACAGAAAAATCCGTATATTTCCTCGACTCTCGCGCTTGTGGAATTAGCCGAAATAAATTTTTCAAATCTTTTTTTGGTGAAGATTTTCTCACTACCTATCATTGCCAAGATGCTATCCATGGTTGGGGGACAATTGTATTGCGGTTTAGTTCACTGATTTATTTTTCTCGCAACGAGACATAACCTGATGCTATTGTCACTTTTCTTGACAACTACTAATTAACAAAGTGTCTACTCGATTTCTCAATGATACCCTCTCGTAACATTTGCTCAATCTCTCCTCTCAACCTATCCCTGTATGCCGCTAGAATAGGATACAATTTTGTATTAAACGGTTCTGTGTTCACAACCTCTAACTTGTATTCATAGCCTGTAGCAATTCTGGATTCTAACCCTATCAATTCTGAATATTTTTTTTGTAATGAATCAACTCTTATCTTTTATTTCACCTGGACATTTAATTTCCTCTTCTGCCTTTCCCTTATTACTAACTCACCTTCAAATTGATTTATATTCAGACAGTCATTTTCGACTCTTGCGTTTACTTCTTCATTCCACTTAATACATTCCCCCTTGCATCTTATCTCTTTGCTTTCGGCATTTATTTTTAACCCTAACTTATCTATGACATCCATACCAAATATTGCGTCCATCTTCAATCCAGGTACAATCATAAATTCATTTTCAAATTTCACATTTCCTAATCCACACTTCAAAATCACCATGTTATTTATGCTCACAAACTTTTACTGTTTGGCGTTACCAAGTTACACTTTCTTACAGGTATTATTTTATCCATTAATTTTCACCGTTTCACAAAATCTTTTGAAACGAGCGACGACTCCGCTATCGTATCAATGAGTATTTTGTAACATTTTATTTTTCAAGTCGTAATTTAATTGCATTGAATCGCACGCTAAGCATGTATTGTTCCTCAGAGATCTAATTATAATAAGATATGTGTCGCATAAAGCTATTTCCAAGTACATATCTGTTTGATTGTTTCGTGTTTCCCCTCTGACGCGGCGACCGCTCGGCTCTAGTTACGATGAATAGTCGGCCACAGGCAGCAGCTCTGTTAACATGTATTTTTGGATAGAGGCCGACAACCTTCGAATCAATTATAAAGTATGAGATATCTTCTAATAACGGTTGGTAAAGTATATATTATACGAATTAATGTAATTTGAAGTAATTTATTTAGCGCAACAACTTAGAATTCAACAACTTAGAGTATGACAACTTAGAATTCGACAACTTAGAATACGACAACTAAAAATGCGACACGTATGACAACGACCCTTAGATGCGACAATGTAAGATGCAACCTTTGGAATGCGTAAGCAACTTTTAGAACACGACAACGATGAAATGTAATTTGACATAAACAGTCAATTTAAACTTTGCCTGATAAGAAATTTGCCTGAACAAAGATCCCGTCTCAGTTTGTTGTAAAGCAACTAATGCAGTTTTTTGGTTCGTAGATAGCTGTAAGATTTTTTATGCTTGTGTTTCAAAGTTTAGAACACGTTAACTTGCTTTTATGTTTAGTACACGTAAATTGTAAAAATTTCAATTAATTGTTGAGCTGGTTTTACAAGCTGTAAAATGAAATTTTGTTGATTTAGCTTTCTGAAGTAACGTGAGTTAGAGTTCGTGGCTTCGAGCGGTTCTTTTTAAAAAGACTTCTTTGAACTTTAACACATTTATTTGGTTTAATACAGAATTTAATTATTGAATTTGAACAAACTTGATTTATAAGTCTAAGTCGAAATACATTAATTAATTTGTACAGTGCGTTACCAGTGAACTGCAAGGTTAAAGCTGAACGTCTGATGAACTGACTAGGAGTGGAGCTCCTGGTCCTTATATAACTTTCTCCCCCTCACAATACTGTGGGAACCTGCGGACGTAATGTCCGCTTACACTTTGTAATACTTAGTTGCTATCTTAAGAGCTATTCATAAATACAATGTTGCAGGCTTATTCTGCGTAATCACGGTACGTGACATTCGTCGACCGTCTGTGACCTGACTTTTGCAGTGTCACTTATCCTTGGGCTACTTTGTAGCGTTTCCACTCGTGGGAACTGAAATCATCATAATAATATGTAATAATATGTTGCAACGACATTGTTGCACTGTCTTAACATTTACTAATGTTTCCTAATATTTCCTAATACGAATATTAGTATTATATATATAATAGATGGGGGCTCCTATAACTCCTCCCAACGTACATTAAAAATTAAGGGTTTTAACCTTTTTCTTGATTTTTAATTAAATCATTTTCGTTTAATCTCATTTAAAATTCATATTTTCTAGGGGTACATTTGTTTGTTTGGGTTTCTTAAATCTAAAACTGTTTTCTTTATTATTCTTAAATCTAATACATATTTTGTAAGTTACATAAATGGTCAATAAAATAGTCAATAAAATCAATATAATTGTCCATACACTAATGTTATCATAGTGCACTTTGGGCGTCTTGATCTCGTTTAATTTTTCTTTGTAATCTTCCATTAGTTTCATGGCGTGGTTTAAGTTGTCTAATTCCAGGTGTTCCAATTGCATTGGTTTTGAAGGTTTCTTCATCTTCTTCTTGGGTAATCTTGATTTGCAGATCGGGTAGATTTGCTAACTTCTTGCTTTGTACTGGATCTTGGTAAACTCTAATTATTTCATTTTTTAATTTTAAATAACAATTTTCCTTAAGGGTGATTAATTTACTTCCGGTTAATGCTAAATTACTTTCGTCTTGATTGCAATACATTGTTGCGATTACTTCGGTGGGAAAAATGGCTATCCATTTATTTTCCGTTATTTTCTGAATTTTCATGTTGTTGATTAATACAGGTTTGGCTTCACAATTTTCATAGTGATTGGTAAATTTTAGTAGTTGTACTTCGCAAGGGCTGTCTTCTTGAATTGTTGTGGTTGTTAATGATTGGCATAAGTATTGATTGGGTGTGACTTCATTACATTTGTCGTTTGTATAACCATATCTTTGTTCATTTAAGGATAGGAATTTGGTTTTTTGGAATAATAACTTGGTATGTGCTAGTCATTTTCATTGGAAAAGCAAATAAGTGATAATAATCGTAACTGTTAATCTCTACTATTGGTATTTCTATTAAAAATGTTATATCGTTGTTTTTTACATAGCCTTTAACTATGGCTATTTTTTCAAATATTAAAATGTTTGATTCTAATACATCGAAAGGTAATTTACTATTAGTTATAAAAGATTTTATTCTCAATAATTCTTTTAATAAATCTATCGGTTCTATGATACTTGAATGTAGGGTATTTAATTTTGCAAAGGTTATTGCGTTTTCTAATGTTGCTAGGATTTGTTAAATTAAAGTTAGGGTTGATATTATTTGGTTATATATCGTATTGAATCTGATTAAATCTCGCATGCCTAACATAGTAGTTCGCATGTTATTTTCTAAAGTTTCTATTCGATTGGCTATACTATCTTGATTTCTAACTAAGTTTCTAAGGGTTTCATTAAATTTGATGATCGTTGATTGTGTTAACGATATTTGATTATTGATTATAGTTTTAATGTCGTTTTGATTTTCTATCAATTGTTGTATCGCGTTATCATAGCGTTCTGCGTTTTGGTTATCTAAATTTCCGGTAATTGCTTTAATTACGTTTCCTAATCCGTTGATTAGTCCTCGTTTTCTTCTCGTCATCTGCTCTGTAGGTATTAGTCGATTAAATTTGTCTTCTATATTTTTCAAAATACTTTCTGTTATACTGTCGTAGTTCATAATTTCTATTGCGTATTCTTTTCCGAATTTTGTTGTGTCCATTGGTTGTTTTAGTCAAAAATAATTATTTTTGATTATTTGAAATTCTTGTTTTAGCTCGGTTAAATCGAATTTTTGTGCAAAGGTCCAATAATCTATAGTGTTTTGCATACTGCCTAATTTAATTGGTAGTATACCGGGGTTGTTCTTTATGTCTTCAATTATAATTTCTGTGTCCGTTCTACCTGGGTGGAGGTTGACGGTAAGGGTGACGATTGTCCATCTGAAAGTACAGGGTGTCTTAAATTTTTGAGGTGAACATATTTTGTTATCTTACCGTCGTCTATCGCGGCTACGTTTTTGTCGGATATTCGTTTGATTTTAAAGGGTCCTAAATTTCTCGGTGCCGTTTTGTGTCTTTTGCTTTGGTAATTTTTCTCGAATACGGTTTGTCCTATGGAAAATTTGTTTATGTCTCAGTTTTTATTACGGGTCGCGGTAATGCGTTCTTTATCGTTATCTAATTTGTCCTTTACTTTGTCGTAGGTTATTTTTAGTTTCTCCTTGTGGTCTTTAGCGTATTGCTGATAGATTTCTTTGTTATAATGTATATCGTAGGGGTTGCGTGAATCTGAATGTCCTAAGGTTAGTTCTAAGGGTGTAAAATTTGTAGTTGAATGAATCGTATTATTATACGCGATTAATGCGTATGACATTAAGTTGCTTATGTGTTCCTTCTTGTAATTTATTCTTAATAGTCTGATCTGTTCTAATAGGGTTGAATGTAGTCTCTCAATTAGTCCGTTTGATTCAGGGTGGTTTTCCGTTAGAAAGTGTATTTTTATTTTGTGTAATTCTAAAGTGTTTTGAATTGTTTCGTTTTTAAATTCGCTTCCGTTATCTAATGTTATTGTTTCGGGTGTTCCGTAAAATGTAAAATAGTGTAGAAATCCTTGGGTTACGTCTATACTATTTTTAGAAGTGATTGGAATTGCTTGTCCTATTTTCGTAAATGCGTCCACGATTGTTAGGTAACTTTGTGCTTCTACTACTAGAGTATCTGCATGTAATTTCTGGAAAGGTTTGTCTGGTGTTTTAGTTAACATTAAGGGTATCTTTGGGGGTTTTCTGTCATATTTAGCTTTATCACATAATTCGCACTGGTTGATAAAGTCTGTAGTTAATTCTTTCATGTCCTTGAAATAGTAGCGTCTCATAATTTGTTTTAGGGTCTCGTTTATTCCTCGATGGTTGGTCTTTCCTTCGTGTTGGTTTCTTATTACGTCATTTATTTCGTCAGGGTCGTCTAATGTTATTAATTTTCTTGTGCATCTTATAAGTTCGGGGCCAGAATTGTTAAATAGTTTTACATATATTTCTGAAAATCGTTTATATAAGTTTTCCGTGTTAAAATAAAAGTAAAATCGTTTTTTCTCGGGGGTGTATTCCTTTAATATTTTAATTATCAGTGATTCATTGTCGTCTTTAGTTATTTGAATTTTGTAAATTTTTTTATTGTCCACTTTCGTGTATTTTACAGGGTTGGGGTTGTTTAAAACTTCTGTGATTATAAATTGATTGGGTTTCATGTCTATAGCTTCGTTTAAAATTTTTATTGCGGTTTCCGGTTCGTCATTTTGTGTTGAATGTCTAGTTTCCATTTCTTCTGGGTCTTCTCTGACTTCGGTTTCGTCTACGTTTCCTGCTAATGATTCTGTCTCAAGTGCGTTAAGTTGGATTCTACTTAAGGCGTCTGCATTATTGTTGTAAATTCCCTTTTTGTATATGATCTCATAATCATATTCTTCTAGTCTGATTCTCCATCTTTGTAATTTCGAGTTAGGTTCTTTGAGTTTGCATAGTCATACTAGTGGTCTATGATCGGTATATATATAGAATTTCCGTCCGTATAGGTACGGTCTAAAATATTTTGTTGCCCAAATTATGGCTAACAATTCTATCTCTATCGTACTGTATCGTTGCTCTGTTTCATTGAGGGTTCTTGATGCGTAACTGATAGGTTTGTCGTTACCTACTGTTCCTTGGCTTAATACTGCGCCTAAGGCTACATTTGATGCGTCCGTTGTTAAAATGAATGGTTATGAAAAGTCTGGGTATTCTAATACGGGGTGATTTGTTAAAATGCTTTTGATTTTGTCTACTGCTTTTATAAATTCTGGGGTATGTACAATTTTGTTTCCCTTCTTTAAACAATTGGTTAGGGGCTTTGTTATTTGAGCATAACCTTTTATAAATTTTCGGTAATATCCGCTAAGGCCTAAAAATCCTTTAATTTCTTTATTCGTTTTGGGTATAGGGTAATTTAATACAGCGTTTGTTTTGTCGGGGTTTGGCATCACTCCTTGGGGTGTTATTACGTGTCCTAAAAAGGTTACTTCTTTCTGTAGAAATTCGCTTTTGTCTAGTTGTACTTTAAATTTTGCAGTTCTTAATCTTTCGAACACTTCTCTTAATCTTTCTATGTGCTCCACTAATGATGTTGAATACACTATTATATCGTCTAGGTACACAAGGCATTTTTCGTTGTGTATCCCTCGTAGTATGTTATCCATTACTCGTTGAAAAGTTGCGGGTGCGTTCTTCAGTCCAAATGGCATCCGTTTATACTCGTAGTGTCCTCTAGGTGTGCTAAAGGCTGTTTTCTGTGTATCTCCTTCTTCCATTTCTACTTGATGGTATCCTGATGCTAAGTCTAGCGTCGAAAAATATTGGCATTTGCCTAACTTGTCTAATATTTCTGTGATATTCGGTAACGGGTATTTGTCGTCTACCGTTTTTTCATTTAATTTGCGGTAATCTATTACCATTCGGTATTTCCGTTTTCCTGATGCGTCTAGTTTCTTTGGTACTATTAGTACGGGGCTGCTCCATGGTGAATTGGAGTGCTGTATAATATCTTGATCTAATAGATCGGTTACTTGTCTGTCAGCTTCTTCCTGACTTGCCTGGGGTAATCTGTATGCTTTGGTGAATAGGGTTTGTTATCCGTTAGCTCAATGTTGTGTTTAACTGTGTTTGTAAACGTTAGGGGTATTCCTTCGCAATGGAATATATCGCGGTATTCATAACATAATTTTTGTATTGCTTTTTGTTCTTCGTGATTTATGTCGCGGTTAAATCGTATATCATTTAAATTTTGTTTTAACATTTCGTCATTTTCTACGGGGTTATAATTTTCGTTTGGGGATTCATCTATTTCCATTTCGTCAAAGTTTAATTCTTCTACGTTTATCGGGTTTGTTAAAGATATTTCTACGGGGTAATCATTTGAGTTTATTATTGTTGTTGTGGCGTAATTATTTTTGATTTTTACTAATGCGGTTGGGGTTTCTACTCCTTGTTGAAAAGTTATGTGGTTTATTATTCCTAAGTTTTATTTGACTCTACGGGATTCTTATTTTTTTCCGTTCGGGGTTCTAATGTATATTTTCGTCTATTTGGGTGTTTTGAAATTTAATGGGATTCGTCCATACTTGGTTCTTAATAATCGGTTTTGATATCTATGTTGGCTCCTAATTTTCTTAGAAGGTCCATTCCTAATAGTCCGTCATATTTGTCATTGAATTCAAATATGCAGAATTTTGTTTCATCTTTACGTTAAAGGTTTTTGGTAAAGGTATGTTTGCTACGAATTGATGTATGGTTGTTTGATGGGCGGTTTTAATTTTAAAGGGTTCTCTCTCTACATAGTCTAGATAATGTTTTTTTACTGTTCGCGGGCTTATTAATGTTTTAGAAGATCCGGTATCGATTAGTAATTTAAATTCAGCGTGGGGTATTTCGATATAGGGTAATACAAGGTGATTCATATTATTTAGATTTATTGCGTTAGGTCTTTTATAAAATGGTCCATTTGAAAATTTGAACATGTGTTCTCTTCGTCGTCTTCCTCGTAATTTTCGTGTGATTCTTCGCGTTCATAATGGTTTGATTGATTCTGTTCGTTATTCGTACACGGTTGATTGTTATTATTCTGTTCATCTTCATACTCTTCTACTTCCTGATGAAATAGCTCTTCTGAAGTGAAAGTGCGTTTTTGATTAGGGTTTGGTCTTATGTGCGTTATTTTTGTGTTAGGTCTGGTGTTACCAGATGAGGTATCCATTGGTGTAGGTTTGTAATAGTTATTGGGATTATTATTGTTTATCATCGGTGAGTTTCTGTTAGGATTCGCGTTAAATGCTGGTCCTTGTTGATTTATATTTTGGTTAGATCTCGGTTGAAATGCGGGTTTTGAAAAGTTCGAGTTAAATGTTGGTTGAAAGGTGGGTTTTGAAAAGTTCGGATAAAACGTTGGTTTTGAGAATTGCTTGTATTGGTTGTTAAAGTTTGAATTATTAAAAGGTGGATTATTTGTTCGCGTTTGGTTTGTTTGTGCATTGAACGGGTTAAATTTTTGTTGTGGATTTATTTGTCTTGCGGGTTGTATAGTTTTCATTGGCGTATAGCTTTTATTCGCGTTGGGGTTATATAGTCGGTTTCTATAGTACATTACATTTTCTTCATCGATTATCATATTCATTGCTTGTTCTAAGTTTTGGGGATGTTGAAATCTAATTTTGTCTGAAAGTCTCTCGGGTAGTGCATTTAGATAGGTATCTAATGCCATCTCGTCGTACATTTTAGTTTTTATTAGTCTCACGTTTGGGTCGGTCTCTTCGATTTTGAGTTTTGTCAAGATTGAACTTCTTACATCTTGGCATCTCATTCCAAATTGATAGGGTGACTGGTTGTGTTCCATTCTCAGTCCGGTTAAGTCTCTTATTAAAAATTTAAGTTCCGTTGATCGCCGAAATATGAAATTAATATCCGCTTAAAGCTTTCCCACTCGTCCACGTCTTCTCGACTGGCTATTAACGTTAGTGCCCTTCCAGTTAGTTTACTGGTTATGAGGCGGATAAGCAGAGTGTTTCTGTCATTATCGCCTGGCTTATAAAAGGTCTTTAAGAATATTTCGGAAGCCGAAATATAATTGATGAGTAAGCATGTGTTATTTCCGTCAAAGCTGGGGATCATTTCGAGATACAGCTTTATTTCATTAGTCATCTTGGCTGGGGTAATATTTGGGTAATTTTAAAAAAAGTACAAAAAAATTTATTTTTTTTTTTTGAAAATATTTGGTTTTATTTTGTAGTTTTTGGGTGTTATTTGATAAGTTTTATGCTTGGTATTAGTTTGGTTGAGTTTACTTTTGAATTGCCGATTTTTAATTTTAAATTTCCGAAGTTTCGATGGGCTGAGTTATTTTTGTGGTAATTTATCGGGTGTGAATGTTTTGCTTAGTTGCGTCAGTTAAAACTTCTTTACTTTCTAAATTATGTCGATTTTATTTGGTGCGTATTAATTGTTTCGTTGGTTTATGCGATTGTAAGGTGTCTGTAATGCTTACAATGTTGTTATCTGCTGTTACAGGATGTTGTTAGTCACTTAGTTGCATTTGCGTCTCTATTATAAGTTATATTTAATTTTTGTGTGGGTGTAAATTATTACTCGCAGTGTTTTTATACAATGAAATTTGTGAGATTTACTGAAATGTTTTCACGTTTGAATACGGTTGTAATTTAAGTTTTAGTACCATACTTTATTTATTCGTTCTGAGTAGTTTTAGATTGATAATTAAATAAAGTTTCTGATCGTAATTTTATGTTGTTTTTAATTTAACAATGCTGAAAGGTTTCGCGATGTATTTAAATAGCTTTTGATGTGATTTATTATTAGATTTTTATGCGTGTTTATTCAAAGTTAGTTTCTATTCACTTTGATGAAGTATGATGAGATTTACGTTCAATTTGAATTCGCGCTTTGTTAATTCTCGTATTAAGATGTGGGTTTTAATTAATAGAAAGCGTTTTGTCTATTTATGGATGGTATTTGAATTTGAATCGTGGTGTTATAAGGTTTTGACTTTTTAATTGCGCGTTTTGCTTTCGCGTTTTTTTTCTTGGTGTATTTAAATTGTTTTGTGCGTCAGTTAAGATTGAATTAGAAATTCTAAAATTTGTTGCGCCAGTTAGATTAGAAATTCTAAAAATTTTTGCGTCAGTTAAGGTTGTCGAATTAGAGGTTTTCTTTAAAAAATTTTTTCGCGCCAGTTAAGATTTAATTCAGCAATCTTAAGAGGTTTGATTTTGTTTCTTACGTTAGTTAAAACGTGATCTAGTCTCTTGCGCTTTGCGACTTTTTTAATAATTGTCTCTAGTTTTTGTTTTAGAATAATTTTTCTCAGTTCTTTGTCTCAGAATTTTTTGTTGTCTCAAGTTTTCATAAATTTTTCATATATACAAGTAAGATAATAATAAAATTTCAATAAAGGCTTGAAGATAATCTCTAGCAATTGCTAAGTCGATTATTTTCAAAAAATGGCATATAATATTTGTAACAATAGTTAACATATACATAAATAAATCATAAATCATAAACTAGCAAATATTAATTGTCTTTGTTAATAATAAAATAAATTTCAATTGGTTTAGGAAAATGAACTTACACTAGTTGCTTGGTTGCTTTCATTGATTTGTTTTCTTTGTTTCTGTTTTTCTTTTGGCTTCTTGGATTTGATCTATTCTTGTATCGCCTCCAATTTTTCTTTTGTTGAATTTGAACTATGCTTGTTTCTCCTTCAACGGCTGGATCTGAACGATGCGTGTTTCTTCTCCAGTTTTTGGTTTTGTTCTGCCAAAATCGGAATTGAAATTCCCGGACCACCAGTTCCTCGAAGTTGGATTCGCTAGTGCCCTTTTGACATCCGTTACGACTGCGCCAGTTAGAGTTCGTGGCTTCGAGCGGTCCTTTTTAAAAAGACTTCTTTAAACTTTAACACATTTATTTGGTTTAATACAGAATTTAATTATTGAATTTAAACAAACTTGATTTATAAGTCTAAGTCGAAATACATTAATTAATTTGTACAGTGAGTTACCAGTGAACTGCAAGGTTAAAGCTGAACGTCTGATGAACTGACTAGGAGTGGAGCTCCTGGTCCTTATATAACTTTCTCCCCCTCACAATACTGTGGGAACCTGCGGACGTAATGTCCGTACACTTTGTAATACTTAGTTGCTATCTTAAGAGCTATTTATAAATACAATGTTGCAGGCTTATTCTGCGTAATTACGGTACGTGACATCCGTCGACCGTCTGTGACCTGACTTTTGCAGTGTCACTTATCCTTGGGCTACTTTGTAGCGTTTCCACTCGTGGGAACTGAAATCATCATAATAATATGTAATAATATGTTGCAACGACATTGTTGCACTGTCTTAACATTTACTAATGTTTCCTAATATTTCCTAATACGAATATTAGTATTATATATATAATAGATGGGGGTTCCTATAACTCGTGCTTGTTCTATATGAACCGTCGATAAGTTCAACATGTGTTTTCGACGTCATATTTTTCTACTTTGTACAGTCGACAGATGTTGTCTTGAAAGCAAATGCTTTGAGCAGCTGTAATACAATTAAAATAAACATGCCTATTTTTGTGATCAGCTTTATCTATACTTTGATTATTAAACGTAAAATTGAAAGCTCGAATTCTGATTATGTTAGGTATTAGTAATTTGTTATCTACCTGAAAAGATCTGCCCAAGTTAGAATTTAATTCACTGTGTTATGCTTGCTAATCATTATTACTTTAAGTTGTATAACAAGTTCATGTTTTGAGTAAATTAGCTTGATTAATGAAAGAAAAAAAGGAAAGTTAAAACTTTAATTTTGATGTAGTTGATTATGAAATTTTTTTTGTTACAAGTTCCAATATTTTAAAAGAGTTTTTTTTAGTAAACATTTAGTTCAAAATCTAAGGCTTTTATTTTGGTCAAGTACGATCAAATCTAATTACACAAAGCTAAAATTTTTCTGAGTAATAATTTGATGCCAATATTATATTGGAAATACTTTTTTATTATTTCTTTATATATTTTTAACAGGAAACAAATAGTGTTCTACTTTTTTATTTATTTAACCATTGTAATTTCTTACAGGAGCTGCGTCTTATTTTGTTAAGACAGGTTTTTGTTAACAAAGGCGATCATTTGTTCTTTGGGTTTCCACGTCCGCCCTTGGAACTGTGCTTTGCAATTATCGTCATTATCTCAGGACATGGTGGCGCCTATTTGATTTAGCTTAACTTTGGTTTGCAAACAGAATTCGACTTACCCCCCCACTTCTCATTGCTCTACCTAGGAATAGACCCCTAGTTACGTCGGAAGATATTTGTTCACTGGCGCCCATTTAGAAAAATTTGTAACACTGACGCCGCAACGTATAAAAAATATGCGTGGGGCCAGCCTTATATAAAAAATACGCTTCAATTTTAATTACATTACTCTCCTCATTCAAATTAATTATAGGTAATAGTTTTTGTTTAAATTATTTCCCACTTCAAATTTAATAAATTCGCGCTGATGTTCGTATTGGTTTATACTTAAGGGCCAGGTTTGTCTCTCTTTAAAAATTTTGACTCATTGTAGACGGGCCTGCTTGATTCGTAACTTCAGAGTATGTGCTGTTGATACTCCTCGGTTCTCGTGTTTGTTCCACGGGTTCTTGGCAATGCGTATTCTGATTGGTGGTTCTACCATGGTTGGTTCTCTCTGTCTCTCGCCTTAGCATGTTACCGGCACTCCAATTACGTCTAAAACCATCATTGTAATTGTTGTAATTGTCCCTGTTGAAATTTCCCCCGTAGTTGTTACTATTTCTTCGATAATTAAATCGGTCTGTTTCCACACTTCTCTGTGTCCCCACAAAATTTATGGGTTGACTTCTTTTTCTATTTTCCACCCTACGGTTCGGTCCCATTTTATCGTATCACTGCAAATATTACAGAAATACATCCCGGTTCACGATGTTTTTAAGCGCTATATATTATCTCACTTCCACTTCAAAATGCCCTGCCAAATATTTTATTATTAGCTTTTCCTCTAAAGTAGGATCTAGTTGCTTTGCGATGCTAAATTTTTTATTGCATACAGTTTCCGAGTCATTCCCAAATCGTGATCATACTTGACCATGATCAAGTCATCTCTTACATTATATTGTTGGTTGTCCCCCCAAAGATGTCTTAAAAATTTTTGTTCGAATTCCTGAAAAGTCTCTAATTCGCCTTCTATTAAACCAAACCATATTTCTGCGTCCCCCCGTTAACATTGATATCACTAAATTTAATTTATATTGCTCGTCCTTTGATCCCCGTGTTAGCGTTTTAACGTTATTCAAAAATAATTTCGGGTTTAGCTTATTGTCCCCATAAAATTTTGATTATTGGTCTAATAATATGCTTGGTTGGTTTATCCTCATGTTTCTACTAAAGTTCTCAAAGACCGTTTTTAAACTTCCTAATTCCCAATTTACAATCCTAAATTCTATCTCACAATTCCTCTCAACCTCCTGTATTCATATGCCCGAATCCGTAATTTTCTCATTGGTCTCCCTTTCGCATGTCTCTTGGCTCGCTTTAACTTTTATAACCTTGTCCCTCACGTTATTAATATTCTTTATAATTCGTAAAATTTTGCACTGCTCCTGTAGTTTCATGTCAGTAATAGTTTGATTAGTTTCCCTTAAACCATTGCTTAAAATCTTTATTTCCAAACTAAAATTTTCTCCCAAATTAGTCAGATTTTGCCCAAACTCTGTCCTTAATTCTTGCACGTTTTCATTAAATTCTATTGTCATATTTTTCATGTTGGTTTAATTTGTCCATTTTATCGTTGAGTGCTAATAAAATCGACATCATTTTAGATTCCTGTGTAGTTTGCTGTTCCTCACTGTGACTTCTTTCTAATACTCTCCCAGCAGTTTCAGTTGATGTATCTTCTAGGAACACACTTTCTTAAGATCCTATTCATTTCTTAATGCTTTCCTACTTCCTGCATTCTTTTGTCCATTTTGATCTAATTATTTTTACAGTAAACCCTGAATTCTAATATAACTTCTTAAATTTATTTTTTGTTTTCCTGTAGTTCCTAATTATAATTAATATAGAGTTTTCGAGTTTCTCGAGTCCTACGATTATCGCGACGTATTTCTTTATGTTCGAGCCCCACGATTTGTATGCCAAATTATTTTATGTTTTAGACCCACGCTTTGATTGCCAAAATCTTTTTATTCGAGCCCTTCCGTTTACGTGTCTCGTGCGCTATATAAAGGTACGCCAACCCACCTGTTATAATTGTAGATGCGTTACATTTAGGTTAACGTCCATCTATTGGGTTTTACATGATATTACTTATGTTATAACTTATTAAAATGTATCTTGGGATCACGTAAACATCAAACTTTGTATTGTGGATTTAGTTGATCATGATACTTTATACCTTTTCAAGTCACGTCCTCATATTTGTTTAGGAATTTATTACTTGAAATCACACATAGTCAAACGTATGATTCCTTATTTTTGTTTTCCTAATCTGTTGTTTATGTGTTGATTTTATATTGAAGATTACGTAGCTAAATTTTATAAGGACGTAAATTAAATGCATTTATTTACTTCCTATGTTTATAAAACAAGTTTGTTTTGAAAGGCCTGTTTATTGTGAGCATTTATAGTTATTAATGCGCGTTACATATCCCCCAAATCAAATATATGTATAATTAAATGGAATTATTAAATCTTAAGTTAACTTGCAACATAGTATAATTTAAGGATAGATAATAAAAGATTAATAGGAGTCATACAAAAGACACATGAGAACGGATGTGAATACATTGTATTCCTGACGCAACGTGAGACTGCAGGTACAGGTCACAGTAGGTTATAAAACCGCAATTATTAGAATTAAGATTGTTACTTTGTATTGTATAAATAAATAAAGAAATAAGCAGACATGAGCTCTGCAGATCCCACAAGCAATGTGAGGGGCAGGGACAACAAATACCCTTTAGAACTCAAAGAGGTTAGTCAGTGTTGAGACTCACAATTTTAGCATTGTTGATTGTTCAAGCTACTCGCCATAAATTAGTTCATTTAATAGCAATTTTAACTTAGAATATTTTTGATACAGTACTTGTAAATTAAATTTTAATTAGTAATTTATGTGTAAATAAATTTGTAAGAAGAATTTTTGGAAGAAGACTTTTTAAAAAAGCAGTTCGCAAAGGTCAACACCTAACTGGCACAGTCGGATCGAATCCAGAAGGGCGCCGGAAAATCCAAATTCGAGGACCTGGTGACCTAGAATATCAATTTTTAATCTGGAAAAACAAACAACGAAATTTGGACAAGGTACAAAATCGACGAAACCCAAGAAAACAAAACTTGAACGAGGTACAAAATCGACCAAGCCCAAAGAAGGAAAACAGATGACATTGGCAACAAAAATTATGTTCATTTAGCCTAACCATATTTTTTTTTCAAATTATTGATATTAGCTAGTAAGAATTTTATCTACAATTTTTATCGCAACTTATTTTTTTACCATTTTTAAAAGAATTTACTCAGAAAGCTTATCCTAACAAGGAATTATAAAGACGCCTTTATGTGCACAATTTACTACAATTTGTTAAGATCAAACGAAGCTATTGATTCAGCATGACTGAAGTTTAATGTATAAATAGAACGCAATTCTTTTATTACAACGATTATTACTGAAACGATTCGATACTCATAACCTTTTTTATAAATACTTTTAACACAGCAAATTAACGAAAGTATATAATTATAAACGTTTATGCACTTCATTGTAACAAAACGAATTACTTATCACTGAAAAAAAAATCATTCAGAAAACCTAAAACTTTATAATTAGACATTTTCAAGACAACGAGGGTGTGTAATTGTAAAGAAGCTTGCAACACTTAATTAATCATCACAAATCTGGATATAAGCATATAATTATAGCGCAGTTATTACGAAAACCCATTCAAAAAATAGAAACTCAACTCGCAATAATCTGTAATTTCTGTAAAGTTAAAAAATGCAATTCAATGCTACAGTAATTAATGGGACAATTACCAAGCAAAAATTCTTTAATATAATAATAGCACTTTGTAATTGCATATACATGATTCTTTATATAGCTAAGTACCAACGTTAATTTAATCGCCATACAAACTCGATTGGAAAGTAATTATAGAATTAAATTATATTAAAAACATTGAACATTGAGAATATGCGGTTGTACCTCGAATTAATTCCTGTATTGGACGGAAATCAAACAATACTAGATATTTTCATTACTGCTCGTAAAGCATTTTCAAAATCTTTTTATAAAGTAGGCGACATTGACCGTAATGTCATGCTTTTACGCCTAATTCTCGGTAAACTAATAGAAAGAGCTTTAACATTAATTGCAAGTCGCGATGACCTTGAACAATGTGAAGACTTCAAAGGTTACTTATAGCATATTTCGGCGACCAAAGAAACATCAAATGTCTGGTCCGCGATTTAATAAACCTTTGAATGGAGCCCAACCAATTCGGTATGAAATGTCAAGATGTAAGGAGCTTGATCTTAACAAAACTAAAAATTGAGGAAGACGATCAAAATATCCGTTCATTGGAAAATACTGTACGACAAAATGACACTAGACACCTACATAAATGCATTACTTGAACGGTTATCGGACAAAATAAAATTTCAACATCCCCAAAATCTAAAGGTGGCAATGAACCTGATTATACAGGAAGAAAACATTATGTATTACCGAAACAGACTACATAACCGTAACGCAAATAAAAACTACTTACTATTAAAAATCATACAAGCCGCGAGACAAATATCCACACAACCGAAATTTACACCATTTAATGGGCAAGTGAATCAACCCCAAATTAACAACTCGAACTCTAATAACACAAATTTCAACAATCAATTTAGAATATTTCCGAGACCAACATTTAACTCAAATTTTACAAAACCCACATTTCCACCAAGGTTTAACCAAAACGTAAACCAGCCAAGGCAAACATTCAGCGTGAACCCCAACAGAAACACACCGATGACAAATAACAATAACTACCCCAATAGTTATCACAAACCAACTCCTATGGACACTTCATCTGGTAACACCAGACAAAACACAAAAATATCGCAAATCAAACCAAATTATAATCAAAAACAAAACTTTACTTCCGAAGAACTATTCCACCAAGAAGTGGAATAATTTAATAATAAACATGACAAGAAAAATTATACAAACTCCAGCAGAGACGATGAACCAAATCATTTAGAAAACTACGAACGCGACGTAACCCAAGGATTCTTACAATATTTTACATTTTATGGCACACCCGAAACAATAACTTTAGATAATGGCAGCGAATTTAAAAATGAAACGATAAAAAATACCCTAGAACTCCATAAAATAACAATTCATTTTATAACCGAAAATCACTCAGAATCAAATGGATTAATTGAAAGATTACACCTATCATTATTAGAACAGATCAGATTACTAAGATTAACTTATAAGAAAGAACACATCACTAATTTAATGTCATACGCACTAATTGCTTACAACAACACAATTCACTCATCGACAAACTTTACACCCCTCCAATTAACATTAGGCCATTCAGATTCCCGTAACCCTACGATATACAAAGAAGTATACCAACAGTATGCTAAAGACCATAAAGAAAAATTAATAATAACTTATGATAATATAAAAAATTAATTAGATAACGACAAGGAACGTATTACAGCGACCCCCAATAGAAATGCCGATATAAATAAATTTTCTGTAGGACAAATGGTATATGCGAAAAACTTTCAAAGTTAAAGACACAAAGCGGCCACCAGAAATTTAAGCCCATTCAAAATCAAAAAAGATAGAAAAAAGTATAGCCGTAGTAGACAACAGAAAATAGTAAAATATATTCATTTGAAAAACCTAAACACCATGTAATTTTAGATGGACAGCCATCACCTTTGCCGTCAACCTCCACCCAGGTAGAACGGACAACGACATAGTAGTCGAAGACATTAAGAACAACTTCGGTATACTACCAGTAAAATTGGGAAGTATGCAAAACACAATAGATTATTGGACATTCGCACAGAAATCTGATTTAACAGAATTAAAACAAGATTTTAATATAATTCGAGACAACTATCACAGACTGAATCAATCAATGGACACTGCCAAATTCGGAAAAGTATACGCAATAGAAATGCTTAATTACAACAGTATAATAGAAAGCATTTTAAGAAACATAGAAGATAAATTTAATAGATTTATACCAACAGATCAAATCACAAGACGAGAAAGGGTACTTATTAACGGACTAGGTAATATTGTAAAAGCAATCACAAACAATTTGGACAACCAAGATGTGAAACAATATGATAACGCCATACAACACTTAATTGAAAACCAAAATGATATAAAAAGTATTGTTCGAAATCAAATATCTTTAACTCAATCAACTATAATAAAATTTAATGATACGTTAAAAAAGCTAGTAAAAACCAAGATAGTATAACCAACAGAATACTAACCCTTGAAAGTAACATGCAAACCATGATGTTGGCAATGCGAGATTTAATCAGATGTAACACGATATTTACTCAAACAATATCAACCCTTACTGTAATTCAACAAATTTTAGCTACCTTAGAAAACGCTGTAACATTCGCATTACACTCTAGTATTATAGAACCAATTGACTTATTAAATGAATTATTAAGAATTAGATCACTTATAACCAACAGTAAACTACCCTTAGAAATAGTAGAATCGAATATACTCATATTTAAAAAATAACCAGAGTGAAAGGTTATGTAAGGAATAACGAAATCACATTTTTAATAAAAATCCCCATAGTAGAAAGTAACACTTATACTTATTATCATTTATTTGCTTCCCCATGAAAGTTACTAGCAGGTATCAAGCTACTATCCCTAAAACCAAGTTCCTTTCACTAAATGAACTTAAGTATGGTTACACGAACGAAAAATGCAAAGAAGTAGCACCAAGTCAATATTTATGCAAATCATTAATGACAACAGCCATTCAATCAGATAGCCCTTGTGAAGTACAATTATTAAGATTCTCAAATCAATACAACAATTTTGAAGCAAAATCAGTAGCAACCGCCCATTGAAACCAAGACGAAAACAATTTAGCACTAACTGGAAGTAAAGTAATCACCATTAAAGAAGATTGCTATTTAAAATTGAAAAACGAAATTATTCGAGTATACCAAGACCCAACAGTAACAAAGAAATTCGCAAATTTACCGGAACTACAGTTCAAGATTATACAAACCCGAAGACGACGAAATCATCAAGAAACCAATGCAACTAGAGCACCTAGACCTAGATCATCTCAACCAAGCCATGCAGTTAATGGACAATTACAAAGAACACCTAAGTGAGTTAAAAGTGCCAAAATTACATTATGATAACATAAGTGTTTGGACAAATTTATTAATCTTTGTAATCATTTTATTAACTATATATTTATTATACAAAATGTATCTTAGATATAGAAACAAAGAAAGAAATTTTAATCATAAGAACAAAAAAACAAAGGTAAACAAAGGAACAATAAATGTACCCTTAGAGACAATGAATTTTAAAAATTAGGCAAAACCTTTGATTTTCATCTACGTCGGGAAGGGTTACATATCCCCCAAATCAAATATATGTATATTTAAATGGAATTATTGAATCTTAAGTTAACTTGCAACGTTGTATAATTCAAGGATAGATAATGAAAAGTTAATACAAGTCAGATGTAAGACGAGAACGGATGTGAATACATTGTATTCCTGACGCAACGTGACACTGCAGGTGTAGTCGCAGTAAATTATAAAATCGCAATTACTAGAAGTAAGATTGTTACTTTGTATTGTATAAATGGATAAAGAAATAAGCAGACATAAGCTCTACAGATCACTGAAGCAATGTGAGGGGAAGGGACAACATAAACACCCTGGAGAGCCCACAAAGGTGAGTCAATCTTGAGCCTTACAACTTTAGCATTGTTGGTTGTTCAGGCAACTCGCCCTAATTTAGTTCAATTAATAGTAATTTCAACTTAGAGTATATTTGATACAGTACTTATAAATTAAATTTCCACTTGTAATTTCTGTTTAAATAAATTGGTTAGAAAAGTTTTTGAAGAAGACTTTTAAAAAAGCAGCTCTCAAAAGCCAAAACCTAACTTACGTTCTTAAAAATAAAAAGATATGTTAATATTTCTGAAGGTAGTTTTTTATTTTGCATCCGAAAATGGAAAAATATAACCAGTGTCTCATTTAAAAAGAAAATGATAAGCATTTCCGGTTAAACAAGAAGTGACAAAAAATTTAAAATAGAATAAATAATACACTAATTTTAACCACATAGCCATACGATTAAATAATGCTAAAACAGTGTAAATATAATAAGATCCTCATTTTTTAAAAAAGTATTTTTACATTTTAAAACCTCATATATCAGGGCTTTGAAATTATATGTTCGACTCCTTTAAATAAAATAAAACTCCATAGATATTCATTGAAAATCATTTATTCATTAAAATAATCACCATTGGCATGGATAGTTCGTAACCAACGATCAGGCAATGCATTATTTCCTTTACAGAAAAATATTGTGTTTTATGGCCCAAAAAATCTTCAAATGCCTCAATTATAGTCTCGAATAATAAACTGACAACTCTGCAAATGATTCCCGATGCTTCAAAAAAACTAATATCGGTAGGTAACCAGCCAAAGAAAATAATGAAAGGTCAAGAACTTCGTATTCTAATTCGGACAGCTTTCTTGCGGTCAATGGTGATACATGTGGCTAGCGTTATCATGCAAGAGTGTCGGTCCAGGTTGATTAATGGTTGTTAACTTGTAGTTTTTCATGCATAATCTGTAATTTCCTGCAATATGATTCTACGGTTATGATTTTATCGGCTTGCAACAAAGAATAGTGAACTACGCCTTCGCAAGTCCACCATTTTGTCACCATAACCTTTCTCGGATGGAGTCCTGTTCTCGCCTGATGCCTTGATTTTTTCAGCACGATTCAACCATTATCAAAAACATTTGTGGTTGTCGTACAGCACCCATTTTTCATTGCAGCTTACAATGCGTTAGGGAAATTTTACGGTTTTATATCAATTAATCAAAGTTTTCTAAAAAATTAGTTGAATTATATTCAACTACTTTTCGTAACTCTTCATAGCTTAAGGTCGTTTGACCGCCAATGTGGTCGTTTATCAATGTAAAATTTCTACCTTGAAAATTTGTGAACCAAGTACTTAGAGTATGTTCGTTGCAAGTGTCTTCTCTAAATGCATGCTTTTCTTCTTTAGCCATTGCTGTGGCATTTAAAACATTTTGAAACTGAAAAAGAGAAAGAGCCCAAATATGATGAATTGACAAGATTTTTTTAAAGTTTTGATAGTTGTTGAAACGAGATTATTATGTCAAATTACAAGAAAATGAATGTTTATTATTTGTCAAAACTAAAACAACATAACAGTGTAAGTAAACGAAGGCGGAGCCTATTAAAGCGATTGATGTTCTAAGTTTAATAATTGTGCATTTCATATGCAACGCCATAATGTTATTTTGAAAACTAAGTGTTGACAGTAACGCCGATCGATCACTTACTAGTTATGTGTACATATTTGTTAGAATCTCTGTGTTTATTTAATTGTTTTACTCCACTTGTTTAAAATTATTCAAACAATGATAGTATAACTTTTAACTCTTCTTATTTCACCACAATTCTTTCTCCATATTTAATCTTTACAGTTTCCACTTTCGATACTTCGTACCATTTTTTTACTACAAGATCCTTTGAATTCTTATATAGCTTGCGATACGTGGTTTTATTAAGGAGATATAAATCCATTTTTTAAATTTTTTGCACTTATCTATCAGACAAAACTAACCTAACCGTTGATTAATTATGTTAACGCGATTATTAATCGAAAGTTCTTTACCTATGATAAATGAACTCGACTTGATAACCACCACTTCTTTACCTTTGAGCATTTTTTCGACCCTTCAAGGGTGAATACGCTTTAGGTTGAAATTAATCTTCATATATTTTACAGTTAACCCGCTTTTTTGACTTCCGTTTCAGCACACATACTGTAACTGTAAAACGGTCTAATTTTTTTGCGAGCGACTTAATATTTCAACACATCACAGGAGTGTTCGCTGTTTGAGTTGAAACCAACCTTAATGTATCTGCATACACAATGTTTGGATTGAAACCGGCCCTACCCCACTACTCATAAAAATGATTACTAAATTCGACTCAACTATGTTAAAATAAACAAAACAGCGCCAAACAAAAATTGTAGAAATATATCTTTTTACAAACTAATTAATTTGAAGAGCAATAATATTAAATCTAAAATATTAGATCAAACTAGAAAGGTTAAACACTTTTCAATAATTTTAGATTGCACACCGAATGGTAGTCACTAAGAACAAATTTCGGTGTGTGTAAGATTTGTTGATATGTATATTATAAAAATTAATAGCATTTTTATACTTTCCTCAATCGAAAATACGAAAAATGAAGCTTGAACAAAATCCGTTGTAGCGTTAGACAAAGAAGTGTAAAATAGGGCAAGGTAAACGCTATGACAATAAAGCATATATGCATGATAAGAACAGTAGTTTACAAAAACCAATTTTAGATTTGAATCCAAAAGCTTGCTTTGCATTCATTAATTTAAATCTAGTAGTAAACGATGCAGCATAATCAAATTTTGTTCATAAATTTATTTTCTTTAATTGAAGAATTGTTTGTATATTTTTTATCTTATATTAGACGTTGATCAGTTTTAAAAAATTATGTAACAACCGTAACTTTGAACATTATCAGTTACAAGACCATCTATAACGCCTTTAAGGTGCCAAATTGGTGTAGTTTATAATGCTTTATTTGAAATATGTAAAAATAGTTTTGATAATAATACAAAGAATTTACGACCACATTGTTAGTTAAAAAATTAAATAACTTTGAGTTCATTTATATTTTACGGTTTAGTACAATACTTTAAAAAATGTTAGTTCCGTAAATAAAATTATGCAAAGTCCAAATTTGGACGTTTCAGAGGTACACATTTAAAAAGATTGAGCAAATTTTGAAAAGTTTTTATAGTGATAATCGATTTGATGATTTATAAATTGTAACAAAACGGATGGCAACTAGCTTAGACGTTGAAGGAAGTACACAGAGTAAAAGTCAAAATGATGGTGGGTATGTCGACGAACCTACCAAAATGAAACTAAGCAGTGCAAGGTTGATTTTAATAAGAACAGTGATGAAAGATATGATATAACTACTAATATCCTATTTAAATAATTTTGAAAGTTTTGATACAAGCAACTAGAATTATGTCAAAAGGTTGAAACTGTTCTAACTGATATAAATCTTAATGAGAGAGAAGTGTTGTAGAAAGTAGAAGAAAAAAGTATTTACTGCCACTAAACTTGATCCCAATGGGAGGAAAAAGTATTTACTGCCACTAAACTTAACTCCCAATGGACATGAAAAGGAATTGACTCTCATTTGATTAGCATGAAAATTTTCTTTATATAGACTATATGTAAGTGCATGAGAGATAAACATATATTAAAACCTAATTACACCAGCTTGTCTGTCTCACAAACCCTCAGGGCATTTTATTAGCTTGCTCTTCTAACATGTCATTTGCATATATATTTTTTAATTAATCTTAGATAAAGCAATGTTACCTAATTCTAGCACAAAGTGATCTTTAAAACACTTGGTCTATTTATTATCTATATAAATGATAGTACATATATTTTTTATCAACTACATTGTGTCTTATTATCCTCCCATTACAAATACACAAGAAAATATAGACACATTCAACCTCCACCTACCTGCAACTCCACCTCCCAACGCACCACCTACCACCTCATATAGGTTAAAAACCAACAACGCTATGCTCTAGACTACTTAGCTTCAGCTACTTTTCTAAGGTCACGATAACGTCACAGTCTTCCAAAAATAAACAACAAGGTGATGCTATTCGAAAGCTTTATTTTAGCATTAGATAAATAGCATAGTTTAAAAATATATAGCCGGCCAAGCACGAGCCAAATAAAACTTAATTTTAGTACAAAGTTACGCACAGAAAAAGTCCTTTTTTATGTTTGTTCAGGGTAATTTAAATTTTATCTAGTTTTATCTATAGTTTAAAATTCAAATTGAAGCCTAAAACTTCTATCTCCTTTCCTAGCCAATAATTGGATACATAGAGACCGTCGAGGTTTTTGAATTGCAAAACGTACCAAAATTTGTTTTTATACATAAAGTCTATGATTCCATAAACAACGAGATCCATTCTTTCGTGTAATTCTTGCAACTTGTGTCAATCTTTTAGTCGCCGCTCACCAACTACGTCCTGCACACGCGCCTTGCTCGCTTGCTCGATTTCCTCTAGTTGGTATTGTAGACAATCCTGCTTCTCGCATACACTATTGTGTATTTGTATGTTCACTACTTTTGGCAATATATATCCCTTATAGGTTTTACGACCTTTGGTTCCAAATGATTGAAAGGTTCCTTACTAGATTAATATGCAATGTTTTGCGGAACCCCTTTACGTGTAATGTACGTCAAGGCTACGAACCTCACCTTCCTTAGTTCGTCCATGTTTCTGCCACTTTGATAAATACGTACTTAAAAAATCTTTTAAATAGTATACCAATTTAGTACCATCCCTTTCCGCAAGAACACTCACATAACTAAAAGAGTTTTTCTTACTCACCACAAATGAATATAGCTCGTAAAACCCAAATGTATCTCAGTCGGTCCACCGACACATAAAATCATATTTTAATTCTTCCTCATTTTCTTTAATACGATGTTCTTTGTTTAACACATCTTTATATTGTTTTCGCATTGCCGCAAATTTTCCAAGTAGTCCAACTTTCGCCTTTTTGCATACTTTTCCTCTAATTCCAGCTGCCTTTTTGTCCTACTTACAGCATATGGCGCGCATAATGGGCTAATTTCCTTTAGCATACACGAATAGAGTTTGTTACCAATATTTGCGCATTGTCTTACAAACTCGGGTCAATGTTATTTGTATTTATCATCCCCGATTCCGAAATAATTATCTTCTTTGGAATTGTAGAATATGCTGCTACAGATGGCGTAAAATATGTATTACTGCTTTAATGTAGCACCTGTGTAAGGATTCTACCTTATATTTTTCTTTTACTATCTCCAAGTAATTTAAAGATAAATTGTTAAAACTAAAAACCGAAAGCGCGTAGGTACTTTATCAATTTTCTCTGTTTTCGGGTTTATACATAACTGAATTTGCAAGACAGTTAATTTTTATAATGATGTTTCCCCAATATACGGTCTGCAGTATGATATACACTAACTAGCAGCTGTTTTGTAGCTTGTCCGACAGCTTACTCCACATTTTGGCAAATGGTATCAAGTACTGTAATGAATTTTTAATACATTATGTTCTAAACTAGTTCACTTTCATATTGAGCTAATCACTCATGGTTCAGTTTCATTAAATTCAGTTCCAAGACAGAATTGTTATTGATTAAATAAGGGGCGGTCCTATTATCTTTATTCTTCATTGGTCCTCCCCGATTTATAATTTTAAGTATCTAACCTTATGTTAGATTTGATGAAATTTCATGTGGTTATATTCTAGCTACTGCCGTATAACCCATAATTTCGACAATTGCTTGATTGGCATTAATTTTAACAGTAAGTTTTTTTGGAGATACTGTCAGGGGTTTTAAGAAAAATGAGTGAGTTTTCTTAAAGGGTAAAAACACCATTCCCCGGTCACTTTGATCCGAGTCTTCCAAGTAACAACATGCTAAAATATACACAACATTCCAGATAGTGATTCAAATTAGTGGACTAGGTGTATATTTATTAGAGACAAGTTAGTAAGCCTTTCTCTGTTTAGAGGATTAACCCCGCACCCTAGTTTTGTCGTGAGCTTCCGAGCGTAAGCTATTTTAGGAGCTGGAGGCCCGATTCACTGTTGTGAAATTTGTCATTGCTGAAGGAGACGTTTACTTGGCTGGAAGTTGTTTTCACCATCTAAAGAACCCAGGTGTAGGACCGGTAGATAGACGAATAGTATAAATATAGGTTATAAGGACCCAAAACTGTGAGTATTGGATAGGTTGTAACTAGATGTGAGTTCGTCATGTAGATTAAGTTGAGACTTTTGTAATGCTAATCAAGTGTCATTATATGATTTGTACAAGTGTTGATGGTGTAGCCACTCTATTATTCTTGAAGGTTAAAGAAGTATTTACTGATCACTACACCTGATATTCACACAAAACGCAGAAAGTTTACTGCAGAAAATGACCTTTACCGGTGAACATTCTGACGGCTGATCCTCCCTTCTTCTGGAAGCAATCGTCTAGAGAAGCGAGCGTGGGTTATCCTCGTGTAAGGTTATTTTGGGACTACA
The DNA here is from genome assembly GCA_036346225.1 of Platerodrilus igneus. Classification (NCBI taxonomy): domain Eukaryota; kingdom Metazoa; phylum Arthropoda; class Insecta; order Coleoptera; family Lycidae; genus Platerodrilus; species Platerodrilus igneus. The sequence continues at coordinate 387,507 of JARFIW010001465.1, read as the reverse complement.
TTTCCGATTGCGACACGATTGCTAGCGCCCTTATTGATGGTAACAAAATTCATACAAAAGACGAAACGACCACAGCCACGTAGGTCCACCTTACTATTCTGTTGAACCCCGCCCGATACAGTGCTAGCTGGGATAAATTGCCTTGTGCATGCACTAGTTTTTTTGGCTCAAAAGCCTCTTATTTTAAATTCCTCCTTATCATTGCTTCTAGGCCCTTCAGGCGTAGGTTCAATAGCCAGTGTGGCAAATCTGGCGCCCAACGTAGTGCTCGAACCTACGACCCTGAAATTAAGAGTTTCATGCTCTACCGACTGAGCTAGCCGGGTATCGGGCGGGGTTCAACAAAATAATAAGTTGGACCTACGTGGCTGTGGTCGTTTCCTCCTTTATATGAATTTTGTTACCATCAATTACCAGCAATCGTGTTGTAATCGGAAATGTAGTCCCAAAATAACCTTATCTGAGAATAACTCACGCTTGCTTCTCTAGACGATTGCTTCCAGTAGAGGGTAGGATCTGCCATCAAAATGTTTACCGGTGAAGGTCATTTTCTGCAGTAACCTTGCTGCGTTTTGTGTGAATATCAGGTATAGTGATCAGTAAATACTTTTTTAACCTACAAGAATAATAGAATGACTACACCATCAACACTTTCATAAATCGTATAATGACACTTGATTAGCATACAAAAGTCTTTACTTAATCTACATGACGAGCTTACATCTAGTTACAACCTAATCCAATACTCGCAGTTTTGGATCTTTATAACCTATATTTTACACTATCCGTCCATCTACCGGTCCTACACCTGGGTTCTTTAGATGTCGAGAACAACTTCCAGCCATGTAAACATCTCCTTCAGCAATGACAAATTCTACAACAGTGAATCGGGCCTCCAGCTCCTAAAATAGCTTACGCTCGGAAGCTCACGACAAAACTAGGGCACGAGGTTAATCCTCTAAACAGAGAAGGGCTTACTAACTTGTCCCTAATAAATATGCATCTAGTCCACTAATTTGAATCACTATCTGGAGTGTTTCTATTTCACCATGTTGTTACTTGGAAGACTCGGATCAACTTGACCGGGGGAATGGTGCTTTTCCCCATTAAGAAAATTCACTCATTTTCCTTAAAAACCCCCGGCAGTATCTCCAAAAAAACTTACTGTTAAAATTAATGCCAATCAAGCAATTGTCGAAATTAAAACTTATACGGCAGTGGCTAGAATATAACCACATGAAATTTCATGAAATCTAACATAAGGTTAGATACTTAAAATTATAAATCGGTCAGGACCAATGAGGAATAAAGATAAAAGGACGGCCCTTTATTTAACCAATAACAATTCTGTCTTGGAACTGAATTTAATGAAACTGAACCATGAATGATTAGCCCAATATGAAAGTGAACTAGTTTAGAACATAATGTATTAAAAATACATTACAATTTTCTGCCGTTCTTGTTGTTTAACAACCCAAGATGTGTGATAATCGTTCGATCTTTTTTGTCAAGTTGTAGTTGTGTGTTCTGTAAACAAATAAAAAAATTAAAACTTTTAAAATTGTCCTTGTCAGGAAAGAATAATATTAGTGGTCGGGTTAAAATTATTGAGTAGTTTATAGTCAATGCAAATGAAGTGCTGGAAAAAATCGTTGGCTCCGTGGGCAGATCCGCCAATTGCAACGTACGACTTGATGACACCCGAAGTAATACAGTATGTATTCGTTGGCTTAATATAGATTTAATTCTCTTAATGCATTTACTTGATCTAATCTAGATCTGAATTTGTTAGTGAACAAGAAGAAGAACAACCAGAAACGACAGCGCGTCAAAGATGAAGATGACAGCCCTCACAGAACCGATAAGGTAATATTTTACCGTTCAGAGTTTTTTATGTCAATATGTGTGATAATCGTTGGATTTTTTAAAAAAAAAAGTTTGGAGCGAGTTAGAAAGGCAGCAAAAAGTTTTAATGCTGAAAGAAAAAAGTTTGAAGCGAGTTAGAAAGGCCGCGAAAAGTTTTAATGATGAAAGAAAAAAAGTTTGGTGTGAGTTAGAACTGTTCCTTATATTTGGGATGCTTGCTCATTTGGAAAACAAAGATATAAACCACTTAGGTGAATTATAGTATGTTTATTCTAGAGTACATAACATTATATTGTCTAATTATATTTTTTAAATTACAATAAAAAACATTGTGTTTTTCTTTCGTTTGTTTTTATTTCACATTACACGGAAAATTCTATATTGACAGTGACTCCTGTAGAACCTTTACTGATTATGTAGACATTTTTGTTTGGACCAATACTATGGTTTAACTTCTTAATTCCATCGGCTTGGATATATTCAAGGTACCGTAGCGGTAAAATACATTGAAATTCCTCTGTTTCTATCATTACTCGATCACCAAATTTTGTTTTTATTGATTCCACTTCCAAAACCTTATACTTTTGGTTCACTATATAGTTTTTACAATGTGTGAATGGTTTGCGCTATGTACTTCTGTTAATATGACCGAAACCCATACTAATGATACTTAAATTACACTTCTTATCTTAATGACGAACAAATTAAACCTTCATATTGATAACAAATTTTGCTTATTCAATCCGAAGTGAATACTCTCGGCGCAGCACTTTTCCCTTTTCTTCTTTTTATGCAGCCTTGCCTGTATACTACTAACTAAGCGGCTACCAAAATTATGCAACTGTATTTGTACCAGCAGCAGTTTCAAGTCGACTGATCTACTTTGACTCTAAATTAACGCAGCTATTAGTCGACCATTGACCTGCATTGAGTTCATAGTCGCATATACTTTAGGGCCAAGATATCACACTCTCAGTTGGATGACCTACTTTGATTCCAAAGTCGGATTGGCTTGTTACGTGCCAAATCGGCACTTAAACATTGTTTCTAGGTTAAGTTTTGATGTACGGAAGTTTCGCGCCATAATTTCAAAAGACGCGGTGCGCGGGAATTTTAAATAGACTGGGCGTACTTCCGATACGTCATAGTGAGTTTGCGCAGATGGCGTGACACTAGAGGGGTAGACGAATAACTTCGTGCGGATGTGAAAAAGACAAGGAGTGGGGACAAGGTGGTGAGAGGTTTTTCCGTGACGCTCGAAAACGTGGCCTTTTTGCCTGGGTTCGTCGAGTGAAGTGGTCGTTTTTTTGGTAACGTATCGCTAGCTTTACCTATGTAGATATCCTGCTTGCTTATCTTTTGTTTGTCGACCCTTACCTGTTTTTTCCGTCATTCCCTGCATAGGTAGGTAATCAGCAACCTTCGGCAAACTGGACTCCACGACCCTGATGTCCATGCTAGCAGCTCCGGAGGAATCACCATCTTTAATCCCTGCGGGATGTAGCCGGATATCTTATGTGAGTATTCTGTTTGTTAAAATTATTCGCTTTTATCTTTCATTGTTTAATTTTTTATATTTCCGACTATGGCGGAATATAATTTGGGGTAATGATGACGTCATGGTAGTTGGCCACGCGAAACCTGTAAAAGGGGTTCGCGCTGCCCTCCGCTAGAGGCGTCACTCGCTTTATTCATTGCGCTTGCGCGATGTATTTCATGAACTTTGGTAACTGTATTATCGGCTTTTAACTGTATTACCGACTTTTAAAGAACTATCACCATATAAAAGTATCACCAAGAAAAGTGTAATAGACTTTGGGACTAAGGTATTACACTCTTTTAGTTAAATGACATACTTTAGGTCCATAGTCACGTTGTTTTAGTTGATTGACCTGCATTGGGTCCATAGTAACATTGACTTTGGGACCAGTTTAACCTACTGACCTACTTTGGGTCCATAGTCGCATAGACTTTGGAACTAAGGTATTACACTCTTTTAGTTGAATGACCCATTTCGAATGGACCTGCACCTTGCCGAAGTTCTATATTACTAGAACAGGTGAAATGGCTTGCGTGTTCTAATGAGCTAAAGAGCCAAACTACAGGTCCAACCAAAGTAGTAGGGTCGTTAGTGAGGAACCAGACTAAGACAGGTCCCCGAAAGAGGGCAGCGGTTCCTTCGGTACTTAGATTGGCAGAGACCATAAGGGTCGGTATGGCAGTCTAAGACACACTACCGCGATGTGGAAGGCAACGGGAAACCACCACATTATCTCCCAAGTACACAGCGTACTTAAATTGTTATTATTGGTGATGGCATCCTCTGGGGTAAAAGATTCCGGACTTAAAATAGTCCCCATTCGGATCTCCGGGAGGGAACTACTTCGGAGGATGCGATCGGAAAGTTAAAAATAAGAGTCGGGAACATTCTGCGAGTCGGAGCGTGGAATGTTAGAAGTATGAAGCAAGTAGGTAAACTAGAGAACCTAAAAATCGAAATGAATAGGTTATCACTAGACATAGTAGGGATCAGCGAAGTTCGGTGGCCAGAGGCGAGGGATTTTTGGAGTGGAGACTTCAGGGTAATTCATACAGGAGCAGAGGAAGGAAATTTGGGTGTTGGGATAGTTATGCGGAAAAAGATAGGATACTGTGTAGAAAATTACTTATAAAAGAACGAAAGAGTACTCATGGTTAGATTAGAATCTAAACCGGTAAACACAGTAATAATACAAGTATACATGCCCACCTCTAGCTACAGTGACAAAGAGGTAGAAGCCATCTACAAAGATATCGAAGACATATTAAGATACGTAAAAGGACATGAAAATTTAATAATTACGGGGGATTTTAATGCAGTGGTAGGTGAGGGTAGGGAAGGAGCGATAGTAGGTTTATTTGGTTTAGGCACGAGAAACGACAGGGGAAATAGGCTGGTAGAATTTTGCGAGAAGAACAATTTAATCATCACAAACACAATATTTCAACATCATGCTAGAAGACGATATACGTGGAAGATGCCAGGAGATATAGGAAGATATCAAATAGATTACATTCTTGTTAGACAACGGTTTAGGAATCAAGTAAAAGACTGTAGAAGCTACCCAGAAGCAGATATAGATACTGGCCACAACATAGTAATTATGATGGCCGCACTTAAATTTAAGAGTGTGAAAAAAAGAAACGGAAAAAGGCACTTCGACTTAGAGAAACTAAAAGATAAAGATATTCAAGAAAGATTCGAAAAAAAGTCAAATAAATTGCTCAAAGATATCGGGAAAATATCTGATACTAAGGAAGTAGAAACAGAATGGAATAACATTAAATCCAGCCTAGACATGGCGGCCAGAGATATTCTGGGGTATACACAAAAAGAAAATAAGAAACCATGGATAACAATGGATATCTTGAATTTAATAGAAGAAAGACGAAAATACAAAAATAAATCAGACGAAACAGGAAAACAGAGATACAAAGCCATAAAATGGGAAATTATTCGAAAATGCAGGAAAGCTAAAGAACAATGGATTGATGAAAAGTGCAAAGAGGTACAAACGAAGATGTAGATAGGAAAGACAGACGAAGCATACAGATCAATTAGAATGAATTTTAGGGATATAAAACCGTATAGCAAAAATATAAGGGACGCACAAGGAAACGTCATCATAGAAAACGTAGAGAAAGTGGGTAGATGGCAAGAATATATAGGGAATTTATATGCAGGAGAGGAACTAACTGCATTAGAACAGGAGTTAGACATTGAAAATGATGAGTTGGGATATCCTATACTTAGAGATGAGTTTGAATTAGCATTAAAGAGTCTGAAAAATGGTAAGGCGCCGGGTACAGATAAAGTGCAAGCAGAAACTCTAAAAGCCGCTGGACAAGCAGTAACAGAACGTCTCTTCCAACTTGTAAGCTATATGTATGAGACAGGCGAGATACCCAAAGATTTCAAACGTAGCATCATAGTAACTATACCAAAAAAGAAAGGCGCGGATAGATGTGAAAATTTTCCAACAATAAGTTTGACAGCACACGTTTCAAAAATATTAACTAGAATTGTGCAAAGACAGTAGTACAATGTACTACTAAAGACGAATGGAAAAACGAGTGGAAGAAATACTAGGAGAAGACCAATTTGGGTTTAGACGAAACAGGGGAACACGGGAGGCTATTTTAGCTCTGAGAGTGATAATAGAGAAAACAATAGAAAAAGGGGAAAGCGTGTATATAGGGTTTGTAGATCTGGAAAAAACATTCGACAATGTAAAATGGAAAAAAATGTTTGAAATACTCAAAAAGATTGGAATGAGCTATAGGGATAGACGAATAGTACATAGCTTATACAAAGAGCAAACAGCAGTAATAGAATTAGAGCAGGAACGTAGAAAAGTAAACATTAGGAAAGGAGTGAAACAGGGATGTGCCCTATCCCCATTGATTTTTAACTTGTACACAGAAGAGGCAATGAATATGGTCAAATGCAGAAAGACATTTGGAATTACTATGCAGGGACAAAAATTTGATATGCTTAGATTTGCAGATGATATAGCGGTATTAGCATCTAGCAAGGAAAAGTTAGAAGCTGCTCTTAATGAAATGGAAACGGTTCTAACAGAGGGATATGGTATGAAAATTAACAAAACTAAAACTAAAGTTCTAGTATGCAAAGGTGGGGAAAATAAATCGACAACAAGAATACAAGTATGTAACACGAACTTACAAGAGGTTAAGGATTTCTGTTACCTAGGAAGCCAAGTAACGCAAGATGGGAAAAGCACAAAGATATAAAACAAAGATTAGCACAAGGTCGTGCTACATTTAACAAGAAAAAGCAACTACTGTGCTCAAAGACCACAAACATAGAAACAAGGAAAAGATTGCTTAAAACATACGTGTGGAGCACAGCACTGTACGGCTGTGAAGCTTGGACAGTAGGAGAAGCGGACAAGAAAAAGGTAGAAGCCTTCGAAATGTGGTGCTACAGACGTATGATGAAGATATCACGGACAGACAAAGTTAAGAACGAAGAGGTACTAAAAATGGTAGGGGAAGAAAGAAATATGTGGAAAACGATAAAAAATAGGAGAGATAGGATGATAGGCCACATACTACGGCATGAGGGAATAGTGCGGGATATATTAGAAGCAAAGATAGGAAAAAAGAGAAGAAGAGGCAGACCTAGGTTAGACAACTGCACACAGATAGTAAAAGATGTAGGCTGTAGGGGTTTCAGGGAGATGTGTAGGCTAGCCCAGAATAGAAATCAATGGAGGTACGCATCCAACCAATCCCAAGATGGATAAACTAATAACGAAAAAATAACTGTGCTTAAACATGATGACTATTGTAAGTAACTACAAGAATTGGTTGGGCAATATTCTCGAATAATGTTAAGTGCGTCAAAGGATTTACTAGAAAACCATTACTTCGGCAAATGTGTAAGTGTTGGGGGATCTTGGTAGCCACAGGTTGCTTAACCTCCTTCACTAAATCTCGGTAAAATAGAGCATAAAATTAGAAAAGAATAGAAGGGGAACGAGCTGTATACACATGCTGTGTGAGAATTTCAGGGAACTATGTAGGCTAGCTCAGCATATAAATAAGTGCAGGTACGTGTCCAACCAGTTTTGAGACGGAAAACCTAATGACGTAAAAATAAGCGCAGATAAATCTGATTATTAGTATAAACAACTAGTTGTTGGTTGCAAAACATCTGCAACTATTGATGACTGTGCGAAAAGATATATTGGAAAATATATTAAATCTGTAAATGGTTAAGTGTTGGGGGAACTTGGCAGCCACAGGCTGCTTACCTCCTTACACAACCACTGATGGTCGGAGAAATAGGGTATATAATTGTAAAACAATAGAAGGTGACCGAACTTCATCTAACAAGAAAGAACAGCGTCTATGAGGAAAGACAACAAACATAGAACAAGAAGAAAATTGTTGAAGCATATGTGTGGAGCACAGCAGAGTATACCTATGAAATACGGGCAGTCTGAAACGCAAACAGAAAAACGGTAGCAGCCTTTTGAAATGCTGTGCTTGAGATGTATGAAGACGATAGCATGGACAGACAAAGATAATAAGAAATAGGTTATAGAAATAGTAGGGGAACAAGGATATCTGGGGAAAAAGATAAGAGAAATAGAAGGGCAGAATACGTTCTAAGGCATTTTTGGGGAATAGTATGGGATATATTACAAGCAGAGATAGGAAAAAGAGGTAGATGTAGACCTAGATCAGATAGTTGTAGATGCAGACTGTGCAAATTTCAGGGAAATCTGTAGGTTAGTTCAGAATAGGAAACAATGATGGTACGCGTCTAACCAGTTCCAGGACTGAAGACCTAATAATGATGATGAGTTGAATGACCTACTTTAGGTCCATAATCACGTTGTTTTTAGTCGACTGATTTACATTAACTTTGGGACCAGTTTAACCTACTGACCTACTTTGGATCCATAGTCGCATAAACTTTGGTACCAAAGTATTACACTCTTTTAGTTGAGTGACCTACTTTAGGTCCATAATCACGTTGTTTTTAGTCGATTGACCTACATTGGGTCCATAGTAACATTGACTTTAGGACCAGCTTGAACTACTGACCTACTTTGGGTTCATAGCCACATTGACTTTGGGACCAGTTGACCTACTTTGAGTCCATAGTCGCATAGTTTTCCTACGTACAAGCTGTATGCATCTGTGGCTGGTAAGATAGACTCTAGTTATGTAAGCGTCCTTGCGGAAAGGGATGGTACTAAATCTGTATACTTTTTAAAAGCTTATTCTAAAAACGTATTTATCAAAATGGCAGATAATATAGACAACCTAAGGAATGCGGGTTTCGTGACCTTGGCTTACACCACACGCAAAGGGATTCCGCTAAACATTGTATATTTGCCTAGTAAAGAACCTTTCGGATCATTTAAAACCGAGGGTCTTACAACCTATAACGATCATATATTACCAAAAATGATAGACATGCAATTACGCAACAGTGAGTGGGAGAATAAGGATTCCCTCCAATACCGACAAGAAGATGTCGATCAAACTAACAAGATACGTATGCAGGATATAGTGGGAGAGCCGCTATAAAAGGATTGTCACAAGCTGCAAAAATTACACGAAAGAGTGGATCTGGTTTTTGGTGGAATCAAATGCATTATATATAGAGACAAACTTCGGTAGATTTTGCAACTCAAAAACCTAGACGGTCTCTATGTATCAAACTATTGGCTAGAAAAGGAGATAGAGGACTTGGGTGCCGATATCAATTTTAAGCTGCGAATAAAATTAGATAAAATTAAAACCACTCCAAACAAACATAAAGAAAGGACTGTTTTCTTCGTATAACTTTGTATTAAAATTAAGTCTAATGAATCCTTGTTTAGCATTAAATATTTTAAAATTTTGTTATGTACAATATCAGAAAAAAATTTTAGAATTGTATTAGATTGCTCTATATTTATAAAAGGCTATGACGTCACCATGACCTTGGAAAAGTAGCCAAAACTAGGTAACCGAGAGCATAGCAAAGTGGTGATTTTAGCTATATGACGTTACCACGACCTTGGAAAAGTAGCTGAAAATAGGTAGCCGAAAGCATGGCGCTGTGGTGGTTTTACCTCCAATTCTATTGTAAATGTACTGTTGTTTGTTAATGTAGTATTTAGGTATGTTAGTCTAAAAAATGTTAACTTAGATATAAGCAATCAATATATCGACGTAAAGTACCGTATCTTGAAAATTGTCATTTTACAGTAGAGCTATTTAAATATGTTTTCGGTCCTGTTTACTTTATTCAACAATCAATTTACATTAAATTTGGCATAACTGTATATTCTGATGTAATATTAAATATCATGTATATCACTGTAATCAATTGTTGACAGTTTTTGCTAAATTGTTCATACGTTAATATACGTGGACTATGGTGATTCAAAAAATATCGTATCTGTCATGTACAATATTTTACAGCGGATATTGCAATTTTGATTGTATCGTATGTGTATATATACCATATTTTACTTTGGAAATTTCTAATTGAAATTATAGTAAGTGTCCAATACTAGCGTGTATATTAGAAAGAAAAGTGCCACAGTTCTCATAGATTTTTTAAGCTTTTTTTCTAACTACTTGAATTAATTATTATTTAGTATAACCGTGCAATTAAGCATTGTTGCACAAATCATTGTAACTTACCGATAACATTGTGTTCAATTACCCCAGTTTCAATATAAAATAAAAGAACTGTATAGACCTCATAATTATTTATTAATTTTAATCAAACGTAAATAATAATTGTATCAAAAAGATATAAGTTCCAACTGAGCTCTAAATAAAAAATTAAAAGTTGTCACAAAACGGTAAAGATAATATCTTACATTACAAAAATGCATTTCTAAACTTACATTTTAGTCAGACTGTAACTTCTTACTAACTAATATAAACTTATTTTTCTACTATAATAAAACATCGTAGTTTATTAAAATGGAACATAATTTAGCCTATAAATTCGTGATCCGTAAAGTTCGGCGATATTAATTACAATAGTGCAAACAGAATATTATGAAAAATAGTTAAACATTGAAAACTAATGACACGATTAGGATGAACAATATTGCATGATGTTTAACTTTATTTTCCACCTAAAAGACCATTTGCACTACATTTGCTATTGTGCCGATAATTTGATAAAAAATCATGATAAACTTTAGGTATGATGCCACTATTACAAAGGTTAACAAGATCGTTTTTTTTTGCTGTAGATATTGATAAAGGGTCAGAATAAAACTTGTTTACTGAAAAAGCACTAGCAACTTGACGTCTTCTAGTATTGCTTTTGGTCGTTATTGTCAAATAAGTATCGTCCGATAAGTTATATTTGTAATTAATTTTAAAAGATCTTTATAAGAAACAAATACTTCTTTTACTTTGCTCCATTGCACAGCTTTACCGTTTAAGTTTTTCGACCAATTATTTTTATTCATGGCAGATTTAAAATCATAAATATCTGAGTGCTTCATATTTACAACATTATATGGTGTTCCTTCTTGTTTTGCCCATCTAACTAAGCTGTACCATTCACAAGGAGTAAAAATAAGCTTATTCTTTGCGGTCCTTTCAATTAAAGCGTGTACGCTGTCACCTTCTGACCGAGTATGTCCCTTTTCTAAAAATGTGTGCTTAATGTTTACTTTAAACTTGTGTGCCGCGTACATGTAGAGGAAAAAAACAATACGGTATCTGTTCTGCCCAGTGCAATTATCGGACCAAAAACGAAACTCTGACGCACCCTTTTCAGACAAATTGCTTATATAATCCAAAAGGCAACTGGCAACCTCGTTTGAACCACGTTTGGCTTCACCCTCGTGCCACATATAGCATGTGCTCTCTTTTTTGGTTAAATTAAATACTGTAAAGTTAAACACAGATAACTTTCTTTTGTAATATAGTATACTTAATTGTCCATGGGGAGCATTTAGTACCTTTTGGAAGTCAAACGTAGCACTAACGATTACGCCTTTGGACAGAATAGCTTCTTGTTTATCAGCATTTTTTTGTTCTCTTGCAATAGTTTTATTTTCAATGTGGTTATCATGCTTTTCTTGATCTTTTTTAGTCGGTTTGTCTATATTTTTGAATACATTGTGTAATTAGAATATTTAACTACCGCGTGAGGGTATCCAATTAACAATAAATAATAAATGAGAAGGACCTCTAACACTATAGTACCCTCACGTTTCGGGATATTGCCTCGCAAGCTGCTGCAGTCGGTGAGAAGGGGAGGTTCATTAAACAACAACACACTAAGACAAAATTCCAATTGTTTTATTAAATGGGCTACTAACTAACTTAACCTAATTACATATGCATACAAAATTATACAGTAATTAAAATTATTTACAATAGGGCGCCACCATGGGAATTAAACGGCCCACGGACCGATCGCGGTAATAGCTCTCGTCGTACTTTGTTCGTGGCGATGAACCAAGATTGCAGGACAGAAAATACTTCACTTCACAGGGGCAAATCTTATAAAGTCTCCGGCTAGCACAAACACAACTTAACTAAACAATTCTAAAGTCCTTATTTTATGAATATTAACAACAGTTCTGGGTGCAAACACCCCAATACATATAATTAATTAACGCTACCGTAGTCTACTTAACTTGCATACTGAAACGACCTTCCTTTAATCACGGGGTCATAAATAACAGAAAAACATGACCTTCACACGGGTCAAATAGTACAGTAACGGAATTCGCGGCTTAGTCATTACAAGCCTCGGACAACGTCGAAACACAATAAAATAAGAAACCCTTCAAAAGATGCGGTCTTTAACAATAACCTAACGGGATTAAATTACTGGAATGGGGCTTTAACCTGAAGTTGTATGTTATGAAAGTCGACAGATATTGTATTTAAACAAATAAATGACTTATGATGCATAACACAGCCTTGAGTTCATAGTAATACCATATATAATAATTACTTACTCAGAGAAATAAACTAACTTTGAACATAACGGCACGCACTTGAATTCAGAGAAATAAAACACTTACTCAATCTTGCAAGTCCGCGAGCTTTAGACTCTAACGCGTCTGGAAATAAACAACCCCGATTACCACCGGCTGGCATCCTTATATACATTTAAGTTAATTGAAAAATAACCCCTTTCTTGGCTCTCATACTCGGCTTAGGATACGCCGGTCGTAAATCTTTATGATTAATTAAACTGCCAATTGCCCTAAGATAGCCACACAAGTAGATCCCGGAACCAATTTCAGTTGGGTACTCCGCTAATTAAAAAATTGCCTCCGACCACCCTGACATAAATAGGATCCTAAAACATGATTGACATCTAATCATAGATAGCAACTAATCTGACATGTTTTAGTGCTTTTGAAGTAAAGTGCCTTTAGAAAAATTGTTTAGCTCTTGGATTAGATCTTCCTGGAAACTTCGCTAGGACGCTACTTGGGTAGTCTTGCAACCGTTACAATTACAGACATATTTATGCTACCAGACCTTCATTCTAATAATTGGAATGCTAAAATTAAACTAGAGAATAACTATTTTTAGAAATCATAGAACTAATTAGAGCGTATTAAAACAGTATGTTACAATGGCATTGATTACATTGATCTTTCTTACGCACATAAAAACTTAGTTTAAAGTTTTCATTAACTAAATCCCGGTATTGCCGTTCAGTCTGAGCTTTACGTTTGTATACATTAGGGTCAAACCACTCATTATACAATTCATAAAGTCGATGAAAATTTAGATCTCCGTCTAAATACAATTTAGTCGATTTTTTTCTGATATAGTGAGATTCTACTGGCTGGAGGGATTTAATATGTTCGCAGACACTAGATTTGACGTCCTCAGTGATCTCAGTGATCTGGTTTGAATGTCGACCTCTTTGATCAGGTGTCAGTATACCAGTAGATATGTCAATTTTTTCTAATGCAGTATAGACGAATTGTTCACTAACTGAAAATGTTGCCAAAAATTGGGTTTTGCAGACGTTTACATACTCCGTACTTGAGCCGTCAAAAATAGGTAATTTATATTTAATCGTATATTTGCGTCTTGACTCCATGTCACTATACACTCTTCGTTTCATTTGTTTTGTTGCTAACCTTGCTACGTAAGTCCACCGCTGATTACAATCACCTAATTTCCAAAAATGAAATTTCCAATTTTCAAAAATGTTTTGTCTCTCTTCGCAGCTTATTTTTTCGTAGCATTTCATTCGACATTTACATGGTGGTCCAAGCTTTTTTCGCGGTCGTGTAATATTATTACGGGATTTGTATTCCATACCTAAATTCCTCAATCTTTTCCGTTTGACGTCGATCCATTCATGTGTAGGACGCCGTCTAATATTACCTTTATCCCTCCTTGAAATAGGTTTTTGTGATCGAGGCGTTGAAATATTTGATAATGGACTATTTGCTTGCGGTGTTGATAAGCCTGATGTGGAAGGTTGTTGTGATAGAGGCTCCGTAACTATCGGATGTTCTACAAAGTATGGACAAAAGATATCTGTGCAGTCAAAGTCTAAATGGTTTAAACTGCACTCTGGCGATGGAAATGGTGTTCTTTTTGTATGAGTATTCTCCTCAACCACAAATACATCTGGAACAAAAATTTGAAATGTGATACATTGCATTGCGCATAAATTATACAATTCAGTTGTGAACATTTCAAGTTTGTTGAAAAATTGAATTTACCTTCTAAATCAAAGTTACTATGCACTTCGGAATAAACCTCAATTGGCGAAATGTTGTGAGTCTTTTCAACGAAGTTATTAGTCGCTTCTATTTCTACATCTAAAAAACATAAGTAGTATGCTTGATTTGATAGAATTAATTACCATTTAGACTGCTTAAATAGTTTGTGTGTGTAGAAGGCACGTCTTCTGCAAAAACATCATCAAGAATGTTAACTAATTGATAAAGATTTTCTGAATTTGCATCGTCAGGGAGAGGAGATTCTAAAAACCAAATATAAAAATTGAAAACTATTATTTAGAATAAAATTTTAGTGGTAAACAATCGTAAGTATGAGTAAATGCAATAGAAACAAACGTAAGTGCTACATACGGTAAATACATTTTAAAGAATATCCTCGTAGACTATGGTATACCAACTTACGATACCAATTTTGCACTTGCCTTACAATGTAAAATATGGTATGTATCACTTACGATAACAATTGTCTTGCTTGAAACAAAGTATAGTGTATTAAGTAATACTAACGATAGTCTAGATTGGGATGAATCATAAAGTTATAAAATTCCATTAAAAAATTTTGAAACTATACATACCCAGTATTCTGTTGTAACCACTTTCACTTAGAACATCACTTAGCTCTAAATCAGAGTCTGGTAAAATATTACTGTTATGTTCGTTACTAGTTTTGGCGCCAACACTAGAACTTTGCACTAATTCTTGAATTTTTTGGGTTCTTGTTAATTGTTTTTGAATATTACCCGAATCAGAACGCCTCATTAATATATTAGAATTTATAAAACAGCATAAAAGTTAAAAATCATTATTATAACTGACGATCGCATGCAATATTTTTGTTCATCAGCGTAATGTGTTGTATTTTGCCGATACGATGCATTCACAGTGATGTAAATAACACTGCCGACTACGTAGGCTGTTGTATAAAGTAGTTACAACAATATACGTTGGTATTATATTTAACATCCGATACTATACGTCTCAAATGTATAGTTAAAATTTATAAATTCAAAATTTTACTTAGACAGGATTAAGGCAGCTGAACTGTAAAAATCAAATCTACCAAAACCTAAAAATTGCTTATTTGTGGCTTACGATACTATACGTAGGAGGTGTCGATATGTTTATGTTAATTCAGATAAACCGATATCCATATAAGCAATATTAAAAATATGTGTGTGATAGTATATAAAATCAATGTATGTAAGTGCAATGTGTAATAAAGCATTTTAATGATTCATCATTGTTATTTAGGAGGGCGAGAGGGCGGATTGGGGTGGGAATGTGGATCGGACTGCGCCATAATTTCAATATAAAATGGTTAAACAAAAGTCACGTGAACCTTGAATATAGGATCGCCCGCGGTGAATGACCTTTGTATATGACAAAAATGGTTTTTTGACCTCAGAATTTTCCAAGTTAAATCCCATAAGAAAACCGGTTTTTTGTGCTCGTACGAAGGTAGCTTATCTACTACTGTCTTCTTATTACAGAGAGATTACAACTATATAGTTACATCAATTAGGTCATAATACTTTAACGACTTAACTCGTATTGCTACTAAAACCAGCTTATTCCATTTTTGTAAAAATCTTTACTTAATACAATAAAAAATATGTAAAAACAACGGCACTTGCTTACTAAGTCGATTACCTGAATTTACTAGCGCAGGTGCTACAACAGCAGGGATCAGCTAAGTCTTCCAGGCTTTTTTTAATAAGTAGACATATTTCGGAGTATAATTTCCAATCTCCCAACAAAAGAATATAAGTGTATAAGAATTGGGCTTTAACAAAAAATATGTATCTTTATTTCCGTTCTCCATTCCAACGAGTCGAAACATAGCAACACACGGTCCGCAAATTCTTTATGTTCATTGCCGGTTGTTTGTAACTTAACCACTTTAATTCTTATTGTTATATCTACGTTTACGGGTTCTACATCCTTTTTTAGTCAGTAATTGGATATATACAGTACATCCAAATTTTCCATCAGTAAATATAGCCGACTTTGTTTCAATGTAAATTGTATTTATGGGTTCGTTTATTTGCTGCATAACAACTGTCTTATTACAGAGGAATTCGAATTATATAATAAAATCAATCGGGTTATAATATTTTAACGGCTTAACTCGTACCGCTACTAAAACTATGTAAAACTGCATTTGCTTACTTAATCGATTATTTCGATTTACTAGCGCAGCTGCTATAATAGTAGGAATAAGCTACGTCTTCGTGGCTTCTCTAAATACATTTCCGAAACATAATTTCCCATCTTCCAACATAAGAAAATAAGTATATGAGAATTAGGTTTTCGCTCAGGTACAGTGCCAGGGTTTGGAGCTTATGCCCAGATTTTGGGGTCATTTTTGGCTATTTTGGAAACATTTTGCGTCCATTCTGTATGGGGAATACCCATTAAAATTAATTTCTAGAAAAACCCTACGACAAATAATATGCATCTTTATTTCCATTCCCCCACTCCAACAAGCCGAAACATAGCAACACCCGCCTACAAATTCCATATGCTTACTGCTGGTTGTAACTATATACACCTCCACACAAAACCTTCACCTCCACAACCACATACTACCTCCTCCTCCAGATTTTAATACCATGCTCCTTAATCAAACTTGATCTAAATGTAGTGTATAATCAAGTACCAGGCATCAGATAAAAATCCACAATGTGATTCCATATCTGATCGCTATTGATTGGTCTGCATGCTTGGAATGTATTGACCGAAATCATAACTAACATCATTTTAAGATTAAATAAAACAGGTTATAATACTTTAACGGTTTAAACTCGTATCTGTACTAAAGTGAACTTACCCCATATTTTTTTTAAAATCCATACTTAATACAATAAAAATATGTAGTTACTAAGTCGATCACCTCAATTTATTGATGTCGATGCTACAATAGTAGGAATCAGCTGTGTTCTTTGAGTACGTAGACGCATTTTGGTAGCACAGTTTTTCATCTTTCAAAAAGAGACCTCATCGGGTAGGTAAATATGTTCCTACGTGTGCAAAATACTGGTTTCCTTATTTACCATTGGTGATTCAAGGTCCAAAAAGACCATTTTCGGCAGATGTAAAGTCACTCACCTCAGGTGACACTACATATATCACATGTTTTTAATAACCCTACCTTTTAACTCCTTTAATTTATTCCCTCCTAAGTTACTCCTTTTGCTTAATTCGGTTTTCAATTTGTTATATTTATCAGTGTCCGGCGGTTTAATTATGTATCCCGTATTTCTTCTGCGAATCGCGTTTCTAGGTTAGCAATAATGTAGGCGTGTTTAATCGCCTCTTGTGTAATATTGTTATAAAATTTTTACTTTTTGATTAATATAATGCAGAGGGTGACTTTAATTAAGATGACATAGAGCCAAGCAGTGTTTCCAAAAAGAATTATATAAGCTCGCGGACTAGTCTCGAGGTCTATCCCTGCGGAGGCATGAGATGGGGAGGTCTTTTCCATTAATTATCCTGTCTTTGTACAATTTTAGAGCGCCACTACGTCAAACACAAACAAAAAAATAATCTTCTTAAGGAAAGACGTAGATAAACCTTAAGGAAATTAACTTATGCCTGAAGATAGATACTCAACAACATAACAGCGTTTCTTTTACGCCTATACCTTGTAGCTAGAATTTCCAGATATAAAACTATTACCTTAGTTTACAGATATGTAATAAAGTTATTTGAAGTTCTCGTATATACAAAAAAATAAATAAAATAAATTAAGGACAATCAAAATTATAAGAACATGAAGTGAAAGGTCTTATCGATGTTGAATTGACAAATTAGCAGTTGCTAGTGGGTAAAACCCATCATAAAAATATTATCTCATTACATTAAGCGAACGCTTCAAACCTAGCGATTGTTAATGGGTGAAGCCCATCAAAGAAAATTATTTCATTACATAAACAAATGCTTCAAGCAAAGATCTTTGTTCTCGGCTCACAAGGATAAGTCAAAGATTAGCTTATACAATTCATTTGTACAACATACATTTAACCTGTTTGAGTAAACATGCAAGTCCAGATGTTTATCTAAAAGATGTTAAACCAAGATGTGCCCTAATCGACTATTTAAATTTAACAATTAATACAAAGAAATTTAGCCAGATTATCTAACATATTCTAAATAAAGTGATTTTATTTTTACTAGAAAACTTCTAATTCTGTATTCAAAACACTAAACTTATTTTAAATCGTTAAGCAAATTATCTTATATGTATTCAGTGACACATAATTTATTTTAATAAGAAAGCTTTTATACCTTAGTATATGAAAAAATGCTACAATTTTAAAATCGTTTAACAGAAAACTTTAATGTATTTAATTATCAGAAATTTATTAAATTTTTTTGAAAAAATCATTTAGAAAATTATTTATCCTCTAAGTCGACATGTTGCACTATAAGCTTAATTCTTGTTTGGGTCGGTGTTTGATACAACAAATAATAGCGTACTCACCGAACTGAAGTGTTCACACACTTACAACACCTGCAAATTGCAACCACGTGCCAACTTAGCTACATTACGAACGAATGGATCAACATCTCCAAAGCTTATCGACTTCCATACGGCCCAAAATCATGCTAATCAATTCAGAAATCCATTATATATTTATTATTAAAGGTGAAACTTATAGATGAAACTGCTTGCTAAAAATATAAATGAATTATTCTCTATAAAAACGCCATATTGTCATGCTTACGAACCGTTTTATACACCTTGTTTATCTTGCTGATTGTCTTCAATAAAATCTATGCCCTCTTCATACACCAAGCGACGTGTCTCTCCCACGAATCTAATTTTATTCGACCCATCTTGGTAGGGAAACTTCCTACCACGTTTCTTTTAATATTCGTCTTTAGCTGACTACATCTGATACTAGAATGGATCAAGTACATCGGGCAGACGCCTTGAACTCCACGCGCATGACGGCGCGGATCGATAAACAAGTCGACTACATGTTTACGCCTGGATCGCGGCAATGCATCGAACATATAGCAGTTTGGTAGTTCCCTATATGCGAAATGTTACAATATTACTAATTTCAAAGCTTTTTTCGACTTGTAAAAACCATAGTTGTGGATCATTAAGTCAAAATGAAGGGCTACATAGCCCACTTTGTTTATTTCTTTGGTCATGGTTCGGGTTTAAATTGTTTTTAAACGCGTGAATTTAACATGGCGTTATCTCTAATGCATTAACGTTTGAAAATCACGTCGGGGTCACCACTTGTGGGTGTTCAGTCACGATTTTGTATTTTCGTGGGGTCACCTTTCGTTCGGGTAATGCATAGAGACAACAAATGTGTATAATTTATTTACAATGGCTGCAAGAAATATATAGGTACAATAACAGGAAATTGAAAATTACATATATATAAGATTCTACATGCATATGCAATGTACAAATGTTCTTAAATTTATACATGAGAATAGAGCTTTATGTGAACAAATTTTGTTAACGCTAAAAATGCAAATGTCCTTTAGCGTTTGAAAATTTATAGCGCGTATTTAAAAGCGTGTAATGTTTGTACACAAGAATAAATAAAATTCGCGCGTTGGATCCACTTTGAACTTTGATGCGTGTTTCTGTTAAGAAACATAGGTCAAAAAGAAACCTACGTTAAAATGTATTAACATAGGAGTAAGTATTCACAGATACCTTGTCGTCTGGAATCTGCAGGTAACAGTTGTGTTGAATCCACGTCGGTATACGGCGTTTAACGTGGCAGGTCGATAGAAACTGGTGCCATGTAATGTGCGGGTTCCCTTATAGGTGATACGAGGCATGGAACGGCATATTGATGGCGGATTTTTCGTAAAAAGCGTCAGAATTGGTGTGGGGTGTGGTATTCACACGTCCATGCAGCTAGGTCCGCTTCAGTGATGGTGGGCGGCGAAGACGAGTACGTCAGAGACGATTTGGACAGCAGGTCACGGTGAACCGCGTTCAGCATCAGATGCTGATACACAATGTTTTACGAAGTAATTTCCTGGAAGTTCATACCCTGGTGGTAGGATTTGGTGTACCTTGCCGGCAGGGCATGGAGTATCCACGTTAGTGCATGACGCTCAACTTTCTGGTTTAACCTTCAGGTTTAGGTGTACTATTAACCAAGGTTAAACGCACAGGATCAGAAGTTGTTGCTTGCTCCTGGCTATTGCCTGTCAATGTATTTTTAACTACAAACAAAATCTCGCCGCCTTGATCATTATACGTAATGTTTGTATTGTAAGAATTGGAATTCCCAAGCGAGTCTATTCGATTTTGAGATGTGTTGATTGGCGAGTCTATTATTAAGGGGCGTTTACGTTTACGTTTCTATGACGCCCATGAAGGTTGTTAGGTGCAACTTGGGTTGCATACCTATAGTATACTATAACATTTATATTTTTAATATTGTTTATATGGATATCGGTTTTATATAATCTGAATTAATATAAACATGTATCGATGACGTATATCTAAGTTAACATTTTTTATAGTAACATACTTAAATACTACATTAACAAATAACAGTACATTTACAATAGAATTGGAGGTACCAATTCAATTAACATATAATACATAACTTTACACTTATTACATATAAATTAACATTTTATTTATATATTTACAGTTATTTACTAGATGAACGTATTTACACTTACATACTATATGCATATATTAGAGTAATTTATTATAATTTAAACTGCCTCCTCAATTTTCATGCTATCTATGGAATAATGACATATGGGTAATGTCTTGTATGATCCTGGTATTATATATCTTTTATCGTCTGTGTACTTAATGTTATTTTATTCTAAATGATTGTATGAACCTGATGCAATAAGGAGAACATTAAATTTTGTGAAAGAATTTCTTTGTAGTCGTCCACATAATAAACAAAGTCCTCAAATGTGATGTGGTTTTTAATGACTGATTTTTAAATCACTTTGACTTTTTTAGTAACGCCGAAATTGGAGAAAGCTGTTGGTGGTGTATAAGTATTAGACGGCTCCGTGACGTAGTTGGTATGTGTGTGACTACTACGCCCAAGATCCCGAGTTCGAATCCCGACACGGTCCGCTTGAAAAATGTTAGGCGAGCATTTTTCACAAAAACACACCCTCGTTAGGATGAGAGGTAAAATGGAGGTCCCGTGTGTAAGTGTTGTAACGCACGTTAGAGATCCATACCTTGCTTGGAACAGCAAGGGTTCGGCAAAAATCCAAATTTTCGAGGTAAAAAGAATCGCTTCCTGGCCAATGTAGTACCTTCGGGTGGAGCATTGGAAAATCAAATCTAAGGTGTATAAGTATCTTCTTCTATACGCAAGCGTCAGATTCCTCCTCTTCCGATGCTTTGAAAACCATACTGTTTGAGCATTTTCACACTGTTTATTAGAGATCGCTTTATCTTCCAACGTATTATAAATTTGATGCTGATTTGGTAAGTAGGAATTGTTAAGCTTTTTAAAATTGCCAGTGACATCATATGGAAAGACATCTTTACCAGTTAATAATTGCAACTGTTGTTTTTTTAATTATAAGGATTGACTTTTTAAAAGATATCAGTCATTCAAGTATGTATTTAGGGAGGACCTCATGAAGCTGATACTGTCAATAAAATGAAAGTTAACTAGGTTTTCTGGATTAAATTTAAAAAGGAAATATTTTTTTCTTTAGATATAGACAATACCACCACACGGCCTGCTAAATTAATAGTCATATACTTAATTATAAAATGACTATCGTAACCGCTTAAGGTGTGAAAAACGATGGTAATGGTTCGAGAGTCGTGATGATTTATATTACACAGCAAATGTGGTCCTCTCTAGTTATCAGTAGAGAAAAAATTATTATGACCGCGAACTTTTATATCTCCGACATTAAATCGCTTAACACAGATATATAGTCCATTCGTTTTAACTTCAGGATGACGTCACAACTGAATAAAATGCTACATTGCCAATGTTAGTTTAAATTTATAATATATCTAATGACAGATATAGGAATATTCCCATTGACAAGAAGAATTGGTGGCAACATACTACAGAACTGCCAATTTTTATTGTGTTAAATGACAGCATCCTTCAAACGTAATTCTAGGTATTCATTTGCATGCAGATGCCTACACTTCATTAGTACATTTGACGTCATCCTAAAGTTAAATTGAATGAACTATAGCAGTGTGTTGCCGTCATGAAATTAGCTTCTTGTTGTAGTGTTAACGGAGTTATATCACATGGACGCATAGAAACGGTTTCAACATCTTCAGCAAACCGTTGTAGTTCCTTTGAAAAGCAATTTATACAATCTTCACCGTGATATGACCGATAAAACAAGAATGAATTGTCAAACTCACACTTTGCATAATACTGTATATGTTCTTTGAACCTTTTAGCATCTCCTGTAGGCTACACATACTATAAATGGAACTTTAACTTTGTTTCTAAAATTTATAAAACAGAGGATTTTATTTTCTTCTGTAGGCAACCTAGGTATTCCCAGTTGTTTCATTTTACAATCATTCATATGTTTTATTAATTTTTTCCACTGAAGTGAAGTATTGAAGACAACAATCACTAATCGGCTCAAATTCTTGATCCATACATAATGAGAATTAAACGGTTCAACTGCATCATAGGTTTCCAAACCGTCATCGTTGTACTGATTATGAATTATCAAGAGGTTAATATGTTTGTTTTCTATTATCTGATATGACCAAGGAAACAGTAATAAATTTATTATTGTTTAGTTTACGAGTGTATACATTAACTGAAATATTATTCTGAGATTCAAAATTTGTAATTTGGTTTATAATCATCGGAAACTGGATTCCTTTTAGATTTAATACGGATGAATAATGAGGATATTTAGAGAGCCTTTGATGATCACGCGTGGCAAGGTGAAATGCAGATACTATAAACCATTTAAAACATGCCTGATCATTATTCGTTACATTAATTCATGCTTGTTTACGTTGTATTTGAAGTGGCAGTTCAATATATGATGACCCTCGCATGGGGTTATACTTCTTTATATTAACAACTAAATTATATATACTTTACAATGTCCAACCACTATCACATTCCTAGAAATCTTCTATTTTTGTCGTTATTGGTTTTGTAATATTATTATCAAACCATTTATTTAGATCGGCGTTTTAAATATTGCAATGTTCGAAGTTGTAAGGTATTTATATTCCGGTTTAACTTGAGAACCGGGTGTAAGCTCAAACTCTCCACAGGATGTGTTTACCTTAATAGTTTCATTTTTCTCGAGGGTAGTATGAATTCTTCTCTTGAAAACACTCTTGCAATCCGCTAAAAAGGCGTTTACATCTTTATGTTTCAGATTACTAATTACACCAGTATGAATACGTCCTCTGAACGCAGAAATCCAGTCCTTCCAACGCACTCGATGGTTAGCGGTCACCTTTTTATTTTCAATCCCTGCTCCTCGTTTTGTGCAATTTTCAGTTGGGTACGCAGGGTTTTAATATTTGCTAATGACGCAAGTAACTGCCATTTTTCACCAATAGACTTTATATGCTTTATAGCATCATGTAATTTAAGCAATTCAACCCTGCATAGTCGTAGCCCATCTTCGACCTCTTCATTGATGGTGTAGCACCAACCCGAGGAGGGTGGTAATATTTTGAATTAATTCAATGAAACGATTCATTTTGGTTGCTCGAGGTTTTGCAACAAGTAACACGCAATTAACTTTTATATACTTAATAAGGACTGTTGTATGTTTTAAAGATGGACTTGCTTGACGCAGGATTGAATAAAGACTGATGATTTGCTGGACAACAGCGGTTTATATACACAAGGGTGCATGTGCAAATTGAGAATACCCAGCGATTACGTAATTATAAACTTGAACTTTGAACCTATTTTTCTATCAATACCCGAATAGATATTTCTAGAATTTATAGTTTACGGCATAAGATTATTGTAAGACAGGCTCAAAATTTGGACAGCACAGACTGACATTTGTTTAATTTGTAAATACTTCCATTGAAATTTCTAGAATATTTACTACATATTTAGTAACCATTATATACAACCTAAACCCATCCGAAACCTACAATAATATGCATATTCCAACGGATTATATATAAATATAGAATAACTAGCTAACAGTATATAGTTAATAACAACATATATACAGACAGATTCTACAAAGTGTACGTATTTGTTTTAGAAATTAAGATAAAATATATATATAAAATTTAATATCGGTTCCACGTCTACCCACTGGAGGTGCGTTGGTCTGTTTTTGTCTCGCACTGGTTAACTTTGGAACTACGAAGGACCATGACTTGCATACAGAGAGGTCACATATTGCACCCGTGGGCCATGTTTTGTGTCCAGATGACAAAACACCAAAAGTTCTTATATTTTTTTAGTCAAAGCCGGATACACCTAACATTAGTAAACCAGAACCAAAAATCAACAAACACCAATTACCTACAATATTATAATACCCGTTACATAAAGAATGGCTATAGCTATTAGTTCAAACCACAAATCATTCTTCCCAATAGCTATAGATATTGACGTGATAAGGGGTCACGAGAGGTCATTAAAACCCAAATTATACAAATAAAGCCCACTATAATATAAAAGAATCCAGAAAAAATAAAAATTTCCGTAAGTTCATGGGTACGCCTTGTATAATACAAGCGTACTTTTACTCAATAGAGTGCCAAGTAAAAAATGCAATTGCGCGTGTATAAATAATCACCCTGTATGATGTTAACGTATTGTAAATACATAGCAAATACTGTAAGCCGTATATGTAAAATAATTAATTTTAAGATACCTTAAAACGCATTAAATGCAAATGCAAATCTGTCACAAAATAAATACTAAGCCGTTTATTTATAATAAAAAAATACCCTTTCCGTGCATAAAAATAAATAATTTTGTGTCTTAGTTTTGGGTATACTGAGGAAAGAATTGAAGTTATAGTTAATAATCAGAAACAATTAAAAATTATTCGCATTGCTCATTCAAAAAGTGGGTTATTAAAATTACAAATTGAGTTGTGTCTGTGTGACTATGCGCACATATGCACGTTCGTGGGTGCATGTGTATTCCAATAATGTTGGGGAAATTCTTAAGTTGGTGATCACATTAAAAATCCAGGGATAAAACTTTCGAATAAGTACACAAATATTGGACACTCTTTGGGAGAGGCGGAGTGTGTGTGTGTGTGTTTGTGTGTGTGTTCCGAATGATTGTGTAACTGAAATAACTTTAATGTTAATCAATTGGACTCACTCCATGTAAGCTGCGTGGAAAATACTAGTGCTAGAGAATTATTTAACTATGCTCAGTTTTAGTTATAAAGAAAAGGTTGTTATCTTTTACGGAGTGAAATGTAATATAGTATTTGATATGCAGTCGTGCTATTCGCAAACAGATTGAAGTTCACTATAAATTCCTGACTTTGTATTTTTGTTAAAGTCTTACTCTTAAGTTTTAGATCTTTAGGTTGTCATATGAAAAATAGCAAAACGAGAGTATTGAACCATGCAATTATTAGTCATAGATCTGCTGCAGTTAATATGAAGATGAAAATCTTGTTATCTGTTAGCTATGAGACTGGAGAATTTTGAATGTTAATAGTAATTATTAAAATTATCATTACCTATCTATAATAACCTTCTTTAATTAGTTTGATCAGATTGTTTTGTAAATCAATATTTGAATTAAATACAATACAAATACAAAAACTTACCACTGGGCATTTCAAAAGAATTGTTTTTAATATCGCCACTGTCCACTATAGTTGATACATCGTTTTCGTTAGCATGAAATTCGCTCACACTTTCCGAATAATCGTGAGAATTTATGCACGTGATTGTTTTATCCAAAAAATTGACACTATCAAAGATTTCGTCGAGTTTGAAAAAGTTAGTTGCATCGATGTCTTCTTTGTTTTCGAGTACAATACAACTAATATCAGGTGCGGGTTTTTCACATGCCAATTTCAAAGAGTTTAGATTCTCACAGCGACAATTCGGAACATCCTGCAAATAATAATATCCTTATCGGTATACATTATAACAGTACCCAAAAGTATTAAACTACTACGAATTACCTTTGTAGTAATTGCCGAAATAGAATCTAAACATTTTTTTAACATATTAGAAACAAACATTACCTTGAACATGTACAAGCTTCAAATATTTTAGTAATAAAATAATTTCTGGCAAGAGTTAACAAACACGAATGTTTTACATATAGGTTAATGTAATATAATGAGTAGATAAGCTACCTTCGTACGGGCACAGAAAGCCCACTTTTATATGGGAAAATCTAAGGTCCATTTTGGTCATTTTTGTACCCTTCAACGTCATTCATATGCAATCTACAGATTCGCCGTGAAGTATGTTAAAAAATTGTTCACGGAAATGTGTTGTAGTGGTTTTTAGTGGTTTTCGTTGTTTTTGATGAAGCGTCGCTGCGGCCGCGCGTCTGCACGACCGTATGTAGGCTTTTGTGTTATGAGGTGGTAGGTTTGTATTAAAGAAAAGGATACAGTAATTTAGTTAAGAGGTTCTATGTTTTCTGCATTGAAGTATGCTAAAGAATTGTTCAGGAAGATGCGACAAAGATGGTTTGCAATGGGTGCTTTTCCGTAATTTGAAAAATTCTGAACTCTAGTTACTTTCAATGGCTGCTTGCATATCTGTCAGAATGTTCTAGAACGGTTGATTTTACCCACTAGAACCTAAGGCAATTTAAAATTTTAATTTACAGTACACAAACCTATTGATATCTGGTATCTCACAAGTAGTAGTTATTTGAAACACAAGGATCCACAACAACGGTTCTTGCTAGAATTATGTAATGTTCCATATCTGTCAGAATGTTTTAGAAGAGTTGATTTTACTCAATGAAATACAAGACAACTTAATATTTTAATTTACGGTGCACAAACCTATTAATTCTCGTACTTCATAAGTAGTAAATTTTACGGGTTCTCTCACCTCCTCCCGGAGGCGACGTCATAAGTTCAAAGTTATTTGAAAAAACAAGGATTCACAACAACGGTTCTCGCTGCTAATACAAGAAGAGAACATAATTATGTTAATGTAGAATTAGTGTAATAAGCAATATGTAATAATTCTTGTAAAGTATACACAATTATTTAAAGGGTTTTTAATTGATATAAACAATACAGATGTATTTGCAAAATGTTTTTTTAGCAATCCATGCATTATAACTACAATCTAAACCTAACCATTTAACGTAAACTTTATTGTTGGTTCTTTTAACACTTTTTCTACTAAATATGCGTCTCGATGTTGTATCCGTTAAAGTTCTTCTACATAAAAAGCACCTAGTATTGATTGATTTCGAATATCTCCTAAAATGTATGTTAAAGGGTTAGTCAACTACACTCGCTCTGCTGTGAAAATTTCATTTGACCAGTTTGGCGTATATCTTTTAGTAAATTGTCCTCGAGTTTTACTAATGCGAACATGATACCCTACAAAAAACTTTTGATTCTTCAAGTTTACTGTTTTGATTGTGCTGTACACGGTATTCAGTAGCTTGCGGTCTGTGCGCTTTGAGACATCTGCAGGTCGCATGCCAATTGTTCGATGCTTAGTGTTGTTGTATGTTGACACTAGCGAAGGTAATATATGTATACAGCGATACGAACCGTTTAAGCTGAATTGTTTCCACATCTGTGCCTTTAAAGTATGATTAACTCATTCAATAGCGCAAGCCTTTTTATAGCTGTATACGTTGTAATGAATAATACCATATTTGTCCATTAGGGTTTTAAATTTGAGTTTATTAAACTCTAAAAATCTGTTTGTATATAACGCAGTATACCTTTATCTTTTTTGGAAATTGAATGCAGAGCGGTTGAAACATCTTCACCCGCTTTGCGCTTAACGGGAACGGCCCACAAATATTTGGAAAACACAGCAATAACTACTAAAATATAGCGAAAGCCTTTATTTATCATCAAATAAGGAATCATTTCACCAAATCTGTTTGAAGCAAATCCTTTATTCCATTTGTAAGTACATGCCAGCTAGTAAATTTGAATCGCACGAACTTGTGTCATTGTTTAACAGCTTGATCTTTTACAGACAAGATAATTATGGCATGTGAGAGACAATTCAATTTAATACGCTTGTCTATAATAATCGTCACGCAGTTTCTGACCTTAGGCTTTTAATTTTGCAATTCCTATATTGATGTATGTGCTTTCTTTTGTTTATTAGCAGCATTTAGTGTTCGATATATTTTACTAAAAGCCTAACCTTTTGGTTGCAACTTTTTTTGCTACACCTTTTACAGTTGCTTCTTAAGTTGTTTCTAACATATTGCTAAATTTATTAAATTCAGTTTTGTTTATATACCATAACGTATTGGCTAAATCCTAAACTCTGCTCACCTTACATAATCTAAAAGCTTTGCAAGTAGAAATTGAACGTTTCTTCAGACGAATTTATCCGTTCCGTAACATACATATAGGATCGTATAGACGATGTGTGTCAGTGTTAAATTGAGCCATTAGAGTGTGTTGACTCTCTTTGGCAGTATCATTTTTCCTTTTAATTATACTTTCTTCTATAAAGCTTTTTACAGTGTCGACGAAAGTGCTATCAAACGTAGTTGCGAATTCATCAAATTCCTTTTTGGTTATATATTCCTTTTGTGAGACTTGGTTTAATTGCAGTTGTTCTGCTACATCTTTTGCAGTGGCGTTTAAAGTTGTTTCAAACATATTGAGAAATTTGTTAAACTCCGTTTTCTTTATATACTCTAACGTATTGGCTAATTCCTAAAACTCTGCTGTCTTTGCATAATCTGAGAGCTTTGCAAGTGAGGATTGAACGCTTTTTTAAGACGAATTTATCCGTTCCGTAACATTCCTATATGAGTCGTTTATTAGATGTATTTCAGTGTTACATTGAGACATTAGAGTGTGTTGAGTCTTTACGGCAGTATCATTTACCTTTTAATTATAGTTTCTTCTATAAAGCTTTTTACAGTGACCGCGAGTGTACTCTCTAACGTAGTTGAAAACACATCAAATTCATTTTTGGTTATATATTCTATTTGTGGGTCTTAGTTTGTTGCAGTTGTTCTGCTATACCTTTTACAGTGGCTTTTAAAGTTGTTTCAAACATATTGGCAAATTCATTAAACTCCGTTTTCTTTATATACCCTAACGTATTGGCTAAGGCCTGAAACTCTGCTGTCTTTACATAATCTGAGAGCTTTGCAAATAGGGATTGAACGTTTTTTTCAGACGAATGTATCCGTTCCATGACATTCCTATAGGGGTCGTTTAAAGGATGTATTTCGGTGTTATATTGAGCCATTAGAGTGTGTTGAGTCTCTTTGGCAGTGGCATTTATTTTTTTGGTAATAGTTTCTTCTATAAAGCTTTCTGCAGTGGCCGCGAAGTGTTCTCTAACGTAGTTGAAATCTCATCAAATTCCTTTTTGGTTATATATTCCTTATGTGAAACTTGGTTTAATTGCAATTGTTCTGCTACACCTTTGACAGTGGCTTTTAAAGTTGTTTCAAACATATTGGTAAATTCAATAAACTCAGTTTTTTTTATATACCCTAACGTATCGGCCAAGTCCTAAAACTCTGCTGTCTTTACATAATCTGAGCACTTTGCAGGTTGGGATTGAACCGTTTTCTCAGACGAATTTATCCGTTCCGTAACATTCCTTTAGGAGTCGTTTAAAGGATGTATTTTAGTGTTATATTGGGCCATCAGACTGTGTTGAGTCTTTTGGCCGTGGCATTTATTTTTTAATAATAGCTTCTTCTATAAAGTTTTTTAGAGTGACCGCGAGTGTGCTCTCTAACGTAGTTGAAAACTCATCAAATTCCTTTTTGGTTATAAATTCTCTTTGTGAGACTTAGTTTGTTGCAGTTGTTTTGCTACGCCTTTTAGAGTGGTTTTTATACTTGTTTCAAACATATTGGCAAATTTATTCAACTCCGTTTTCTTTATATGCCCTAACGTATTGGCTAATTCCTGAAAATCTGCTGTTTTTGCATAATCTGAGAGCTTTGCAAGTAGGCATTGAACGTTTTCTTAAGACGAATTTATCCGTTCTCTAACATTCCCATAGGAGTCGTTTAAACGATGTATTTCAGTGTTATATTGAGCCATTAGAATGTGTTGAGTCTCTTTGGCAGTATCATTTATCCTTTTAATTATAGTTTCTTCTATAAAGCTTTTTGCAGTAGCTGCGAAGTGTTCTCTAACGTAGTTGAAAACCCATCAAAGTCCTTGTTGGTAATATATTCCGTTTGTGAGACTTGGTTTAAATGCAGTTGTTCTGCTACACCTTTTACAGTGGTTTTTAAAGTTGTGTCAAACATATTGGGATATTCGTTAAACTCCGTTTTTTTTATATGCCCTAACGTATTGGCTAATTCGTAAAACTCTGCTGTCTTTACATAATGTGAGAGCTCTACAAGTGAGGATTGAACATTTTTTTAAAACGAATTTATCCGTTCCGTAACCTTTCTATAGTAGTCGTTTAAAGGATGTATTTCAGTGTTATATTGAGCCATTAGAGTGTGTTGAATCTCGTTGGCAGTGGCATTTATCTTTTTAATAATAGTTTCTTCTATAAAGCTTTTTGCAGTATCCGCGAAGTGTTCTCTAACGTAGTTGAAAACTCATCAAATTACTTTTTGGTTATATATTCCTTTTATGAGACTTGGTTTAATTGCAGTTGTTCTGCTACACCTTTTACAGTGGTTTTTAAAGTTGTTTCAAACATATTGGGAAATTCGTTTAACTCCGTTTTCTTTATATGCCCTAACATATTGGCTATTTCCTAAAACTCTGCTGTCGTCTGTGCATAATCTAAAAGCTGTGCAAGTAGGGATTGAACGTTTTTTTAAAACGAATTTATCGGTTTCGTAGCATTCTTATGGAAGTCGTTTAGACGATGTATTTCAGTGTTATACTGAGTCACTAGAGTGTGTCGAGTCTTCCTCGCAGTCATTTATCTTTTTAATTATGATTTTTTTTATAAAGCTTTTTGCAGTGGCCACGTAAGTGTTCTCTAACGTAGTTGAAAACTCATCAAATTACTTTTTGGTTATATATTCCTTTTGTGAGGCTTGGTTTAATTGCAGTTGTTCTGCTACACCTTTTACAGTGGCTTTTAAAGTTGTTTCAAACACATTAGCAAATTTATTAAACTTAGTCTTCTTTATATACTGAAACGTATTGGCTGTCTTAAAACACTGCTGCCTTTACATAATCTGACAGCTTTGTAAGTAGGGATTAAATTTTTTTTCAGACAAATTTATACGTTCCATAACATTCCCAAAGTAGTCGTTTAAACTATGTATTTCAGTGTTATTTTGAGCCATTAGGGTGTGTTGAGTTTCTTTGGCAGTATCATTTATCTTTTTAATTATAGTTTCTTCTATAAAGCTTGTTACAGTGGCCACGAAAGTGTTTTCTAACGAAGTTGCAAACTCATCAAATTCCTTTTGGGTTATGTATTCCTTTTGTGAGATTTGGTTTAATTGCAATTGTGTTGGAAGTTTTGTAATTTTAGCTTGAACGTCGGTAACAACCTTTTTTTGATTAGTTTGTTAACATAGTCCTTAGTAGTAGAAGTACTTGTAAGAGTCGATTCTCCATTTTGTACAGTATATGTTGCAATGCATGCTTTTAAGTACGATTTTGTGACCATATCATCGTCTTCCCAAGGTGTTCCTACACGTGCTTACCGCATGTAATCGAAATCATAATAATCATCGTAAGAACTATATGACGGTGTGTCAGATGCATGTCCAAGATTATCAACAACCAAGATGTATATGAGTAATTTTTAAAAAGATATATGCTATTATACGCAGTTCTCGGAGTTCTTCTACTATCGATGCAATTTCGTTCATATGGCTTGTGTTTACCCAATGGATTAATAACAATCAGTTGTTCGTAAGTCCTATAGTGCCATAGTAGCAAGATGTTCCAACACACGCACTATTAGCAAGCCCAAATACAATTTTAGAATCATCAATCATAAGGCTTTCAGGATCAAAAAGCACCTTATCTTTTCGAAAATTGCTATGTTTTTATTATAATTACCGGTAAAATCGGTAAACAGTTTGTCCACGTAGTATCTAACGTTCGGTACCAATTTATATAAAAATGCTTGATGTTCCTCACTATTAATGTAGTCTTCATATTCTGTTACTACATGTTGTCTAGTAGCGCTTTCCGCTGGTTCAAATTTAGTTCTGTCAGCTATGATTATTTCCGATGGAGTTAAACTAGCAGTAGGAGACAACTGTAATGATTCCGGTATAACCGATGGTTCTGTAGGTGGTGCAGCGGGGGATGCTGCTAATGGTGTAGCAGTGGATACTGCAACTGATGTAGTGATAGTTACAGCAAGTGGTGATGTACTATGCATCCATTCAACAAACTTACTTCTTCGTTTTGGTGTGGAGATAGCAGTAAATTCATTTTGAAAAGACCAGTGATCTACTTCGGATTTTGGTTCCTGTTTAATGTCTTTAATAGTTCACGCCTACGATGCTTCTAAATCTTTTGTAATCGGTGCATAGGTTTTGTTTAATACCAGTTCTCCAATAACACTACGTTTTAGAAATTGTAATTTATGTTTAACAGCAATTCGTTTTTTAACGAGCTTCCGCTTGGTTTGAACGTCGTCTACCTTCTTCTAACGATTGGCAGCACATGATAAACTGTTCTGTACTATAAATATATATGTGTCGAAACCTCTTTGGTATCATCCCTTCTGTAACTCGCTATCTTTATTAATAACAAGAAAATCATACTGATCTTACCAACATATACCGCATACTTTTTGTAATTTCTCAAAAGCCATATCTGTTTACATGGTCGGCTTAAACATGTTGTAAATTGAGTTCGTCTTGTTTAAACAACACGATAATAATATTAGCATTATCTCGAATTAACTGTTTTGGTTTTGCGAATAAGTTTGGCATAAATAAAAACAATCAATTGCTTTATGACGACACATTGAGAAATACTCTCTCATTATGTTTTGCTTATCACAAGCCACATCGTCAAATTTAAATACAGAATTTGGTTTTGCATCCGATGGAGAACGTATTGTTTCAGAATCGCTAAATGTAAAATATCCTATTCCTTTTATTGGTCGTAATAATTTTTCTAGATACTGTTATTTTGGCTGATACAACGATTTTGTGTATACATACACGTTTTCGAAACGTACACCATTTGGATGTTCCAAAAGGCCGATAACAACATTAGTTTTCTTGCAATTAGTAGGATCCATAATGATATATTTTATGATCGATGGTAAAAGAATCCCATGTTTTTGTATTACATTGTCGTTGTTGCATTAATGGTTTGTAATTGCTGACGTCAATTTCTGCTTTACTAAACGCATGCAATACTTATACTAATTGCAACTGCGATGTTTAAGGCATAAAAAGCATAACTTCAGACGAGCATAACCAGTACCCTTTCAACATTTCGAGTGTTGACATTCATGAAACCATATCGTGGTTACGGAATTCTTAATACTGCAATTGATCGCCTATCAATAGAATTACATTTGCCTTTGATACTGTTTTTGTGGATCAGGTACCAAACTTCACAAACGCCTTGAGCGTGGTAATGTTGGCGAAATCCTTTAGACGAACACTATATTGTTTACGATCGATTCAGGCATTTGGAAACCGCACATCATGCAGATAAGCGTCTGGCTGAAGCAGCATATAAACGTAGCGTGCTCCAGACGCCTCATTAGGCTGTAGGTTCTACGATGACAACAAAAGTCAAACTTGGAATAGGTTGTAGGAAAACGCGTTGTAAGCGCTTACAACGTGGTCGACGTCTAGGTACAGGTGGTGCTACATTGTTTAAACGATTACTTCACACCATTTGAAACAAAATCAACGGCACTCGTCCTAGCGAACTAATACATGCAGCTAAACTTGCAATGTCACCTTCAAAGAATGTAGTCAACGAAGTTCGTGGTACACCACGAGTAATTCCCGTAACTAAAACTGGTGGTTTTCTCCCTTCAGTACCTAGTTTTGCTGTCGTGTCTGCTAATGGACCTCTATTCGGTGGAGCAGCTGGAATTGCAAAAGCAGTCAACGATGTTAAACTTGGACGATAGCAATTTGAAAAAGCACGGCGTCATAATAAAACACTAGAAGCTACTGCAGTAGGAAAAGGGTTCTATTTAAAACCGTATCGCCGTGGACTAGGATTGCACCTAAAGCCTTATCTTACGCAAGGACAGGGTTTAGCCTTATCTTTCACAAGGACAGGGTTTACGTAAAGGAACAACAACAAAAACAGACAAAACTTTCGATAACCCTACCAGTACAAGCGTTAACCAACATTGATTTGTTTAAATTCGTTAAACAATTACAAATACCTTATTTTCGGTGAATTTTTATGCGAGATTCTTTTCCACCTACATCCCGTTGGCGTGAACGTGGTATCCTTAATCACGATTCAATGCAAGGCGCAGGAACACATTGGACGTCATACAAGAAAGAGGGTTCGGCAGCAGTATATTTTGATAGCATTGGCAACTTGCGCCAGTTACATACCCCCAAATTAGGATATATATGTAATCAAACAGATTTATTAAAACTTAAGTTAGATGCAACAATGTATAATTAAAAGACATATTGCGAAAGGTTAATGGAAGTTCATAAACCAAACATGAGGACGGATATGAATACTTTGTATTCCAGACGCAACATGACACTGCAGGTGCAGGTCACAATAGATTATAAGAAACTTATTGTTGGAACTAAGATTACTAAGAAGTAATACTTTGTATTGTATAAAGAATGTAGCAGACATGAGCTCTGCAGTTCCCACAAACAATGTGAAGGGCAGGAATAGCATAAATATCCTCAAGAGTATAAGATGGCGAGTCAGTCTAGAGCTTCACAACTTTAGCATTGTTGGTTGTTCAAGATACTCAATTTTGTTTAATTAATTTAATTAGTGAAAAGTAACTTTGATTGTTAAACGTTAATGAATATAAAGCAACCACTTGTTAAACTCAATTGTAATTTCTGTAAAAATTGATAGAAGTTTTTTTGAAAAAAAGCCTTTTTAAAAAGCCGCTCCAAGAGGCCCAAAATCTATCTGGCGCAGTCGGTAGTATTCCAGAAAGGCAGTAACGAATCCAAAATCGATGAAACTTGTGGTCTTGAATCTTTATTCTTCATCTGGAAGAACAAACAAAGACTTGGAGAGGGTATAAAATCGACCAAACCCAAGGAAAGAAAACTTATGGAACTGGCAAAGAAAATTATGAAAGTTCATTTATCCTAGCCATTTTCAATTATTGATATTAGCTAGTAAAACAACAACAAAAATTTATAAACTCATTTTTTGCACAATTTATTATTACATTTTATCACAACTTATTAATGAAAGAATTTACTCAGCAAACTCATTTTTAACAAAGGAATGTATATATACGCATTTATGCACAAGTATTACAATTTATTACGATTTATAAATGAAACAATTTCAGCAAAGTCTGAGCTTTAGCGTATAATTAGATCACAAGTCTATTACAGTTATTACAACAATTATTACGGAAACGATTTATTCACAACTTGATTCTCATTACATTTTAAAATTAAACACTTTCAAGGCAACAAATTAACGAAGGTGTATAACTATAGATGCATTTCATGTACTTTATTATTGAAACAATTTACTCAGTCTGAAACAAAAGCGTGTAATTATAACGCAGTTCTCATACAATTTATTGCAGGAAACTATTACTAAAATAAAATTATTTTGAATCAATTTGCAAGCTCTACAAAATTTATAATTATACACTTAACGCAACAGTAACTGCTGAGACAATTAATTAGCAGAACTCTTCAATGTAATTATAGCACTTGATAATTACATATAAGGTATACGTAAAAGATAAACGACTCTTTAAATACCATCTTTAATACAATTTTAACACAATACAAACTCAACTGAAAAATAATTATAGAATTAATTTATATAAAAACAATGAACATGGAGAAAATGCGGTTGTATCTCGATTCAATCCCTGTATACGACGGAAACCAAGCATCTTTATCACTGCTTAGCGCGTGCGTATTTAAAAACACACGTTGTTGTTTAGGGGTTGAAAAGTATAGATAATGAAATACCAAGTTGTAGCATGCGTATTTGAAAACAAGCTAGGCTTGGTGTTGACTTGTGTATAATGATTGAATGAAAAGCTAACAGTCTAAATGACCAGCAAAATAGTGGATAATCAGATAATAATTATAACAGATAGTTTTGTAGTATAATGATAGGATAACTAACCTTGATTTGACATGTGGTGTAGTTTCGACTATATTCTTGTTGTTTGAAGTGGCGAAAACGGCTTACACTTGATGATGAATTGTCTCTTGCTTCAATGTTCACTTTGTTACGCACTTCAATGTCACATTTATTCACTGATGCACGGCATATCGGAGGACGCGTGTTGATTGCTTGAAGGTCGCTCGAGAATAATTATTATCCAACATTCCTTTGATAGCAGCGTTATATTCACATATTTTGTTAATATTGGTCAATTTAAACTTTAACCTTTGAGCACGAACTCGTGCACTAATTAAATTATCATCTTCAATCACTGCATCCTCATTCTTCCACGGTAACGCTACTAAATATCGATCATCACATTTATGAACGTTATTTTTCAAAAAATTATCGAAAAATTTCTTATCGTCGTCTGCTTCTTTGGTTATACCTATTGTTTCCAAATCCCACATACTTTGGATCTCGGCTTCTGTTTTTATAACTGTCGCATGTAACACTGTCTGCAAATTTACTCCTATGGTTGTAGCATCAATTGGTATGGGGCCATGCAAAGCATAACCAAATTTCGTGTCCACCGCTACTAAACCTTTGTTTAGACGAATATTCTTTCTTGTCACTACTGTCCAATAATTGTCTGCCCCAATAAGTATACTAATTCCATCAACAATTAACTCTCGATCTATATTAAACGGGATATTGTCAGCAAGCTGCAAGTTTTGATATTCTACCACGCTTTCTTTAGGTATATGTAAATCAACCATGCAAATTTCTGGAACTTCCACAGCCTCAATCGTTAAAATTTCATCTGTATATTGTCCCTTCAAAGTAATTAAAACGCGGTTGTAAAGCTTAGAGGGTATCGATGCACTATTTCCAAACGCGGCAATACGAACCCTATGTTGTCCAACAACAGGTAAATTTAATACCCTTGATAGATTCTCCTTAATAAATGAAAGTTGACTACCTCCGTCCATTACTAATCTAATTAACTTTTTTGAATTTTTGCCAAAGGCATAAACACAAGCCGTTTGCAACAGCACATTTTTGTTTATGTTTGTCATCAAACTGACACCCACGGCGCCGAAGTGTTCATTGAACTCTCGCCTTTCGTTAATTTCATTGTAATACCTGTCGTCTCAGCGTTGTGTCTATCTTCACCTGGCTTAAAGCTTGGGTCGCACATTGTTGTTGCATGCCTACCTCTGCTTTCCTTACATCTTAAGAATCTACTTTTACAATATTTAGTACTATGGTTATTTCTCGTACAACGGTAACAATTTCCTGCTGCCTTTAGAATTTCTCTCTTCCTTGCCAAAGGTACATCTGAGTCACACATTTCGGTTTTATGGTCTTGCTTGCAGAAAGCACAGCATTCAAGACGTTTGTTCGGCGTGACTAATAAACTAGACGCAGGTCCTTTGTAATGCGTTCTCTTTTCTGTTGGGAGCATCTTTTCTTTACAATCTGCATCCGGTTTTAAAGCTTGTTCTAAGGACTCGAGTTCGTTTTTAAGAAACTGCAATAAATCCTTTACCTGGCGATCTGCATCTTCCTCTGACCTTGATGATGAACTTTCTAAATTATTTGTAATAATTTCTAGATGATTGGATGATTTCATTTTTATTTGTCGATAAAATTCTAAACGCAATTCCGTTGGCAACGACTTAATGAGAGTCGACTTTACGATTATGTTATACTAAGAACTAGATACTTCTAAGATTTCAAGAGCACGCATAGCTGAAGTGATTAGATTGTAATTCTTCCTTAAAGTGCTTACGTCATTTTTGGATTTTACAGGCTCGATTTTCATAATACTATCAATATATTGTTCAATTAGCCGTTCCCCATTTCCAAATTGATCTTTTAATATATTCAAAGCTTCCTCATAGAATGCTCCAGATGGAGGAAGTCCCTCAATTGCTTCAGCGGCCCTTCCCGTAACATACATTCGCAGGTAGTTAAATCGATCTCCGTTCGTTAATTGTTGATTGTCGTGGACATACTTCTGAATTGTTCCCAGAAAGGCAGCCAGCCCTTTGCAGTACCATCATATTTCGATAACTGTACACATTAAAGCTTCACTGACGTAAAGGACGGCCTACTTGTTTCGTTACTTACTGGTACCGTATTCGTTAAATTCGAGTCAACCTCTATATGCGATTTTTCTGGGCACTTTAATCTAAATTCCAACTTAGACATTGTAGTTACAGCAACCTCTTCATATTCATACCTTCATTAACTCGTCCTCTAGATTTTCTTTAAGCAGAGGTTCAATTTGCTTATCAATTTCTTTCAGATTGTCACTCGCAAGCTTTAACTTTGACATAGCTGTATAAATGTCTTCAACACTGAAACTACTTTCTAGCATAGAATTTATATTATTAACTGTTTTAGTTAAGTATGTTCTACAAATTGTCCGTTTTACTTGTTCCATCATGAAGCCTCGATAGTATAGCCGTCTGTTAAATATTCGCGTTCACGTTCCATTATTCCGATTATTTACGTTAAAGCTTGTTTATATTTATCACCAGATCTTCCCGTGTTTCGGCACCAAAGATGATGTAATGCAATAAACAACATCAAGTTTAAAGAAAGGTTTATTCAAATATAAATCAAGCTAAGCGACTACACATCATGAGAGCTTCTTACGTTCTCTGTGTCTCTGAACAACAACTTACAGTAACCCCTTACTCTACTACCCTTAGGTCTATCGACGCACGCAGAAGGCCTGAAATATTTTACACACGAAGTATTAACAACTCCAATCCAGTAAAATATACAAAAACGGATAATAGAAAAATATACCAAATTCAAATAACGAAAGATGACAACGAAGAGCAGATAATAAAAATTTTAAAAGAATACACTCCACAGAAAAAACGTTTTTACTTTTATTTCTCCACCGAACATTTATACAAGAGATTTTCAGAATTATATATTAGATTATTTAATAACTTAGGACCCGAGATTATCAGATGTACACGAAAATTAATAACTTTAGATGACGTAATTCGAAATCAACACGTAAGAAAACCAACCATCGTGGAATTAATAAAATATTAAAACAACTCATAAAAAGATACTACTTTAAAGACATGAAGGAATTGACCACGGTTTTAATCAATCAAAGTGAACTATGTGATAAGGCAAAATACGACAGATTACGCCCAAAAATACCTTTAATGTTAACTAAAACACCCGATAAACGTTTTCAAAGACTACATGCAGATACTTTGGTAGTAGAAGCGCAAAACTTTTTAACAATCGTAGACGCATTCACGAAAGTAGGCCAAGCGATAACCAATATTTCTAAAAATTGTATCGATGTAACTCAAGAATTCTTACAATACTTTACACTTTATGGCACACTCGAATCAATAACTTTAGACAATGGAAGTGAATTTAGAAGCGAAACAATACAAAATACTCTTAAACTTCACAAAATAAAAATTCATTATATAATAGAAAATCACCCGGAGTCAAATGGACTAATTGAAAGACTACATCTACCCTTATTAGAACAAATCAGACTATTAACACTAACTTATGTGAAAGAGCATATCACTAATTTAATGTCATATGCCCTAATTGCTTACAACAACACAATTCACTCATCAACTAACTTTACACCCTTCGAATAAACATTAGGACACTCAGATTCCCGCAACCCTTACGATATACACTATAACAAAGAAGTCTATCAACAGTATGCAAAAGATCACAAAGAGAAATTAAAAATAGCTTATGATACGGTAAAAAATAAATTAGATAACAATAAAGAACGTATTACAAAAACCCGCAACGAGAACGCCAATATAAATAAATTCTCGGTAGGACAACCGTGTATGAAAAAAATTTTAAAGCCCGTCTTTCAAAAAACCCTACTTGGTTGGGTGCTGTCTGGAAACTGTCCAGCCCCCCCCCCCCCAATAACACAAATATAGTCTGCGCAAATCTAGCAATTAATCGTGCCAGGCCTACCATTACGGACTTAAATAATTCTGTACAAAAATTTTGGCAGCTAGAGGACGTACAACCTCTTAGCGAGTTATCCAAACTGTCTGCCGAAGAACGATTTTGCGAAAATCATTTTTCAGGGAGACAATAACCCGTGATATCTATACCCTTTAATTC
The DNA here is from genome assembly GCA_036346225.1 of Platerodrilus igneus. NCBI lineage: Eukaryota > Metazoa > Arthropoda > Insecta > Coleoptera > Lycidae > Platerodrilus > Platerodrilus igneus. The sequence goes on along the minus strand of JARFIW010001465.1, from coordinate 346,855 downwards.
AAATTTACTAGGGTACTCCTGTGATCTAGCTAATAAAAGATTTTTCAATCTAGAAAGGAAATTCCTTTCGAATCCCAACCTCAAAACTGAATACTATAAATTCATGCAGGAATACATTTCCTTAGGTCACATGTCCAAGGTCTCGACTCATTCAAAACAGACAGACGCAACCTCACTAAATGCTCTCGACGCTAAAATAAATAATTCTACTATACCCCCCTATTATCTGCCCCATCACGCTGTAACAAAATCGAACTCGTTGACCACTAAGTTACGAGTTGTTTTCGACGGTAGTGCACCTACGCACTCAAATATATCGATTAATGACACCCAGCTTGTTGGCCCTGTCGTGCAGAACGACTTGTTTTCAATTTTAATACGCTTCCGTCAACACAAAATTGCACTGACGGGAGACATCGAGAAAATGTATCGCCAAATACTGGTTCGGCCTTCTGAGCGTAAATTTCAGCGCATATTTTGGCGGGACAATCCAACTTCCATGCTAGACATTTATGAACTAAACACCATTACTTACGGAACCGCTAGCGCTAGCTATCTTGCTACAAAATGTTTACATCATCTTGCTACTCTCTGTGCTAAAACTCATCCTAGTGTTTCAGCTATTTTAAAATCAGATTCTTACATGGACGATCTTATCACAAGTTTTAAAACCGTCCAAGAAATGCAATCCCTTCAAGAGGAACCTACTGCAATCTTAGCTGGGGTAGGCTTTCCCATCAGAAAATTACTATCTAATTCCAAGGAAACGTTATCCGATCATGGGAGTACTAAGTTCTATAATATTCCGTTGGGCGAAAGAGAAAACACCAAAACCCTGGGCGTTAGTTGGAACACTTTACTAGACGTAATAGTATATAACGTACAACTTAAGACTAATACAACAAGAAACACTAAGCGTTCCATTCTATCAATGGTGTCCAAATTTTCGACCCGCTGAGCCTTCTATCGCCTACTACCGCCATTGGAAAGCTCCTTATACAAAAACTATGGCAACTCAAAACGTCATGGTACGAAACTATTCCAGAAGACCTAGATTCCGAATGGAACATCTTTAAAATGCAACTAAACACTCTAGAAAACTTACATATCCCTAGATGTGTAATTCCTACGAACTTTGTTTCTATAGAGCTACACGGTTTTAGTGATAGCAGTAGCTATGCCTACGGCGCTTGTATATACTTACGCGTATCCACACCTGACGGTAATCACTATTCAAATTTACTATGTTCCAAATCTCGCCTTGCCCCTTTACAAGGAGCTACTATACCCAGGCTAGAATTATGCACAGCTGTGCTTCTGTCGCAACTTGTGCAGAAGGTAAAATCTACTTTAACTGTTCCTATGTCAAGCACTTACTGCTGGTCTGATTCCACTATTGTGTTGAATTGGTTCAAATCTGCGCCAAATAAGTACAAGGTATTTGTAGCCAATAGAATAGCCACATTACAAAAATTAACTAACATAGACGGTTGGTATCACGTACCTTCTAAAGGAAACCTCGCGGACTTAATTTCCCGCGGCGTCTCTGTAAAACTACCATCAGACTGCGACTTGTGGTGGAAGGGTCCAAATTTTCTCATCAAAAACCAAGACGCGTGGCCTTCTCTCCCGTGTGTTGATTTCAATACTTCATTTGATGCCGAACTAAAATCAGCGTCAAGTCAAGTTGTAACTCTACTGAACCTAAACACTTCTGATATATTCCAGAGATTTTCTACGTTAAGCCGGTTGCAACGTATTGTGGCATGGATGATGCGTTTTACGAAATTCTACACCCAAATCTATTCCATCCTCTGGACCTCTAAGTACAAGGGAACTACGAGCTAGCCGCGACGTCCTTGTCAAACTTTGTCAAGCTGAGGCTTTCAGGTCTGTAATACTACAATTAAAAGCTAGTCGGCCTATCAATGCTGATTCTAATATATTATCGATAAATCCCTACCTTGACGAAGAAAATATGCTTATGGTAGGTGGACGGTTAAAAAAATTCGAACTATTCCTTTGACAAAAAACATCCTATTTTGCTACCCAAAAACCATAGACTAACCAAATTGATTTTTCAACATTTTCATGCTAGCCTTATGCATTGCGAATCGCAACAACTGCTAGCTTGCATTCCTGAGCATTACTGGCCAATAGCTGGTCTCACTACGGCAAAACAATGTTCGCCCCCTTACGTCGACTTGCTCTAATTTTCCTGCTGCTCAACCGGTTGTTTTTTTTTGGTTGAGTACAGCGTCTCTGTATATATCCTGACGGTAATCACTATTCAAATTTACTATGTTCCAAATCTCGCCTTGCCCTTTACAAGGAGCTACTATACCCAGGCTAGAATTATGCACAGCTGTGCTTCTGTCGCAACTTGTGCAGAAGGTAAAATCTACTTTAACTGTTCCTATGTCAAGCACTTACTGCTGGTCTGATTCCACTATTGTGTTGAATTGGTTCAAATCTGCGCCAAATAAGTACAAGGTATTTGTAGCCAATAGAATAGCCACATTACAAAAATTAACTAACATAGACGGTTGGTATCACGTACCTTCTAAAGGAAACCTCGCGGACTTAATTTCCCGCGGCGTCTCTGTAAAACTACCATCAGACTGCGACTTGTGGTGGAAGGGTCCAAATTTTCTCATCAAAAACCAAGACGCGTGGCCTTCTCTCCCGTGTGTTGATTTCAATACTTCATTTGATGCCGAACTAAAATCAGCGTCAAGTCAAGTTGTAACTCTACTGAACCTAAACACTTCTGATATATTCCAGAGATTTTCTACGTTAAGCCGGTTGCAACGTATTGTGGCATGGATGATGCGTTTTACGAAAAATTCTACACCCAAATCTATTCCAACCTCTGGACCTCTAAGTACAAGGGAACTACGAGCTAGCCGCGACGTCCTTGTCAAACTTTGTCAAGCTGAGGCCTTCAGGTCTGTAATACTACAATTAAAAGCTAGTCGGCCTATCAATGCTGATTCTAATATATTATCGATAAATCCCTACCTTGACGAAGAAAATATGCTTATGGTAGGTGGACGGTTAAAAAATTCGAACTATTCCTTTGACAAAAAACATCCTATTTTGCTACCCAAAAACCATAGACTAACCAAATTGATTTTTCAACATTTTCATGCTAGCCTTATGCATTGCGAATCGCAACAACTGCTAGCTTGCATTCCTGAGCATTACTGGCCAATAGCTGGTCTCACTACGGCAAAACAATGTTCGCCCCCTTACGTCGACTTGCTCTAATTTTCCTGCTGCTCAACCGGTTGTTTTTTTGGTTGAGTACAGCGTCTCTGTATATATCCTGACGGTAATCACTATTCAAATTTACTATGTTCCAAATCTCGCCTTGCCCCTTTACAAGGAGCTACTATACCCAGGCTAGAATTATGCACAGCTGTGCTTCTGTCGCAACTTGTGCAGAAGGTAAAATCTACTTTAACTGTTTCTATGTCAAGCACTTACTGCTGGTCTGATTCCACTATTGTGTTGAATTGGTTCAAATCTGCGCCAAATAAGTACAAGGTATTTGTAGCCAATAGAATAGCCACATTACAAAAATTAACTAACATAGACGGTTGGTATCACGTACCTTCGAAAGGAAACCTCGCGGACTTAATTTCCCGCGGCGTCTCTGTAAAACTACCATCAGACTGCGACTTGTGGTGGAAGGGTCCAAATTTTCTCATCAAAAACCAAGACGCGTGGCCTTCTCTCCCGTGTGTTGATTTCAATACTTCATTTGATGCCGAACTAAAATCAGCGTCAAGTCAAGTTGTAACTCTACTGAACCTAAACACTTCTGATATATTCCAGAGATTTTCTACGTTAAGCCGGTTGCAACGTATTGTGGCATGGATGATGCGTTTTACGAAAAATTCTACACCCAAATCTATTCCAACCTCTGGACCTCTAAGTACAAGGGAACTACGAGCTAGCCGCGACGTCCTTGTCAAACTTTGTCAAGCTGAGGCCTTCAGGTCTGTAATACTACAATTAAAAGCTAGTCGGCCTATCAATGCTGATTCTAATATATTATCGATAAATCCCTACCTTGACGAAGAAAATATGCTTATGGTAGGTGGACGGTTAAAAAAATTCGAACTATTCCTTTGACAAAAAACATCCTATTTTGCTACCCAAAAACCATAGACTAACCAAATTGATTTTTCAACATTTTCATGCTAGCCTTATGCATTGCGAATCGCAACAACTGCTAGCTTGCATTCCTGAGCATTACTGGCCAATAGCTGGTCTCACTACGGCAAAACAATGTTCGCCCCCTTACGTCGACTTGCTCTAATTTTCCTGCTGCTCAACCGGTTGTTTTTTTGGTTGAGTACAGCGTCTCTGTATATATCCAACTTCACCGCAGTTCCAGCATCGCAGACCCCATCTCCGCGGTCGTTGTCTTTCAAGCTTTTCAAACACATGGTTGATTATTTCTTCTATGCTGTTCTGCAACTGGCCAGGTTCCTCTAAGGTAGGCCGAACTTTGTAACTCATCCTGTGTGATGTCTACTTAGCTGCTTCAAATTCAAGCGCATGAGCCAGTGCGTCGTCTAACATTTTTGGCCGTGCTAATCTTAGCGCTTGCTGTATTTCGCTGTCTTTAACGCCATCCACAAATGTTTGAATAGCCAGTTGTTCGAGGAAACTATCTGGTGCCGTTGGATAAGCCAATCTAACTAATCTGGCAATGTCAGCTTCAAATTCTTGCAGGCTTTCATTTGTCTTTTGCGAGCGGTTCTTAACTTGTGCATGCTAAACCTGTTGAAGGTGAGCATCTCCATATCTCATCTCAAGCTTCGATGTTAAAAGGGCGTAATCATTCTGTTGGTACTCCCTGTATGTTTGTTGTAGTTTGTTAAGCATTCTTCTTAATCTTTTTTGGGAATTAAACCACTCATAGTTTTTAAAATCGTCTTTATTTACGTTTCGATCCATGACCTAGGATCGAAATGATCCTAGATCATGGATCGAAACTTAAATAAAGATGATTTTAAATACTATGAGTGGTTTAATTCCCAAAAAAGATTAAGAACACTCTGTTGGTGATCGGGAATAGTTTGCAAGATGTTAAGAGCTTCGTCCTGTAGGGCCACTATTAAGGAGATAGCCTTCTCTTTGTTGCACCAACCGTTGGCTATTGCAGCAGCTTCAAATTGTTTCAAATATGTTGGCCAAGGTGTTTTACCATCACATGTGTGTGGTTTTACTTTAAATTTTGATGGTAATGACTCGCTTCCTTCCATGCCTCTTATTTCTGGAATGTTCTGATTTACAGCTTGGTTTGCTAATCCAAGTGACCCTGTTGTTAGTAAAATCATTTGTCTTGCAGCCTCATCACATCTTCTTCCATTTTTACCAATTGACTGTCCAATTTTTGCTCAACTGTCTTTACCTGTTCAGTGAAATCTTCTTTCAATGCAATGGAGTTTTCCATTAATCTTTGTTCTAACGTGGCTGTACTTTTGTACAACTTTTCTTCCATTTTGGCAGCATTTTCACTCAACCTTTCCATTTTATCAGCATTTTCACTAAACTTTTCTTCTATTTTTGCAGCATTTTCACTTAATTTTTTTTCTATTTTCTCAGCATTTTTACTAAGTGTCACTTCCATACCGTATTTAAACTCTTTAAGGGTCGATTCTAGTTCAACTGACCTCACTACGTTTTTATTTAGTGTCATTTCCAGTTTAGCCAACCTCTCCTCTATACCGAATTTAAAATCCTTGAGGAAATTCATTAAAGTTTCTGCCTCCATTTTACTTTGACTTCTTGTAAGTAGCATATACAAACTATTTAAATATCTTTAAACTTGTGTGTTCTCCTTTTAAATTAATCGCTATATACCCCACACAGGCTGACACCAGTGTAGCGGGCTACTACTACCACGTTTCACTAATTTAAAACAAGTAATAACAAGAGTCTTTATTATTTATTACACTTGTGTGTTATTTATGTATTCTACAAGCTCCATGTACATTAGACACATCATATAACATTTGTGTATACTCTTGGACTTCCAAAAGCTCAACTACTTTTACTTTACACGATATAATTTATATTCGACATTCTGATATAGACTAACTCTGTACTTCATCATTGGTCTTATTTACACCGTGAATTAAAAAGGATGACTCATCCTCCAGTAATTGCCAAAAGCTTTTCGGTCGCTGTAGAATATGCAGTGCTTGCGGCGTTTGTGTATGTTTGACGGGTTGCTTAATAGTAGCTCGCAACAGTGTCATGTGGTGACTGCAGACCACCACTTGGTGGTGAGTTTAGAAATTTCTTTGTTTTATTCAAATGCACTAACAGTTTGTATATTTTAGAAAACATTGGAATTTAGCTCTAAAAGAGTCGTCTCGATACCTAATGTTTAATTGTATGAATACCAAGTATGGACGTCAATTCACCGGCCCGTTTCAAAATAAGAAGCAACATTAAAATTGCTGTTCCTTTTAAAGATTCAAATGTCCATTACCTTTGGGAAAGTGCCAGTTGGAGGTAGTGTATATGGTTATTATTATATGGTAGTTACTATTGGTTGTTAAATGTTTAGGGGAGTTTAGAGGAATTATATAGTCATTTTGGAACGTTTCATGACGACTTATTTAGTGTCATCGGCAATAAAATAGGTGTAGCTGGTAAATTCAACATGACGGGGGCACGAATCTGGAACATACTAGTCCGATGTTTCAATAATTGTTTTATATTTACTATATTAAGAAGCCATATAAATGACGAGGGCAAATATATAGTATACATGGCTGTATGAAATCTTGGTATGGGAGACCAATTTAATTTTGAGTAAATATATAGTTTATTTTAAATGCTATATCTTTATTGTTTAGAATTTTGCTAGATGCTAATAGAAATTCTTTCCTTTACCAAGCAGAGATTTAATCAACAGGGATTGATATCGTTGATCTAATTGATTGGTCTTAGTTAGCTGTCATGGAAACTCAAATAATGCAAATGATAGGTTTGACTGACGGGAGCGTCGACATAAACGTATCTATAAATAAAATGTACATTTTTTTAATTGAAACAATTTTATTACATATTACATATTTTATTAAAAATAATATATTTGTATATTTGTATATATATATATATATATATATATATATATATATATATATATATATATATTATAGCTCATTTAGAAAAATAACATCGTCCTAAAATTAATATATACATACATAACTTAAAGCTAGGTAAAGTTAAAATCCACTACTTTGCGGTAGCCCCAGGCGTACGTATTGATAGTTCCGGGAATGATGAACCGTTTGTCATCATCCCCGAATAAGCTGATCTTATTTATTAGCTTTGTCTATACTTCGTGTTTGCTGCCTCTAATGGTGGTCACGGTATGCCTGAGAACACCTATGTTGCTTTTAACCTCGTTCTTAAAACTACTAACACTAATGTTTTCACCACACTATTGCTTACACCTTTAATTTTTTTTAATAACATCTTTCTCACTTATTATGCACTAACTCTTGGCTATGGTGGCAATAATCTCTAGAACCAAATAAATCCCCGTTAAATTCGCCCTTAAACTTACCCACCACTTTCTTATTAATGAATGGGATTTTGTATCTATTGTCTATAGGATAATCAATAGTGTCAAAATGTTCGATCTTATTACTACAGCAAAAATAAAGCTAACAATTAAAAATGCAAACACCGATTATATACTTTTGGGTAGAATAAATACGGATTTGAACCCGGTAATTAAATTGTTATACCTTGGAGGATATGTTTTTCCCGACAAGGCTGATTGAACGTATTAGTATAATATTCTAAACTTTCCAATACCTCTGTTAATTAATGTAATTCTAGAAAATGCGACTAACACCCTTGCTCTATATAATTTGGAAATTCTATACAAACAAATAATTTTTTATATCCGTTAGAATGTTCTAGAACAAATAATTTAGTGTCTCAAGACTGTTTTAGACAAGGTCGAAGCTTAGTTGTTTTCTTGTCAAGACTAGTATAAAATACCCTGAGGGAGTGTAATACCCAGATAATTTAAAATTTGCAGAATTGAGTGATGGATGCACGGCTTTTTTGTATATAATCACTGATGCACCCAGGATAACCATTTTTCGTGAAAAAAACGTGCATCGTTCTTGAAGTAATATTATTAATCACGTATTTTATTTTATTTTATTGAAGTTGACTGTATCTACTACTCGCCTTTGGCATGGCATTTCTTTTTGTAATTTTTAATAACTAAATACCCTGCAATCATGTTTAGTTCATTCATTGTACAAAATAAAACTCGGGGCTTAATTTGAAGAAGAAGTCCTTTCAAACTCTGTCCTCAAACACCGTCATAAACCGATCGGAACATATCCTATCCGAAAACGAACTACATATCCTTTCCAAAGGACTAAACTTCTCAATTGCACCCAGAAAAATTCCCACAGAAGAAAATATTAGCTCTTTAGATTCAACGACCCGATCTCTACCCCAACACGATGCCAACCTAATTCTCTTTGAAACAACTAAATGTCTCCGACATGCCAAAATTACCAACAAAAACGTGACAAAGCAAGAAATGACTGCTTTGAAACACCTACGAACAAACAAGCAAATTGTTATACTTCCTGCAGACAAAGATAATGCGACTGTAATTCTAAACTGTACAGAATACAAAGAAAAGATTAACCAATTATTACAAGACGGTTCATACACTCCCAAAACAAAAGATTTTACTTCAAAATTTGAACGGAAAATTTCAGCACTTATCAAATCCTCTAATATACGCAAAGCCATCCAAAAACGCATAATACCTAGCTTGTACAGCCTTCTTAAAGTCCATAAACCAATGTTCCTCTCCGTTCGATAGTGAGCACAATTGACTCGCCAACCTACCATCTGGCAAAATACCTAGCAAATTTCTTAAAACCCTATTCCGGCAACAGCCCTACTAATGTTTTAAACTCCACTTATTTTATAGAACTAGCTGCAAATATTGAGCTAGGCCCGAATGATGTACTAGTCAGTTTTCACGTAACATCCCTATTCATAAACGTACCTGTCGTAGACACTGTCTCCATTATTAAACAACTCCTACCTCAAGAAAACGAATTTGAGTATCTGACCACGCTCATTGGAAAATGCTTAACTTCTACCTATTTTGTCTTCGACGGACAATTCTGCAAACAAACTTCTGGCACGCCCATAGGCTCAAACCTATCTCCCATTGTGGCCAATATATTCATTGAGTCTTTGGAATCCATAGCTCTAGAATCCGCAGACCTTAAACCAAAAACTCGGCTCCGTTATGTAGATGACACTTTTTTAATCTGGCCCCATGGACACCAAACGCTCAATAATTTTTTAGATCACATAAACAATCAACATAAGGATATTAAGTTTATTATAGAAATTGAAAAGAAAGGATTTCTGTCCATTCCTTGACGTTCTGGTGAAGCGCCAACCCAACAGACGACTAGGTCATTTCGTATATATCAAACCCTCCACACACATTCAGATACCTACATGCGTCGTCAAATCATCATCCGTCACAAAAATCATCGGTAATCAATTTTCTAGTCCACCGTGCAATTAAAATTTCACATCCAGAACATGTATCTAATGAACTGACCCATCTGAAAACTAGTCTTATAAAAAACGGCTACCGCAACTCAGAGATCGGCAGAGTAATAAGCCGGTATCCGCATCCAACACAAACCCCCAAACCACGCTGTAATTCCGACACACGATCTTTAGCAATCCTTTCACAAAGTAACAGACCTAATTAGCAAAATTCTACGTAAACACAACATCAAAACAATCTATAAGCCCGCTAATAAAATTTCACATATATTAGCAACCCCAAAAGATCCCGAAGACAGTCTTAAACCCCTAGGCGTATATAGTAGGTATACTTTGCAGCTGCGGTTTAGTAAATGGATTTATACATGGGTCTGAATTGATTTTCTCTTGTTCCACAGAAAACTCAAATTACCACAGAGAAATGGATGAGCTATATTTCTTATATTGATTTGAAAATCAATTATTAAAAAATTTAGTAATACCATCTCAATAATTTGTACAGCGCATCTGTTAGCTTTCTCTCAGGACGGCCAATAGTCAAAATAAGCTACACTCAAAAGTATTTTATTCAATTAAATCGAAAGCTAAACAGAGTACAAGTTATAGTAGACCGGTGCTTGGTCTGACATCAATCGTACTACTTTTAAATTAAAATAAGCATTGCGCATCAACGGCTACCATCTAGTGGCAGAACTACAAAGCATACAAGTATTTTTAATTAATACAGAAATTAATGTGGAATTTTGACAAACTGTTCTTTACTTTAAACCAAAATAAATTAATTGATTGAACTAATATTGTAAGTCGCCCAAGCAAACTGCAATGCTAGAGCTAAATACTTTGACTGACTGCCAGGTCCTTGAGCTCCCGGGCTTTTTATAATAATCCTACCCCCTCACATGGCTGTGGGAACTTGCAGATCTCATATATGCTTAATTTTAATTCTACACTTTGTTACATTCTTTCAATCTTATTTCTAGGTAATTGCGATATCTTAACCGTCTGTGACCTGCCACCTGCAGTATCACTGTCGTCTCGGATACAAAGTTGCATATCCGTTCTCATGAAATGTTATTAACCTGTCTGATTTATCCTTGTACTACATTGTTGCAATTGACTTATGATATATTTAACAATTTCTAATAATTCTTATTAGATTCTATTATTTAATGTATAGGTAAATTGGGGGATACATAACTCTTCCCGCCGTAAATGAAAAATTAAGGTTTTGCTTAATTTTTAAATTCATAAAATTCATTATTCAAATTCATTATTTAAAATTCATTGTTTCTAAGGGTACACTTTTTGTTTTTTTATTTCTCTTTGTTTCCTTAAATCTAAAACTGTTTTCTTTATTCTTATATCTAAGATCATCATCATCATTGGGTCTTCAGTCCTGAAACTGGTTAGACGCGTACCATCATTGTTTCCTATTCTGAACTAACCTACAGATTTCCCCGAAATTTGCACAGTCTGCATCTATCACTATCTGATCTAGGTCTACATCCGCCTCTTTTTTCCTATCTCTGCTTGTCATATATCACATACTATTCCCCAAAAATGCCTTAGAACGTATTATGCCCTTCTACTTCTCATATTTTTTCCCAAAGATATCCTTGTTCCCTTACTGTTTCTATAACCTATTTGTTATTAACTTTGTCTGTCCATCCTCGAACATCTGAAGCACGGCATTTCAAAGGCCGCTACTATTCTTCTGTCTGCTTTTCAGACTGCTCGTATTTCGTAGGCATATTGTCTGTGCTGTGCTCCACACATACGCTTTCAACAACTTTTTGTTCTATGTTTGTTGTCTTTCATCATAGGTGCCGTTCTTTCTTGTTAGATGCAGTTCGGTCACCTTCTATTGCTTTACAATTATATACCCTATTTCTCCGACATTCAGTGGTTGCGAAGGGGGGTAAGCAGCCTGTGGCTGCCAAGTTTCCCAGCACTTGAACATTTACATATTTAATATTTTTTCCAATATGTCTTTTCGCACAGTCAACATTAGTTGTAGATATTTCACAACAAACAACTAGTTGTTTATAATAATCATCAGATTTGTCTGCGCTTATTTTTTTGTCATTGGGTTTCCCGTCTCAAAACTGGTTGGACATGTACTTGCACTTATTTCTTTTCTAAACTAACCTACATGGTTCCCTGAAATTCTCACACAGTAATGTAGCTCGGTTCCCCTTATATTGTTTTCTAATATTATGCCCTATTTCACAGAGATTTATTGAAGGGGGTTAAGCAACCTGTGGCTGCCAAGATCCCCCAACACTTAGACATTTGCCGAAATAATAGTTTTCCAGTAAATGCTTTCACGCAATTACCATTATTCGAGAATATTGCCCTCAATGCTTGTAGTTGCTTATAATAAATATCATGTTTAAGTGCAGCTACTTTCTTCGTCATTAATTTATCCATCTTGGGACTGGTTGGATGCGTACCTCCATTGATTTCTCTTCTGAGCTAACCTACACATTTCCCTGAAACTCCTACAGCCTACATCTTTCACTATCTGTGTGCAGTAGTCTAACCTAGGTCTACCTCTTCTTCTCTTTTTTCCTATCTCTGCTTCTAGTATATTCCGCACTATTCCTTTATGCCGTAGTATGTGGCCTATCATCCTATCTCTCCTATTTTTTACCGTTTTCCACATATTTCTTTCTTCCCCTACCATTTTTAGTACCTCTTCGTTCTTAACTTTGTCTGTCCATGATATCTTCATCATACGTCTGTAGCACCACATTTCAAAGGCTTCTACCTTTTCTTGTCCGCTTCTCCCACTGTCCAGGCTTCACAGCCATACAGTGCTGTGCTCCACACATATGTTTTGAGCAATATTTTCCTTGTTTCTATGTTTGTGGTTTTTGAGCACAGTAGTTGCTTTTTCTTGTTAAATGTAGCACTACCTTGTGCTAATCTTTGTTTTATATCTTTTGTGCTTTTCCCATCTTGCGTTATTTGGCTTCCTAGGTAGCAGAAATCCTTAACCTCTTGTAAGTTCGTGTTACATATTTGTATTCTTGTTTTTGATTTATTTTTACCTCCTTTGCATACTAGTACTTTAGTTTTACTTTTGTTAATTTTCATACCGTATCTCTCTGTTAGAACCGTTTCCATTTCATTGAGAGCAGCTTATAACTCTTCCTTGCTAGATGCTAATACCGCTATATCATCTGCAAATCTAAGCATATCTATTTTTTGTCCCTGCATAGTAATTCCAAATGTCTTCCTGCATTTGACAGTATTCATTGCCTCCTCAATGTACAAGTTAAAAATTAGTGGGGATAGGGAACATCCCTGTCTTACCCCTTTCCTGATGTCTACTTCTCTACGTTCCTGCTCTAATTCTATTACTCCTGTTTGCTCTTTGTATAAGCTATGTACTATCCGTCTATACCTATAACTCATTCCAATCTTTTTGAGTATTTCGAACATTTTTTTCCATTTTACATTGTCAAATGCTTTTTCCAGATCTACAAACCCTATATACACGCTTTCCCCTTTTTCTATTGTTTTCTCCATTATCACCCTCAAAGCTAAGATAGCCTCCCGTGTTCCCCTGTTTCGCCTAAACCCAAATTAGTCTTCTCCTAGTATTTCTTCAGCCCGTTTTTCCATTCGTCTTTGTACAATTCTAGTTAATATTTTTGATACGTGTGCTGTCAAGCTTATTGTTCGAAAATTTTCACATCTATCTGCGCCTTTCTTTTTTGGTATAGTTACTATGATGTTATGTTTGAAATCTTTGGGTATCTCGCCTGTCTCCGCTGTCTCCGCTTGCACCTTATCTGTACCCGGCGCCTTACCATTTTTCAGACCCTTTAATGCTATTTCAAATTCATCTCTAAGTATAGGATATCCCAAGTCATCATTTTCAATGTCTGATTCCTTTTCTAATGCAGTTAGTTCTTCTGCTGCATATAAATTCCCTATATATTCTTGCCATCTACCCATTTTCTCTACATTTTCTATAATGACATTTCTTCCCGCGTCCCTTATATTTTTGCTATACGGTTCTATATCCCTAAAATTGATTCTAATTAGTTTGTATGCTTCATCTGTCTTTCCTACTTCCATCTTAGTTTGTACCTCTTTGCACTTTTCATCAATCCATTGTTCTTGAGCTTTCCTGCATTTTCGAATAATTTCCCATTTTATGGCTTTGTATCTCTGTTTTCCTGTTTCGTCTGATTTATTTTTGTATTTTCGTCTTCTATTAAATTCAGGATATCCTTTGTTATCCATGGTTTCTTATTTACTTTTTGTGTATACCCCAGAATATCTCTGGCCGCCATGTCTAGGCTGGATTTAATGTTATTCCATTCTGTCTCTACTTCCTTAGTATCAGATATTTTCCCGATATCTTTGAGCAATTCATTTGACTTTTTTCGAATCTTTCTTGAATATCTTTCTCTTTTAGTTTCTGTAGGTCCAAGTGCCTTTTTTCGTTTCTTTTTTCAAATTTTTAAATTTAAGTGCGGCCTTCATAATTACGATGTTGTGGTCAGTGTCTATATCTGCTTCTGGGTAGCTTCTACAGTCTTTTACTTGATTTCTAAACCGTTGTCTAACAAGAATGTAATCTATTTGATATCTTCCTATATCTCCTGGCATCTTCCATGTATATCGTCTTCTAGCATGATGTTGAAATAATGTGTTTGTAATGATTAAATTGTTCTTGTCGCAAAATTCTACCAGCCTATTTCCTCTGTCGTTTCTAGTGCCTAAACCAAATAAACCTACTATCGCTCCTTCCCTACCCTCACCTACCACTGCATTAAAATCCCCGTAATTATTAAATTTTCATGTCCTTTACGTGTCTTAATATGTCTTCGATATCTTTGTAGATTGCTTCTACCTCTTCGTCACTGTAGCTAGAGGTGGGCATGTATACTTGTATTATTACTGTGTTTACCGGTTTAGATTCTAATCTAACCATGAGTACTCTTTCATTCTTTTGTAAGTAATTTTCTACACAGTATCTTATCTTTTTCCGCATAACTATACCCACACCCAAATTTCCTTCCTCGGCTCCTGTATGAATTACCCTGAAGTCTCCACTCCAAAATCCCCGCCTCTGGCCACCGAACTTCGCTGATCCCTACTATGTCTAATGATAACCTATTCATTTCGATTTTTAGGTTCTTTAGCTTACCCACTTGCTTCATAGTTCTAACATTCCACGCTCCGTCTCGCAAAATGTTCCCGACTCTTATTCTTAACTTTCCGATCGCATCCTCCAAAGTAGTCCCCTCCCGGAGATCCGAATGGGGGACTATTTTAACTCCGGAATCTTTTACCCCAGAGAATGCCATCATTTTATTATAATTTAGGTACGCTGTGTACTTGGGAGGTAATGTGGTGGTTTCCCGTTGCCTTCCACATCGCGGTAGTGTGTCTTAGACTGCCATACCGACCCCTATGGTCTCTGCCAATCTAAGTACCGATAGAGCCGCTGCCCTCTTTCGGGGACCTGTCTTAGTCTGGTTCCTCGCTAACGACCCTACTACTTTGGTTGAACCTGTAGTTTGGCTCTTTAGCTCATTAGAACACGCAAGCCATTTCACCTGTTCTAGTAATCTAGAACTTCGGCAACGTGCAGGTCCATTCGAAATGGATATCTAAGATATATTTTGTAAAATACATATATAATTAGAAAAATTATTAAAATGATTGACACAATTGTCCAAACGCTTATATTGTCAGTGTAACTTTGGCGTTTTGAGTTCAGTTAAATGTTCTTTGAAATTTTCCAATAATTTCATGGCGTGGTTGAGGTCGTCTAAGTCTAGATGCTCTAGCTTCATGGGTTTCTTGATTATTTTTTCGTTTTCTTGTTGTTCTGTCTTGACCTGTAGTTCCGGTAGGTTTGCAAGTTTCGTTGTTGCTATGGGGTCCTGGTAAACTCTGATTACTTCGTCTTTCAATTTTTTATAACAGTTTTCTTTAAGGATAATTAATTTGCTTCCGGTTAATGCTAGGTTATTTTTATCTTGATTGCTGTGAATGGTTGCTATTACTTCTGTTAAGAAAATGGCTATTCATTTGTTTTCTGTAACTTTTGAATTTTCATGTTGGTTATTTGTACGGGTTTGGCTTCACAGTTTTCGTAATGATTTGAAAATTTTAATAGTTGTACTTCACAAGGGCTGTCTTCTTGAATGGTTGTTGTCGTCAATGATTGGCATAAATATTGGTTTGGTGTTACTTCAGTACATTTTTCATTTGTATAACCATATCTCAGTTCATTGAAGCATAGGAATTTGGTTTTGGGTATGATAACTTGATATGTGCTAGTAACTTTCGTTGGAAAAGCAAATAAATGATAATAATTATAGTTGTTACTCTCTACTATTGGAATCTCTATTAAAAATATTATTTCGTTATTCTTTATATAGCCTTTGACTATAGCTATTTTTTTCAAATATTAGAATGTTTGATTCTGTTACATCAAAAGGTAGTTTGCTGTTAGTTATAAATGATCTAATTCTTAATAATTCTTTTAATAAATCCGTTGGTTCAATGATACTAGACTGTAGGGTATTTAATTTTGCAAATGTTACTGTGTTTTCTAACGTTGCTAAAATTTGTTGAATTAAAGTAAGGGTTGATATTATTTGAGTAAATATTGTATTAAATCTAATTAAATCTCGCATGCCTAACATGGTAGTTTGCATGTTGGTTTCAAGGGTTTGTATTCGGTTGGCTATACTGTCCTGGTTTCTTACTAACTTTCTCAATCTTTCGTTGAATTTTATAATTGTTGATTGGGTTAGTGATATTTGGTTGCTAATTATGAGTTTTATGTCGTTTTGGTTCTCAATTAGTTGTTGTATTGCGTTGTCATAACGTTCTGCGTCTTGATTATCTAAATTGCCTGTGATAGCTTTCATTATGTTGCCTAATCCGTTGATTAGTGCTCTTTTTCGTCTCGTAGTTTGTTCGGTGGGTATTAATCTATTAAATTTATCTTCTATGTTTCTTAAAATGCTTTCTATTATACTGTTGTAATTCATCATTTCTATTGCGTATTCCTTTCCGAATTTTGATGTGTCCATTGATTGTTTTAATCGGTAATAATTTTCTGTGATTGTATGAATTTCTTGTTTTAGTTCCGTTAGGTCGAAATTTTGTGCGAATGCCCAATAGTCGATTGAGTTTTGCACACTGCTTAATTTTATTGGTAGCATACCGGGTTTGTTTTTTATATCTTTTTTTATTATTTGATTGTCCGTTTTACCTGGGCAAAGGTTGACGGTAAGGGTGATGATTGTTTATTTGAAACTACAGGGTGTCTTAAGTTTTTCAAGTGAATGTACTTCGTTATTTTGCCTTTGCTTACTACTGCAATATTTTTGTCTGATATTCCATTAATTTTAAATGGGCCTAAATTTCTGGGTGCCGTTTTATGTCGCTTACTTTGAAAATTTTTCTCATACACGATTTGTCCTATTGAAAATTTATTTGAGTCGGTATTTTTATTACGGGTTGTGCTGATACGTTTCTTATCGTTATCTAATTTATCTTTTACTTTGTCATAGGTTATATTTAGTTTTTCTTTGTGATCTTTCGCGTATTGTTGATATACTTTTTTGTTGTAGTATATGTCATAGGGATTGCGTGAATCTGAATGTCCTAAAGATAATTCTAAGGGTGTAAAATTTGTTGATGAGTGAATTGTATTATTATAGGCGATTAGTGCGATGACATTAAATTGGTTATGTGTTCCTCTTTATACGTTATTCTTAATAATCGAATTTGTTCTAACAGGGTTGAATGTAGTCGTTCAATTAGTCCATTTGATTCAGGATGGTTTTCCGTTATGAAATAAATTTTTATTTTGTGGAGTTCTAAAGTGTTTTGTATCGTCTTATTTTTAAATTCGCTGCCGTTATGTAACGTTATTGTTTCGGGTGTTCCATAAAATGTAAAGTACTGTAAAAATCCTTGGGTTACGTCAATGCTATTTTTAGAAGTGATGGGTATTGCTTGGCCTATTTTTGTGAATGCGTCTACAATTGTTAAATGGTTTTGTGCTTCTACGACTAGAGTGTTGGCACGTAATTTTTGAAATGGTTAGTCGGGTGTTTTAGTTAACATTAAGGGTATCTTTGGGGTTTCCTGTCGTATTCTGCTTTGTCGCATAGTTCACATTGGTTAATGAAATCTGTGGTCAATTCTTTCATATCTTTAAAATAATATCGTCTCACAAGTTGCTTTATGGTTTCGTTAATTCCACGATTGTTCGTTTTCCTTCGTGTTGATTCCTAATTACATCATTTATTTCGTCAGGGTCGTCTAGTGTTATTAATTTTCTCGTACATCTGATAAGTTCAGGGCCAGAGTTATTGAATAATTTAACGTATAATTCTGAAAATCTTTGGTATAAGTGTTCGGTGTTGAAATAAAAATAAAATAATTTTTTTTGGGTGGTGTATTCTTTTAAAATTTTAATTATTTGCTCCTCGTTGTCATCTTTGTTTATTTGAATTTGGTATATTCTGTTGTTATCTATCTTTGTATATTTTATGGGATTGTGGTTATTTAAAACTTCGGTAATTATGAATTGATTGGGTTTCATATCGATTGCTTCGTTTAAGATTTTAATCGCGGTTTTAGGTTCTTCGTTTTGTGTCGAATGTATTGTGTCGATCTCTTCTGGGTCTTCCCTTTTTTCTGCTTCGTCTACGTTTCCTACAATGGATTCCGTTTCTAATGCATTGAGTTGGATTCTACTTAAAGCGTCTGCGTTGTTGTTATAAATTCCTTTTTTATATATAATTTCGTAATCGTATGCTTCTAGTCTGATTCGCAATTGTTATAATTTTGAATTTGGTTCCTTAAGTTTGCATAGCCATACCAATGGTCTATGGTCAGTGTATATGTAAAATTTTCTTCCGTATAGGTAAGGTCTAAAGAATTTTGTTGAACAAATTATGGCTAACAATTCTTTTTCTATGGTACTATATTTATGTTCAGTTTGATTTAGGGTTCTGGATACGTAGCTGGTACGTTTATTGCTACCTACTTTTCCTTGGCTCAATACTGCGCCTAATGTTACATTCGATGCGTCTGTCGTTAGTAGAAATAATTTTGAAAAGTCTGGGTATTCTAATACCCATATAACACAAAAATGTTTTATGGACATCCAATGAATATAAGTTCACGGACATAGTAATATCCACTGGACATCCATTTAAGATACACCAAACAAACTATGGACATCCATATAACGTTACTTTGGCACAACATTGGACATCCAAAATCTATCCTTCCTTGGACGTCCATAGAAGATTAATTTCCGGACATCCATAGTGTGTCCATTGCTAAGACATTCTATGTATGTCCATTGCTGAAATATACTATGTACGTCCATTGTTGAGACATTCAATGGAAGTTCGCAGCTGGACATCCTATGTAAGACGAGACTTAAATTCCTGGTTATCAAACTTGAAAAATAATTGTTGCATATAATTTTTTAGTAGTAAGACATTTCGACTATTTTCGCAAATACGCTAAATATTTTATTACTAAAAAATTTTCACAATTTTTTTTTATATTTAAACATTTCTAGCGTATTTGCAAAAATAATGTTGAGGCTATAGGTTCATCATCAAAATGTTTTACTACTAAAAAAATTATCTGCAACAACTATTTTTCAAGTTCAATGACCAGGAATTTCCTGAAACTAACGCCTCCTCTATGTAAGTACATTTGTTCCACGACATGACTTGCAAACAAAGTGACATATTTTAGAAGCTTATATATAACTACTCAGAAGAGCGAGATAGCAAGTTTTACCAATATACTTCACTATTACAAAATTCCCTCTCTTCTTCAAGTGCTTGAAATGGAATATCACAACTGTACCGTTCCTTAAGTTTAAAAAATTGTGCTTTAGTTATATAATCAAAAACAATAAAATTATACAGAAGTATGCATTTTTATAAAACTAAAGAACGAAGTGTTTTAATGATTTATTTGTATCCCGGTCCACTTATTAGTATAGTTATATGAGCATCTAAAATGCATCAGTCTTCTTTGTTACAAGTAAAAATATGTTGAAGTTTAGACAACAGTCATGTTAAAATATTACTTATAAAAAGTAGAAAACTCAACACAGCGATTAAAACCAAAAATATCTTGCACTTTGAGCCATTTACACTATTTTATACAAACAATCCTAGGACCATCAAATATACTTTAAAATCGAAAAATATCTCTTTATTTTTAAAGGGTATAGTTAACAATAAAAATATTTTTAAATACAAAATAAACAGGTTTTGCAAATCCTGCAAAAAAACATGCATAAAAGTAAAATAGTATACTTTAAACTTAATCTAGTTTTGGTTTGTTTAGTATATTGTGTTTTAAAAACAAAAATTGTACGTAACGTCGAGAGGATTTAAGGTAAAGCATATAAATGAAGTATTAAAATCAAAATTGATGGGTGTACGATTTTGTTGTCTTCGTTTCCAATAACTTTGTATCTGCATTCTATAACTAAGTATAAGTAGTGTTTTCATACTCGATTTTAGCTCGTTCAGTACACCGTTTTAGCCATTTTCGTATGGCTAGTTCAACATCCGTATTGTGCATTTATGATGGGTCATTGCAGATTCTGAAAATAATTACGTTTTAATAAATTAGGTAATACACGTGCATTTTCCTTACTTATTAACATTTCACTTAGAGTGAGATTTTGAATATCTTCTTTCCTTCCGTCCTAACCAGCTGTATTCAGATGCAAATTTATTGGTGATTAATTTTTCAGTGGAGCGATATATAAATTCATAGATAGATTTTCCACCTAAACTAGATATTTCTTGAACCTATACACAAAACCATTAAAAAAACAATGTAACATATAAATACCATACCACTTTATTAAACTCATTTTATCATCTAATCCATTTTCAAACTGTTCTAACTCTTGCATAGATTTTATTGGTAACACATACTTTGTATAAATGGATTCAACTTCTAATTCACTAACCTGGGCAACTTGCTTTTGCTTGATTTCCGCTAGATCTCCCATTAACTCGGACATCATGCCTTGGAGTATATTCTGTTTTTTAATTATTAACTTCAGCAGTTCTAAAAATTCTCATTAAATTATATTATATTATATATATTATGTAACTTCTTACTTATTGTTTCATTATCATCTACAACACCTGCTTGAGACCTATTATGTTTATTTGATATATAAATATCATTGGATGCCCTGTGATTATCTGTAAAAAAACATTTTATATTCTTTTAGAGGTTTTTTGAACAACTACCTAACATGCCAGATTTTGGTATGAAAGTTTCATTGACAGTCAAATCATTTATATTATTACTGATATCATTTCTGCTTGATAATCCACGAATGGAATTGGTACCCGACTTTAATTGAACATCTTGTGATATCGAAATTGTTTTAATTTTACTTATTGTTACTGGCAAATTCTTACTACTTCTATCTGCAATAAAATAGAAAAGTAAAATGTGACTAGTATACCGCTGATTATATCAGTATAAAATATACCTTTGCTTAATTTAGGTGGGTCGGGCAAGACTGTTTCTTCCTCTTCTTCTACAGAACTGAAACTAACACTTTTCTTAAATATTTTTCTATTGGAGCGAGAGTAGGAGAATGATTGTGAATCAGATTGTGAATCTAAGTCAGAAGATACCTCAGCTTTTCTGGCTTTCCACTTGGCTACACTGTAGTCATCTACAAAAACAATCTTTTTGTTTGCAGTAATACCAAAATAAAAATAATGTAGCTACCATAAAGATTATTTCTAAAACCGTCTATTTTATACTCCACCCAAGTTTCGGGATCATAATGTACGGCCTGTTCCAATAACTGCTGTAACTTAGCTTTTGTAGTATTTGGTGGCCAAAAACATTTATTTCCAGATATCCAAGATGTGGGAATAGCTTCCACACTTCCATTTTCTTCAGGAAATTTCACAACTGACCAGGTCACCACGTTTGCATCCATTCCATAAATTTTGCTCTATATAAACTAATAGCTTTTCTTAATTATGTTAAAGAATGAAAAAAACAGACTAGTTTTAGACCTTGCATTTGATAATTTATTACATAAACAATATTGGATATTAAGGATTGGTTAATGTTTGTTAGTATGTAGCAAAGGAATAATAACAAATTTATCTTTAAGCGACAATTTAACAAATTTATAAGCTATTTGATTCACACTCCATATGTCTAATGGGCCAGGACGACTTACTTTAAATACTCCTAAATCCGAGGAATTGCATGGCTTAACATATAAATTTTCAAGCAATTGAAATTTACAACCAATTAAAAATAAACCTTTGTCATTTGATACAAAATTTTTAATCCAAATAACACTGTTGTCAACTAAACAACAACAGTCATCACCTTCCAAAACTTTTAAAGTAAATTCTTCAAATGCTACCACTTTATATTGCACAAAGAACCTATCATCTATCACTGGTCCACTGCTATGCTCACCACTTGGTTGAGCTTTGATAAAGTTCGATACGTGGCTTTGAATAATAGTACCACAAGTTTTGTTTTTCCACTATTCTATTTATAATTTGTGATAATGGTTTATCGCCTTTTCGAAGTAGTGATTTAAAAGTTTGTAAATAATTCTCAAACGGAAAGGAAGAAAATTTTTGTAAAACATCAAACTTTTTGGTATCATCATAAATATGAAGCAAATTATGCACATTATGTGAAACATGTTGTATGCCATACAATGTTATAAAACTTTGAATAAAATATTTATATAATGAGTGTGCGTATTGTCCGAATTCATTCAAATATTTTGTACTAGACAAAATAGTTGAAGTAACGTGAAAACATAAAAAATTTAAGAACATATCGGGTGTTAAAATTGACATCAATACTACTGGACCTGTGTAAAATAAAAACTGCCGCAACTCTGTTGCTTTCCATCTTTTTAGTTCAATCACTGAACGAGGCTTTCTAGCAAATTCGCATGGAATATTCTTCCCTTGCTCGATTAACAATGTTGATAAATTTATAATTTTTCTGTAGCATAATTTTGTAGGTGGTTTCCCAAAAATCCAAAATAAGAGCAATTTCCGCATCACGCCTAAGCAAATCACGTGCATGTAGTCAAGTGGAATGTCAGTAATCATATCAAAACCTGGTAGAGACTCAATCAAAGATGTTCCGGTGTGATGCTCTTTATCAACTTTTAATTTAAATTCACAATGAGTGCGATATTTTAAGTTATCGGTGGCAGGAAAACAAGTTCGGTTTTCAATGAAATCTCCCTTAATACAACGTTTAGAACAAGAGTAATAACCCGTATGGCCTTTTGTATAACTAATGAACGACTTGGCGGGGGTGTCACATATAAAAGCCATTATTTTAAAAGGAAGCAATCGGCCATTATACTCGAATCCATTTTCAGTTAAAAACTGCCTCATTAATGAATTGCTTTAAATAGCTGTTTGCATCTTTAGGTTTTTCTAAACCATGATATAAACCAATCACTTGACTGCACTTAGTTTGTCTTGTAAACTACAAAGAATGGGATATAGTTGACTTCCAGTACTTTTCGCAATAGGTAAGCCATCGATGTTAATAAAGACGTCAATGGACGTCAAGTCATTAATACCTTTATACTTTTGAAGTAAGTTATTTAACACTATATCCAATCCAAAGTGATAATATTGCCCAGGTTCTATAAATGTTAATGTTACAGCTCTGGGGGTCTTTAATAATGTCCGTGAGTCCACTGGTAAATTTAGTTTGAAAGTGGTATTTAGTAGACTTAATAAACCATTTAAAGCATTATGTTTGATTTGATTTTTAACGGCCCAAACAGCCAATTCCATATGAAAATTATTAACTGGACTATCTGGCTCACCATTTGCCAAGTTTGCAGAAGATTCAAAATTTGGTTGACAATTAGCATCCAAATCAGAATCTGAATCCACATCACTAACTATGATCAAGCAGTGTTCATCATCACTGATCGGATTGTTTACAGAATTGTTTATACTACAAGCTTCAAGTTCATGCTCGACAATATTATTTGTTTGGTTTATTAATGGAAAATTACTTTGATCACTATCAGATTCTATTTTATTCAAAGACCGAGATGTAGAAGTAGTCATATCAAATAATAAATCTGCTCTAAAATTTGCATGTCTATAAAGAGTGCGAGGCAATTTCATTTTCATTTTTATTGACAACGTTGAAACTTTCCACGTGCAATTAATATAAAAAAAAATCTGTTATTATATGTAGTAATTGTTGTAGGAATTTATAGAACTAAAACAGAAACCACAGTCACCTATGCCAAAAAAATTTGTTTTAATTACTTTGGTCTCCATAGCAAACTCTTCAGGCAAAAATAACAAACCTATAAACTGATGATTATTCCTTTCAATCTTTATATTCTGCTTACATTATGCAAATATAGTCGATTATAAATACAATGAAACCTCACACTAAAAAGATTTGGATTAGCATTAAAATTATTACATACGTTTTAGAAAATACCCGTAGAGTTGAAAAATCTCTGAATTCTAAATTTTAATTGTAGAATGAAATGAATTCGTTGCGACTGTCTTCAATATCTTATATTACTTTATTAAATTTTTTATTAGTGACAGCACAATGCACAAACCTGTTACGTTATTCGTGGCAGTCCCTGTTCGGGCGCCAAAGTTATGCTACGTTGGCTCGTAGCCGTGCGTAACAAAAAGAAAATCAAAGAAGTGACCGGGGTCAATCGGAGATTAGGGGGGGTTGTAGAAAGCAGGCCAACATACCATGTACGCGGCTGTAAGGAGTTAGTGATAATACCTGCAAGAAAAATAGTCAAGCAAACCTGAAAAAAAAAGGAAAAAGCATTGCAGCAATGATTAGTCTAAATTATTCAGTACTTGGTAGAATGTAAAAAAAAACTGTTTGGATAATCTATATAATATAACAACGGTAAAAGCAGTACAAAAATTTTTAATACAAAGTGAGGTAATATTGGGGAGTAGCAGAAACGTTTCCTCACACACCAATTAAACATAAATCAGACAAAATGTTAAAAGAAAATAAATAGGTAAGACACAATTGATATGAGTAATTCAGTAGTATTGATCTTTCTTTCTTTCTTTTTTTTATGTTTTAAAATATCATGCAAGTCTTTTGTAAAAGGTATCAGAACGACAAAGATATGGTAAAGCAACGGATAGATATTTAAAGTAATAACAAGTAGGAAATAGTTCAACTTACAAAAGTCCTTCAGCAACGCTTCCTTGCAACGGAAGTGTGAGATTCACGATGTCCTATGCTAACGAAGCACTTCACCCTGGACTGTGAGGGTGTTGATGGAACTTATCACACGTCACACTAATCACACCTACGCATTTCACTGGGGTTAGCAGCAGACACCATCACGCGACGGAACGATGTAGCATTGATAAATTTCTTGTTAATTCTATTTCCTGAGACAATAATTTCGAAATATTTTGTAGCACTAGTTTAATTTCAACTGGGATCAAATGTATATTATTTTCATAAACCTCCAAAAGCAGTGAGAAACTTCAACCAATACCTTTGTAAACCGGTATTCTGTTATATTTCGCAAATAACGAAATTCGCGCAAGCAATGATCTATTTTAGATTCTTTGGTGTTAGAAAAATGCAGAAACTACAGTATCCACTGTATTTAAATAATCCAAAGTATGCACTAATCTGATAAAACAAAGGGACACTAGACTAGATCGCACACACATTAATCCTAAAGAAAGAATCGGTCAGTTTAGCAAGTTCTACGACTATTATTTCACAAGACAAACAACTAAAACCACAAAGTAGTAAAGTACGCGTATCACGAAAGTAAGTCCGTCAAATGTTCCTTAAAGCATTTGTCTCACAAGAAAAACAACTAAAAACAATTAGTAAGCACGCGAGTTATGTATCCCCCAATTACCTATATATATTGATGTATTGAATCTAATATGAATTATTAGAAATTATTAAGTAAAAGTATAAGTTCAATGCAACATTGTAACACAAGGATAACCCAGAGAGGTTATCGACAGTTCATGAGAACGGAATGCAGCTGTGCATCCGTGAGGGCAGTGATACTGCAGGTGGCAGGTCACAGGCGGTCAACAGACCGCAATTACTTAGAATTAAGTTGTTACATTGTAATAAAGTGTACAATAAAGAGAAACGCAGACATGAGATCTGCAAGTTCTCACAGCCGTGTGAGGGGCAGGTTATTATAAAAGGCCCGGGAGCTCAATGCCCGGCAGTCAGTCTTCGAACTCCATACTTCGTTGTTCAAGCTACTCATTAATCAATAATTAATTTTAGTATTATGTACAAGTTCATCTGTTTCAAAGTAAAATAAATGTGTTAAAGTCAAAAGCTTTTTTTAAAAAACCAGCTCCAAAGGCCCGAACTTTAACTGGCGCAGTCGTAACGGATGTCAAAGGGCACTGAAAATCCAAAAATCGGAAGATTGGTGACCAAGAATTTTTATTCGAAATTTTGGCAGAACCCAAACCAAGTTGGAGGAAGAACAAGCATCGTCTAAATCCAGCAACAAACCAAGTTGGACAAGGAACAAGAATCGTCTAAGGCCAACAAAACAAACCAAGGTGGACAAGATACAGAATCGATCGAACCCACCAAAGAAACAGATGAAACTAATGTAAGTTCATTTCCATAAAAATTTTCTTTTAACCAAATTATAATTGATATATGCTAGTATTATAATTATTGAGTACCATTTATATTTACTGCTTATGAATTGTATTTTTATGAATATTTTTTTGAAAATAGTTCAAAGTGAATTAATTTCAAAACGAGACTGTATAACATTTTATGAGACGAATGTTAAAGAGATAAAATTTTTCTTTAAAAAACAAATGAAACTTGAAGTTTAAAAGAAATTTTCTTTTAAAACAAATGAGAATTAATATTAAAAGATTCTTATTATAATTAATAGAACAAACTCAAAATAATCCAAAAAAATAACGGGCGCACATTCACTAAACACCAAAAACAAGAAACATTAACAAACGCGATTCAAAAACGTTTTCAATCCGGCAAACTAGAAACACAGAACGCAATTTAGTTTCAAAACTAATCCTTTAAGCAGTACAGAACGATAATAAAACCATTGACCTTATAAAATCACAGCAAGAACTCTGCATTAACTAAAAACCACTGTAATCTAAAACCACCTAAGATAACTACGCGAAGAAAGCATCCTTTATTATACAATTAAAACTCAGAGAAAATCGCTTTCAGAATCCTTGCACAGTACTAAAGAAATAGCTTTCAGGAACTTTCAGTACTAAAGCAATTCGCATCATAAGTATTAATCTATCACGGAATTATAGAAGCGCATGAAAATTACACCACAACACTCTATAAATAAAGTGCAGTAAAACGGTCATCATAAGAATCTTTAATTAAAACGCTAAAACGTTATCATACGCTCATAATTGTAAACCTGAAAACGCACATAACGAAGAGTTCAATTACCAACAAGCATTATAATACCAAGAGATCTAAAAATAAAACAGACATAACACTTTACATTAGCGAGTACGGAAAGTCAATTATCTAATTCCATAAACTAACACCTGTAAGTGCAATTACCTCAACAAAGTATTCAATTTCAACCATGAAGCACAGGAGTAATCAACCTTAAGTTATAAGTAGAACACAAGACAGACGAACTGTACGTTTACGCAACTCAGTAAAACCCACGGAAAGAGTATTAATTAACAGAATTTAACCAAAACAAAGCTAAACGAGAATAAATCTATCCATTTAAGATTCCTTAAGAAACAGGAACTAAAGACAAAGTAAAAGCTGCATTAAAAACAGACAAATCCCAGACTACGGTAATTATTCTAACATTATTGAAATAAATCTCACAAGAACATCACTGCACTGTGTAATTAAATATAAACAAAGAACGACTACGATTTTAAAAATAACTTTACGCAATATAAACTTAAAATTAATAAATCTAATACTACAAGTACGAAATTAATCTCAAATTCTTACCAAAATTTTATCCACCCAATCCAAACTGAAAATTAACCATTCCTAACAAAAAAAATAACGCCGAAAAATAACGAAATAAACATCAACCTTTACCAAATCTTTATGTACCTAATCTAATTGAAAAATTAAAAACCAAAACCAAAGTTAACGTTTCAAATAGCTAAATCAACATCAATTTTTACAAAACTCTAAGTTATCCAATCTAAAAGGAAAATTTAAAAACCAAAGCAAAAATAACGTCATAAAAGGAAAATCATCCCCAATTTTACAAAATCCAAAATTACTTAATCCAAAAGAAAACTAATACATCCAAAGCATAATAAACGCTACAAATAACAGAACTAACCCCAATTTTTACAAAATTTGAAATTTCACAACCCAAACGGAAAATTAATAAATCCGAAGCAAAAGTAACAATACAAATAGCGAAATAAAGCTTAGTTCAAAAAAAAAAAAAAAATTTTAAAATTCCCAAAATCGAAAATAACCCTTAACCAACATGAGTAACACAGACCTACGTCTCTATTTAGAGACAATTCAGACGTTCGATGGCACGCAGGCCCATCTCTCAAATTTCATTGGAGCATGTGAAATGTTCCTAAAAACCTTTTACAAACCCGGAGATGACGCAAGAAATTCATTGCTTATACGCTTAGTAATAAGTAAACTAGCCGGAAGGGCACTAACATTAATCGCCAGTAGGGACGACTTATCGGAATGGGACCAGTTTAAACAGCTACTAATTGCATATTTTGGAGACCAACGTATTATAAAATGCCTGGTACGAGACCTAATAAACCTTAGAATGGAACACAATCAATCCCCTTACCAATTCGGAATGAAATGCCAAGACGTGAGAAGTTTAATTTTAACAAAATTAAAAATCGAAGAACCCGATCAAAACGTTAGACATTTAAAACAAAATGTATGACGAAATGGCACTAGACACATATATAAACGCTTTACCAGAACGACTATCGGATAAAATCAGATTCCAACGACCCCAAAATCTAGAAGAAGCTATGAGCCTAGTAATAGAAGAAGAAAATGTAATGTATTACCGCAACAGACTATACAATCCCAACGCAAATAAAAGCTATTCACCAACAAAAACTATACAAGCTACAAGACAAACGATCCCTCAACAAAAATTCACACCCTTTAACTCACAAACAAATCAACCGCGAAGTAACAACCCAAGTTTTAACAATACAAATTTTAATAATCAATATAAAAATTTTCCAAGACCAACATTCAACCCAACTTTTACGAAACCCGCATTCCAACCGAGATTTAATCAAAACCTAAACCAACCAAGACCAGCATTCAACGCAAACCCTAATAGAAATACACCAATGACTAATACTCATAACAACCCTAACAATTATTACAAACCAACACCAATGGACACCTCATCTGGTAACACCAGACAAAACACAAAAATAACACATATCCGACCAAACCCTCATCAGAAACGTAATTTTACATCGGAACAATTATTTCATCAAGAAATAGAAAAATTTGACACTGACCAGAATAATTACATTGAGACACCTACGAACAATGAATCAAATCATACAGAAACTTATGAACGTGACGAACAATACGAAACTTACGAGGAGTACGACGACGAAAACTCGAACTCAAATTTTCAAATGGACCAATTCATAACCGACCAAACTTAATAAACTTCAATAACATAAATCACTTAGTATTACCATACATAGAAATACCCCACGCCAAATTCAAACTATTAATCGACACCGGATCATCAAAAACATTAATTAGCCCTAGAACCGTACAAAAACATTATTTAGATTATGTAGAAAGAGAACCATTTAAAATCAAAACAGCCCATCAAACAACACTACACCAATTCGTAGCAAATATACCCTTACCGAGAACATTTAATGTTAAAATGAAACATAAATTTTGTGTATTCGAATTTAACGATAAATATGACGGATTAATCGGAATGGATCTTCTAAGAAAATTAGGAGCCAACATTGACATTAAAAATCGCTTATTAAGGACAAAATACGGAAAAATCCCAATTAAATTTCAAAACACACAAATCGAACAAAAATACACTATAGAACCCCGAACGGAAAGAAAAATAAAAATCCCAGTAAAATCTAACAAAAATTTAGGAATAATAAATCATATAACTTTTCAACAAGGAGTAGAAACCCCAACTGCCTTAGTTCAAATAAAAGATAACTTTGCAACCACAACAATATTAAATTCAAACGACTATCCCGTAGAATTATCATTGACAGACCCAATTAACGTAGAAGAACTAAATTTTAACGAAATGGAAATAGAAGAAAATTTAGAAAACGAATACAACCCAATGGAACATGACGAAATGTTAAGAGAAAATTTAACTAACATCCGCTTTAATACCGATATCAATCAAGAAGAAGAAAGAGCAATTAAAACTTATGTTTCGAATACCGAGACATATTCCATTGTGAAGGAATACCATTAACATTCACCAACACAGTAAAACATAATATCGAGTTGACAGACAATAAACCAATCTTTACAAAAGCATATAGACTACCTCATGCAAGCCAAGAAGAAGCTGACAGACAAGTAGCAGATTTATTAGACCAAGACATAATCCAGCACTCCAATTCACCATGGAGCAGCCCGTGTTAATAGTACCTAAGAAATTAGACGCAACCGGAAAGAGAAAGTACAGAATGGTAATAGATTATAGAAAGTTAAATGAAAAAACGGTAGATGACAAATATCCACTACCAAATATAACCGAAATTTTAGACAAATTAGGCAAATGCCAATATTTTACAACATTAGACCTAGCATCAGGATACCACCAGGTAGAGATGGAAGAAAAAGACATATCAAAAACAGCCTTCAGCACACCTAGAGGACATTACGAATACAAACGAATGCCATTTGGACTAAAGAACGCACCCGCTACTTTCCAGAGAGTCATGGACAATATACTACGAGGAATACACAATGAGAAATGCCTTGTATACCTTGACGACATCATAGTTTATTCCACATCACTGGTAGAACACATAGAAAGATTGAAGGAAGTATTCGAAAGACTTAGACAAGCACATTTTAAAGTACAATTAGACAAAAGTGAATTTTACAAAACAAGTATCATTTTTAGGACATGTAATAACACCCCAAGGAGTAATGCCAAACCCAGACAAAACAAACGCAGTTCTAAATTACCCATTACCAAAAACAAACAAAGAAATCAAAGGATTTCTAGGACTTAGTAGTTACTACCGCAAATTCATTAAAGGTTACGCTCAGACAACCAAACCCCTGACAAATTGTTTAAAAAAGGGAAACAAAATTGAACACACCCCGGAATTTATTAAAGCTGTAGACAAAATTAAAACATATTAACAAATCACCCTGTATTAGAATACCCAGACTTTACAAAACCATTTATACTGACGACAGACGCATCAAATGTAGCATTAGGCGCAGTATTGAGCCAAGGAAAAGTAGGTAGCGATAAACCCATCAACTACGCATCCAGAACCCTAAATGAAACCGAACAAAAATATAGCACTATAGAAAAAGAGTTATTAGCCATAATTTGGGCAACAAAATATTTTAGACCTTACCTATACGGAAGAAAATTTTACATATATACCGACCATAGACCACTAGTATGGTTATGCAAACTGAAAGAACCAAATTCAAAATTACAAGATGGAGAATCAGACTCGAAGAGTATGATTACGAAATTATATATAAAAAGGGAATTTATAACAACAACGCAGACGCTTTAAGCCGAATCCAACTCAATGCATTAGAAACGGAATCCATTATAGGAAACGTAGACGAAGCAGAAATAAGGGAAGATCCAGACGAGAGCGACACAATACATTCGACACAAAACGAAGAACCAAAAAACGCGATTAAAATTTTCAACGAAGCAATCGATATGAAACCCAACCAATTTATAATAACAGAAGTTTTAAATAACCCCAATCCAGTAAAATATACAAAAGTAGATAACAAAAAGATATATCAAATTCAAATAACTAAAGATGACAACAAAGAACAAATAACTAGTAGTAGAAGCGCAAAACTATCTAACAATTATAGACGCATTCACAAAAATAGGCCAAGCAATACCAATCACATCCAAAAATAGCATT
The DNA here is from genome assembly GCA_036346225.1 of Platerodrilus igneus. Taxonomy (NCBI): domain Eukaryota; kingdom Metazoa; phylum Arthropoda; class Insecta; order Coleoptera; family Lycidae; genus Platerodrilus; species Platerodrilus igneus. Next base: position 315,026 of record JARFIW010001465.1, on the reverse strand, counting down.
GACGTGACCCAAGGATTTTTACAATATTTCACATTTTACGGAACACCCGAATCAATCACTTTAGACAATGGTAGCGAATTTAAAAATGAGACAATTCAAAACACTTTAGAACTACACAAAATAAACATTCATTTCATAACGAAAACCACCCTGAGTCAAACGGACTAATTGAACGATTACATTTAACCCTGTTAGAACAAATTAGATTATTAAGAATAAATTATAAAAAGGAACATATAACCAATTTAATGTCATACGCACTAATCGCCTATAATAACACTATTCACTCATCAACAAATTTTACACCCTTAGAATTAACCTTAGGACATTCAGATTCACGAAATCCCTATGACATACATTACATGTGATTTTTCCAATGCTCCACCCGAAGGTACTACATTGGCCAGGAAGCGAGTTTTTTTTTACCTGAAAAATTTTGAATTTTGCCGAATCCTTGCTGTTCCAAGCAAGGTAGGGATCTTTAACGTGCGTGACAACACTCACACACGGGACCTCCATTTTACCTCTCATCCGAACGAGGGTGTATTTTTGCGAAAAATGCTCGCCTAACATTTTTCAAGCGGACCGTGTCGGGATTCGAACCCGGGACCTTGGGCGTAGTAGTCACACACATACCACTACACCACGGAGCCGCCACCTATGACATACACTACAATAAAGAAGTATATCAACAATATGCGAAAGATCACAAACAAAAACTAAAAATAACTTATGACAAAGTAAAATATAAATTAGAGAACGATAAAGAACGTATCATCACAACCCGAAACAAAAATACCGACTCAAATAAATTTTCAATAGAACAAACCGTATATGAGAAAAACTTTCAAAGCAAGCGACATAAAACAGCACCCAGAAATTTAGGACCATTTAAAATTAAGAAAATATCAGATAAAAACAAAGCAGTAGTAGACAACGGTAAAATAACGAAATACATTCATTTGAAAAACCTAAGACACCCTGTAATTTCAGATGGACAATCATCACCCTTACCGTCAACCTCCACCCAGGTAGAACGGACAACCCAATAATAATAAATAAAAACAACCCCGGTATACTACCAATAAACTAGGCAGTATACAAAATACAATATTTACTCAAATAATATCCAACCTTACTTTAACGCAACAACTTTTAGCAACATTAAGAATAACGAAATAATATTTTTGATAGAAGTCTAGATAGTAGAAAGTAACAATTAATTATTATCATTTATTTACAAAGGTTACTAGCACATACCAAGTAATCATACTCAAAACCAAATTCCTATCCCTAAATGAACTGAGATATGGTTATACAAACGAAAAATGTACTGAAGTAACACCAAACCAATATTTATGTCAATCGATGACGACAACAACCATTAAGGAAGACAGCCCTTGTGAAGTACAACTATTAAAATTCTCAAATCATTACGAAAACTGTGAAACCAAACAAGTGCAAATAACTAATATGAAAATTCAAAAAGTTACAGATAACAAATGGATAGCCATTTTCCCAACAGAAGTAATAGCAACCATCCACTGCAACCAAGATGAAAATAACCAAGCATTAATCGGAAACAAACTAATTACCCTCAAAGAAGATTGTTATGTGAAATTGAAAGATGAAGTAATCAGAGTTTATCAAGATCCCATAGCAACAAAGAAACTTGCAAACCTACCGGAACTACAGTTCAAAATACAACAAGAAGACGAAGAAATAATAAAGAAACCTATGAAGCTAGAGCATCTAGACTTAGACGACCTCAACCACGCCGTGAAATTAGTGGAAAGTTATAAAGAACAATTAAGTGAAATCAAAACGCCAAAGTTACATTATAATAATATAAGTGTTTGGACAATTGTATTGATCATTTTAATAATTTTGTAATCATGTATGTATTATACAAAATGTACCTTAGATATAAGAATGAAGGAAACAGTTCTAGATTTAAGGAAACAAAGAGAAAAAAGGAAACAATAAGCATACCATTAGAAACAATGAATTTTAAATGAATTTAAATAATGTATTTTATGTATTTAAAAATTAAGAAAACCCTTAATTTTTCATTTACGGTGGAGGAGTTATGTATCCCCAATTACCTATATATATTGATGTATTGAATCTAATATGAATTATTAGAAATTATTAAGTAAAAGTATAAGTTCAATGCAACATTGTAACACAAGGATAACCTAGAGAGGTTATCGACAGTTCATGAGAACGGAATGCAGCTGTGCATCCGTGAGGGCAGTGATACTGCAGGTGGCAGGTCACAGGCGGTCAACAGACCGCAATTACTTAGAATTAAGTTGTTACATTGTAATAAAGTGTACAATAAAGAGAAACGCAGACATGAGATCTGCAAGTTCTCACAGCCGTGTGAGGGGCAGGTTATTATAAAAGGCCCGGGAGCTCAATGCCCGGCAGTCAGTTTTCGAACTCCATACTTCGTTGTTCAAGCTACTCACTAGTCAATAATTAATTTTAGTATTATGTACAAGTTCATCTGTTTCAAAGTAAAATAAATGTGTTAAAGTCAAAAGCTTTTTTTAAAAAACCAGCTCCAAAGGCCCGAACTTTAACTCGCGTAAGCAATAAAACCGTCCGTCAAATGTTCCGTAAAACACACGTGCCTCGAGTTTAACAAGCTTTACCGCTTTTATTTCCAACAGAAAATCAACTAAAACATGCCGTGCTTGTTCAGGAACAATACGAAAATTAATCCCGCATTAATTCTCACTATTCTCAAAAGCAGAAAGAAGCAGTATTTTTAACGTACTTAATATATCGGAACAAAGAGCAATACTCTACTCCTCGCCTGTTTATATCAATTCCTCGCTATTACAACCGCTTATCGTCTCTTATCTAGACTTGTATATCCACATAAGGAACAAAATTTATATTTACGGCAAGACAAGAACGATGCAATCTATAATTAATTACAAGCTGTTTAACATTCATTCCTTGGAATTTATTTATTAATGAGAATCAATCTTCAATTTATCCATCTTTAATTAATACCCACGAGTTCAACTGCATAAAATTCTGAATTATTCTGAAATATTTACTTGATACAAACAGCGATCCAAAAACGATGTATTTTAAGAATTGAGTATAGCGTAAAATGTTAAACGACAAAAATGCACATTACAAACCCATGAAGTATTGTATTAAATTTGTAGGTTAGGTTACATTGCCTGCATGAGTTTATATTACCAGAATTTCGTTTTTTCATAGAAACCAAGACTAATATAGGATTACTTACGTGGAATATAATAGTATTATAGTAATTATAAAGATATAACACGTAATAAATTTCTTTACAAATAGCTTCCTCGTGATATTTGCACAGATCATCAAGAATCGGTCAACCTGTGTAAATTACGCGGCTGTACAATCGTACATCATCGTCAGTAACATGCAACAAAGAGGTTATGTTATGTTGAATTTGGATAAAATGAACCTTCTATGGACGTTCGTAAAACGTGCAGAAACCTATGGTCGTATGTATGCTTTTAATGGACGTTCGGTAGATACTTGCTAAAGAACGTCCATAGTACTTTAACCTTAAAATGTTTTATGAACGTCCATTAAACTCCAAGAATGTTCATTGGTTTAGTGGAACTAAAATGGACTTACTATAAATGTTTATGATCATACGCATTGATCAAACGATTTATAGAAGTAATTTCCGGAGGTTCAGAAAACATGTTGAAACTTTTGTGCTTAAAGCTGGACGTCAAATGGACGTTTGTTAAAGGAAGTCCATACCACTTCAACTGGAAGACATTTTATGTATGTCCATCAAAAGTACATGGACGTTTGTACATTAAATGGAACCAAAATTGACGTCTATGGAATGTTGTGTGTTATATGGGTACGGGTGATTCGTTAATATATTTTTATTTTTGTCTAAGGCTTTAATAAATTCCGGGGTGTGTTCAATTTTGTTTCCCTTTTCTAAACAATTTATCAGGGGCTTAGTTATCTGAGCGTAACCTTTGATGAATTTGCAGTAGTAACCACTAAGTCCTAGAAATCCTTTGATTTCCTTGGTTGTCTTTGGTAGAGAGTAATATAGAACTGCATTTGATTTATCGGGGTTTGGCATTACTCCTTGGGGTGTTGTTATTGTATAATGTGAGGCTGAATATTATATTAAGTATAAATAACCACTTGATTACTGTGTTAAACATTTAATATAAACAGATTACATATTACATGAATTTTGTCTTGCATAATGAATAGACACGACATGACATACGTACATTGACGTATTGACCTTAGACCTATTACTAAAAGGGATGTGTTCCTAAACACTTCGCTACACTGAACACCTCCCCCTTAAAGATTAAGTTTCACTGTCGGTTTGATAATGCGCCCATATCTTGATCTATTATAACTAATCACAGGTTCGTTCTTATGGTTATTATCGACTACATTATCAAATAACAAATTTAAATCTTAATTATCAGAATTGTCATTATTAACAGTACATAGTTTGTCATTGTTATATATTTAAGTATCCTTAATCTAGGCATTAGACATAAGCACATAGATGGTGGTAGAGACACTACAAGTCATATAGAAGCATCGGGTAGCATGATGAATGTAACATTAATAAAATGTGAGATATAATAAATACTTTGTCAATTACTCTTGTGCTTTAATTATAATTAATGACAAACGTATAAAACATGGTGTCAAGTGTCGGGTCTTGTTCGAATGTTAGAAAACAAGAAGAATTTACGGACTCTTGAATTTGAGGTTAAACACGTGTTAGTAATCTGAGAGAACAATTTTTAAACAAAGTGTGGATTTTTTTTTTCTTCTTGAGGTACAGCATGGCGTTGTTTAAACCACCAACTAGTCTAGAATTTAATGAAAATGTGAACGTATCGTGGGTTAAATGGAAACAAAAATTTGAAATTTATATGAAAGCCTCCGATAAAGATACGGCTACTGAAGAAGTAAAAATTGCCACATTATTAAATTTAATTGGTGATGATGGTCTAGAAATCTACAATACTTTTGATACTACCAAATTGAAATCAGTAAAGGAAGTTTTGCAAGCATTTGAAACATACTGTTTACCCAAACGGAATGAAATAATGGAAACCTTTAAATTTAATAATATGAATCAAGCAGAAAACCAAAGTATTGTTGCATATTTGACCCAATTAAAAACTTAAGCTGCTTTGTGTGAGTTTGCTTGCAACTGTAATGTTAATTATTCTGAACGAATGATTCGTGATAAACTTGTCGTAGGAATTTTTGGCAAATCTGTTCAAGAGCGACTTTTACGCGCAACCGATTTAACTATCTCGAAGGTAGTAGAGTATTGTAAAGCAATAGAACTAGGAAAAATGCACGTTAAAGTATTAAGTCCTAACAGTGACGTACAAGCTATAGTTAAAGTTGGAACGTCCTCTAGAAATATGCATAATACTAAACCTAAAAGAAACTGTACTAGGTGTGGCTATGAACATTATTCAAGCAAATGTTCTGCATTTAATAAAACGTGCCAAATGCCAAGGAAGAAATCATTTTGCAAAAGTGTGTAAAACTAATGTAGACAAAAAAACTGAAGAAACTGAGGCAAATGCATTGAATTATGATATTAATAAGAAATCGCTAATGCAAGAGAAATCAAAAATTGCTGAAATAAAGACTACAAATGATGATACTGACCTGTTTATAGGATGTATTACTACAGAAAAGGATCGATCTGCATGTTGGTATGAAACACTTGATGTAGAAAGTCACAAAGTTTAAATTAGATACTGGTGCTGACACTAGTATTCTGTCATATAAAAATTTTCTTGCTTTGAATTTTAACACAAATTTAAATTCAACACAGATAACGCTAGTGACATATGGTAATTATAGAATTAAACCAAAAGGGTAGATAAACTTAGAATGTAAGATCGGTACAATCACTAAAAATATTAATTTTCTAGTAGTAGAAGATATCAGTGAGTGCATTTTGGGTTTACTTGATTGTGTAGTCTTAAACCTTATAGCCAGAATTGAAATTATTGATAGTTGTTTACCGCAATCCAAAGCAGAATTTTTTAAATTATATAAAGATATTTTTGAAGGGTTAGGTAAAATGCCAGGTAAATGCTCAATAGAACTAGAGAATAATGCAATTCCAAGCATACAATATCAAAAAAAATTCCAATTTCAATGCATGAAAAATTAAAAAACACTCTTGATAACTTATTACAACGAGGAATAATTTCACGGGTATCACAACCAACAGATTGGGTTAATAATCTCGTAATAGTTGAAAAACCTGATGGGAAGCTACGTTTATGCTTAGACACAAAACCATTGAATAAATATATCAAAAGGGAGCATTTTATGATTCCCACAGCAGAAGATATTTTAGGTAAATTAAGCGGAAGTTCATGTTTTACAGTGATTGATATGTTGGAAGGATTTTGGCAACTAGAGTTAGATGAACCAAGCTCGATCCTATGCACTTTTCACACCTCATTCGGTCGTTTTAAATTTAATAGACTTCCCTTTGCAATTGCGTCGGCTCCTGAAATATTCCAATCAAAAAATTTTGAGATATTTAATGATATTCCGGGGACATATATATATATATATATATATATATATATATATATATATATATGATGATATTATAGTATCAGGAAAATCAGAGACTGAACATGACAAAAACTTAAAAGCAGTGTTACAAAAAGCTAGAGAAAATAATGTAAAATTTAACATAGACAAGGTACAATATAAATTAATCGAAGTCAAATTTTTGGGACAACTAGTATCAAATGATTCTATTAAACCAGATAAGAAAAATCTAGAGGCAATACAAGCAATTGAAATACCAAAAAATAAAACGGAATTATTAAGGATTCTAGGGTTAACAAAGTTTTTTACAAAATTCATACCAAATTTGTCAAAATTGACACATAACTTGAGAGAATTAACCAAAAACAATGTTTTGTTTAACTGGACTAACCAACACACAGATGATCTCAATAAATTAAAAAAGATAGTTATGAACCTGCCAACATTGCAAATGTTTAATCCAAAGAAATCAATTACAATACAGACAGATGCATCTAGTGAAGGGTTGGGTTGCACATTGTTACAAGAAGGCTATCCAATTTCTTTTGCATCGAGAAGCTTGTCGAAAACTGAAAAACGTTATGCACAAATTGAAAAGGAGCTTCTTGTTATTGTTTTTGCATGTGGACGTTTTCACAATTACATTTATGGATACAAAATTCAAGTACAAACAGATCATAAACCATTAATTACAATTTGTAACAAGAATCTTGATCAAGTAACTAACAGATTACAACGTATGTTGTTAAGATTATTAAAATACACACTAAATGTTGAATATGTACCTGGTAAGGATATGCTAGTGGCTGATGCACTGCCACGGGCATATATTAAAGATAGTGTTGACGATGATCCAGAAATGACATATTATACATTCATTGTCAAATTATATCCCAATGAGTAGTAGCAAAAAATTAGTTTTTATACAGGAAACAGAAAACGATAATACTTTAAAACTAGTTAAAAGGTATATTGAAACACAGTGGCCACATCAAGTTCATGAAGATTTAAAAATTTACAAAAAAATAAAGGATGAACTTTGTATCAAATGGCTTAATATTCCTAAACAAAAAAATAGTCGTTCCAAAAATCTTAAGAAAAGAAATGCTAAAACTTTTACATGATTCAAGTCATTTTGGAATAACCAAAACAAAATTACGAGCAAGAGAAATTTTCTACTGGCACAATTTAGGGAAGGACAGAAACATATATTAATAATTGTCAAATTTGTCAAACACGCCGAAAAAGTAACGCAAGACAGCCATTAATAAATTATGATATTCCTAACCGACCATGGCAAATTTTAGCTTCGGACATTGTAGAACATAATGGTAATTACTTCTGTTTATTAGTAGACTACTACTCCAATTGGATTGTAGCTAACAAAATTAAAGCAAAATCTGCCGAAAATGTGCGGGACTTTTTTGAAAACACATTTGTGCATTATGGTATTCCAGAAAAACTTGTGGTGGATAATAATCCATATAATAGTAAAGTATTAAAAAACTTGGCAGATACTTTAAATTTTGAACTAGTTTATATATCACCATATCACCATCAATCAAACGGCTTAACCGAAAATGCCGTACAAATTGTTAAAAATTGTCTAAAGAAAAAGACATCAAACCTGAAATATGTATTACTAGAATATAATAACACCCCCTTACCTGAAGTAGGTTACTCGCCAGCACAGCTGTTATTAAACAGAATACAAAGAACAAAAATCCCAGTATCGTCAAAATATATTGAAACGAAAACCATCTCACATAAAGAAGTACTAAACAAACTAAAACAGAAACAAGTAAAACAAAAATATTATTTTGATAGAAATTCAAAAAATTTAATAGATTTAAAAGAAAAAGACCAAATCATGATTCAGCCACCACTGACAGGATTATGGAAACGAGGCGAGGTTATCGAAAAATTAGGAGAACGAGAATACAGCGTTAAAGATGAGTCAGGACACATCTATAGAAGAAATAGAAAATTTTTAAATAAAATTAATGTAAGTAGTAATAGTTTACAAACACGTCATGAGTTAATTTACGATGACTTAAACTCTGACATATTGGGCTCAAATTTGTTAACTATTAAGGTAGTATCTGCAACCAATATGCCGGTTGTAAGGGAGGAAGGTAATATAAATAGAAATAGACAAGTAAGGATAACTAAATTACCTAAACATTTGTTAGATTATGAGTTAAATTAGTTGCACTATTAAGTACTTAGTTTGCTAAAAAGATAAAGGTTTTGTTAATTTAAAAAAAAGCGTGTTATATATTTAAGTATCCTTAATCTAGGCATTAGACATAAGCACATAGGTGGTGGTAGAGACACTACAAGTCATATAGAAGCATTGGGTAGCATGATGAATGTAACATTAATGAAATGTGAGATATAATAAATACTTTGTCAATTACTCTTGTGCTTTAATTATAAATAATGACAAAGATATAAAACAGCCATTAACATTTGTTTGTGATTCATCGTAACAATTTCCAGGATACAACTCAGGTTGAAGTACAAAGTCGTCACACTTATGTTTGGTAATAGATAGTTTTAGCTGGCTCGTATTACGACGTACTATTTTGTTGTTGCTATCCTTACATATCCAATATAATTTTGGTTCAACTGCTTTTTCCAATACTGTAGCTTTATACCACACTTTATCTATTGAACTTTTTACAACCACCTTATCCCCCTTTTTAAATTCTCTTTCAGGTTTTCGACTAGTTTTATCATAATGTATTTTAGTTTTATTTCTCTGTTCACATAGAGATTTATAAATTTGATTTTCAATCTTAGGTTCAAGTTTATTTTCTGAAATTGGGAGTTCTGTACGAAGTACTCTACTTTGTAAAATTTGTGCTGGGGATGCATTTAATCCAATTATAGGACAGTTATTATATTCTAGTACAGATTCTCTAAAATCGGTTTTATCTTCATAACTTTTACGTAATATTCTTTTCCCTATATCAACAGCTTTTTCGGCTAAACCGTTGCTCTTATGGTAGTGGAGTACATGTGAATACTGTAATATCTTTACTTTTATAATAATTTTACATTTTATAGAAAGAAAGGGTAAATTGTCAGCGATTAGAAATTGAAGGTACCGAATCTACTAAAACATCTTGCATCGCATTTATTACTGCGTCAGAAGTTTTATTTGGTAAACGACATATTTCCAACCAATGTGAAAAATAGTCCATTACAATTAGGTATGGTTTAGAACCGAATTCTAAAATATCGACCCCTACTCTGTTATATCGAAGACTTGGGACAGGATGCGACATAAGTTTTTCTTTAAAATCGTTTGGCATATATTTCTCACATATCCTACACTTTTTTATGAAATTTGTGATATCTGAAGCTAATGTTGGCCAATAAAATAATTGTCTAGCCTTGTGGATAGTTTTGTTTATCCCTAAATGACCTTTATGAAGAACATTTAAAATGTGATTTTGAAGACTTTTTGGAACAATCAATTTGTCGTTAACTAACACTAAACCTGCTTCTACATACAAGTCATCTCTTAAATTATAATATGGTTTACATTTTTCAGGTATTTTATTAACTTTTGGCCATTCGCCGTAATAATAATCAGACAGTAACTTTAAAACTTCATCGTTGGCTGTTGCTTTTCTAAATTTAATTCTCATTTCACTAGTCATTGGAAAATGTTTAGTTACATGAACCATTTCAAGCATTTCGCGATCAAAAGTTTTCTGTTTTACACTAGCCCTAGACAACATATCTGCGAATTGAACTTTATTGCCTGGCACGTAATATACATTTAAATTATATTTTAACAATTTTAGTCTTAACCTTTGTAAACATACTGATCCTATTTTACAAATTGGTTTGTTCATTATCGAAATTATAGGTTTGTGATCGGTTTGAACGTCTACATTAGCACAATATATAAATTCGTGAAATTTTTAAGTACCAAAATGTATAGCTAGTAACTCTTTTTCGGTCTGACTATAATTAATTTCATGTTCGTTCATGGTACGTGACACACAAGCTACAAGCTTTAACATATTTTCGTGTTCTTGAAACATACAACATCCTAAGCCATTTTTAGATGCATCGCATTGAAGTACGATTTTCTTTTTCGGATTATATGATACCAATGCAGGAGAATCAGTAATTAATTTCTTTAATTTATTAAAAGTCTGTTGGTGGCTTGGTAGCCAACTCCACTCAACATTTGTTTTTAATAATTCACATAACGGACTCATGTATTCTGACATATTTGGTACGTACCGTCGTACATAATTAAAAGATCCTATAATTCGTTGGAATTCACATTTATTTTTTGGACTTTCTAACTTTTGTAAGGCATCTATGCGTCCCTGATCTATCTGAACACCCAAACTTGAAAAAATTTGGCCTAAGAATTTAACCTGACTTTGTGCGAATTGAAATTTATCCACATTAAATTTTGTGTTTGACTCTCTAGCGCGAGTTATTACTTCGAATACTGTCTTGTCGTGTTTCTCTTGCGTAGACCCAGCGACAATCATGTCGTCATGACAAATAATTAAATTTTCAATATTTCCAAAAATACTTTCAACTTTTTTCTCAAACAAGTCTTGGGAGTTTGACAACCCGTAAAGTAATACAATATATCTGTATACCCCAAAGGGAGTTGCGAAACAACATTTCCAAGAAGAGTCTTCATCTAAACTTAAATGATGAAAACCCTCTGATAAGTCAAAAATTGTAAAAATCTTTTTACCATACAATTTGGCACCTATCTCTTCAATATTTGCATTAAGCCGTGACTTCCTAACAATACTTTTATTAAGATCGAAAGGATCTAAACACAATCGTATTTTACCGTTAGCTTTCTCTACTAACACGATTCTATTTATACTTACTCTAACATCTATATTCTCGACTTTAACTATAGCTTTTCGATTAACAAGCCTTTTTAACTCGTCTTCGTAAGCTTTACGAATAGCTAATGGTACTTTAGTTGGAGGGTAACAAACCGGTTTAAAATTTTCATTTGTGGTTATACTACAATTACCAGGAAACCTACCAGACCCAGTAAACGCATCTATATTTTGATTAATAAATAATTCTGCACTAGAATTATTCTTAACTTCAACATTTCTAATTCTTTTAATCATATTCATTGGTAAGCATGTCTGACCACCAAGTAAAACCTGATTTGCATCCTTCACAATAACAAAATCCTCATACCAATCTGCACCTCTAAATTTACAATGCAAATTAACGATGCCAAGTGCTTTTGTGGTACTCCCTTCAAAAGCTTTTAAAATATAATTGATTGGTCTAACCCTAAATTGGTTATCTATACTTTTAAACATTTTAAGTGGCATGATATTCATATCAGCACCTGTATCAAGTCTGGTTTTAAATTTCTTATTTTCAATCTGAATAACCTCTTCCCACAAACTAATCTTATCTATTGTCTTAAGTCTACAATTACTTACTAACATTTCAGTTGAGCTATTACTATCATGCTCTATGTTTCTTACATTCTTAACAACACATGATTTAGCAAAGTGATTCAATATACCACACTTTCTACAATTTTTTTCATAAGCCGGACATTTACGTGGGCCGTGCTTAGTTTGACAACGCTTGCAATTAAATTCATTGTTGTGCTTATCATTATTAAAATTTTCACCTTTTTCACCTCGAGGCTTATACTTGCCCCTTTTTCCAATATTAGTGGCCTCATATACCTCTTTCTGCAAAATTCCAAATCCATCGTTGGTGCCTTGTTGAAATTGTTGATTCTGCTGCTTACTTTGTTCGCTTGTTCTACAAAATTGTATTGCCTTTTCCAACGTAAGTTGATCAACACGCAATAAAGCTTCTCGATTAGTGGAGTCCCTGATCCCCATTACTATTTTATCGCGGAGTGCTTTATCCTCTGGCGTTTGGTTAGCGTCTACAACGTTATAATTACATGACTTAACGAGGTACTTACAGACAGTTAAAAAGTGTTTGACGCTTTCGCCTTCCTTTTGCGTTCGTTGTAAAAAATTATACCGCTCAAAACAATCATTTACCCTTGGATTAACATATTTATCCAGCATCTGTGTAAACTATTAATTCATGAGAACTACACGACGACAAATTAATTACATAATTAATAGTAGTCCCAGCATATTTAAAATCCGTAATAGGCAATTATAGTGTTCATAAATTGGCTTAGTACTAAATTGTGAAAAATACGTTACACTAAGTAATATATCTGGACATGTCCAGTTTGCTAAAAATAGTAGAGAGCCTAATAGTTCCCTAAAAGCGAAGTCCTTAGTACAATCTGAATTTTGATCAAATGTGCGACCTACATCCATGGGAGTGTATATAGGAATGTTCATATTAACTGAAAACCGTTCTAACAACTTAGTAAAGTACTTCTTTCGATGGTAAAAGTAATTATTCTTTTTCAGTTCAAATTCAAATCTCAAAAACTCGCGGATTGGGTCAAGGTCGTCAGTTTCATAATTCTGGCATAACATATCAAAAATGTATTTTAAACAATTTTTATCTTTACAAAACACTGCTATATCGTCAACATATAACAAAATTATGCAGCTCAAGTGTAATTGAAAAATACATGGACAGTAGGACGATACCGTAAATCCCTGCTGTTTCAATACTTCTGAAAAGTGACTATACCAATTCTTTCCAGATTGTTTTAACCTATAAATTGATTTGATTAGACGCAGTACATACAACTGACTGTCCGAACTTTTGTAACTAGGTGGCATTTCCATATATACACTTTCATTTAAAGTGCTATACAAAAAAGCACATTTAATGTCCCAATGAGCATGTGCCCAACTTTTTAATACAACTAGCAACACAAAAAATAGTTTGACCAAATAGAAGTCAAAACTGAAACAAATGTGTCAAAGTAATCAATACCTAATGTTTGTTTGAGTCTGTGCACTACTAAATGTGCTCTAAACCGCCTCAACATGAGTTTTAATATTATAGACCCACCTACATATTATAACATTTTGATCAGGCAGTCTAGGTACAATATCCCAAACATCATGTCCTGTATTTACGATCAACTCCTGTTTCATAGCAGTATCCCATTCGGCGCTATGAGTAAACTGAAGAGCTTCCTCATAATTATTTGGAATTTGTACAAAGGAACCTAAGAGTTCAACTTCATAAAATTTTGCAAACCTGACCGACTGCCTGATTTTTGAAGGATCCGAAAAATGAAAATCCTTTATATTATACTCAAGATCATTAGCTTAACAAAATTTTTGATGTCATTTTTAGATCTACATTTGTGATCACCATACCAATACTAAGCATCGGTACAATTACCGTCCTTTCTAGGAACCTCTTTCTGAACCCATTCTAATTTCTTAAATTAAGAGACATTACAATTATCGTTTGAATTAACTGTTTCTGAATTACCCTCTGTAGGAGACACTGTCACAAACTAATTCATCAAATTCCGATTGAACATCATCATTACTCGAAATTTCTAGATGTTATCTTAACTTTATCATTTAAAATTTTTTAACCCACAAACGATTCATCAACTTTGATATGTTTTAATTCAATAACTTCATTACGCACAGGATCTAAAACTCTATATCCCCGAGTAAATGTGGCATAACCAATTAAGATAATGGTCTGCTTTTAGCTTCTAGTTTATTCCTATATCTTTTATTTATTTATTTATTTATATTTATACGGTTAACACCATTATTTTAAATTACAATATAATTATCGATACAGGTAACTTAAACAACATTATGCAGCTTTTAAACAACCTGCAAATTAAATTATATGCACTAATTAAATTAATTTATACAGGAAGAATAAGTAAGATAAGTGAAGTGTATAAACAAAAATGAAGTACACAACAAAATAGCAATTAGATATTAAAAATATTGCTGTATAGCATAGTAATGTATGTACAACTATTTGAATGAGACATATCGTAATGATTTCTTTAATGAATATAGAGTACAATCGAACAAATGGAATGAATTATGATGCTTATTAATTAGTCTACACATTCTATCAATAGAAGAAAAATAACCATAGTTGGTTCTGTGAAACCCAATAAACAAGATTTCATGATTCCTAGTAACTTTAGGAAGCACGTGTATACATATCTTCTGTAAAAGTTCAGGGTAGATAATATGAGAATTCAAGACATTGAAGACAAAACATATATCGTTGATACACCTCCTATCAGATAGAGAGGACATATTCAAAACTGGAATGACAGTGTGCTCGTTATTTAAAGTTACTTGAATACTCAGCTTATATAAAATATATTTAAGAAATCTGTTCTGAACACGCTCAATCAAGTCAGAATAACAATGGTAGATTGGATTCCAGACAGGCGACGCATACTCTAAATGTGTACGGACCAGAAAGGTGTATAATATTTTTATTGAGTTAATATTTGTGAAATATTTAGTATTTCTTTTAATAAATCCAATCATATGCATTGCTTTGTCTGAAATGTTTTTGATATGGGAAACAAATGTTAGGTCTTTATCAATTAACACTCCTAAATCGTTTGTCTCAGTTAAGATCTCTAAAACTCCATTATTTAAAGTATAAAATGTCATGAACGGATTATGTTTTCTATAAAATCTTAGACAATAACATTTATTAATGTTTAGCTGTAATTCGTTATGATCACACCATACACAAAATCTAGCCAGATCAGATTGAAGTAACAAATGATCATCAGGAGAATAAATAGACATATATATTTTAATGTCATCTGCAAACAAAAGAAACTTTGCAAACTTAAAAATTGATTTAATATCATTGATGAACAATATAAATAAGATTGGACCAAGGTGAGAACCTTGTGGAACACCTGATTTAACTACAATTTCCTTTGATATAAAATTTCGGATTTTAACAAACTGACTTCTCCCAGTAAGGTAGTTAGAGATCCAATCAAGCAGAAATCCTCCAATGCCAATTGTTGCAAGTTTAGTCAAAACTAGTCTATGGCTGACAGTATCAAATGCCTTTCTAAAATCACCATAAATACAATCGACTTGATGACCTCTTTCAAAAGCAGTAGTAATAAAATCTACAAACAACAGTAGGTTGGTTGTGGTAGAGCGTCCTACACAGAAACCATATTGTTCATCAATGATTAAATTCCTAAATGTAAAAGTTAGATGATGAGATAAAAAACTTTCATAAATTTTTGGTATACAACTTATTATGGAAATAGGCCTATAATTAGAAATGTTAGACTAATCACCTGATTTATGAACTGGAGTAACAAAGCTAGCTTTCCAATAAGCTGGAAACACCCCTTCACTTAAGGACAGATTAAATAATATGAATAAGGGTTTTGAGATAGTACAAACACAATTTTTCAAAAATATAGGTGGAACTCCGTCAGGACCAGGAGATATATTTACATCAATATTGTTTAATTTTGAGTAAATGTCTGCTAAATCAATATTAAAATGTGTTACATTGATATTACATGTATTATTGTTTACAGTAGACGTATTATGTCCACTGCTACTAACATAAACAGATAAGAAATAGGTTGCAAATAAATCTGCAATCTCATTGCCTCCACATGCAGCCTCATTATTATAAAACATCCTGTTTGGAATTCCATAATCATCCCTTAGTCTACTAGTGAAACTCCAAAACCGTTTAACATTGTGCGAAATAGAGTTCTCAATATTACGTACATAATTCCCATAACAAATGATTGCTAATTTTTTTTGCCTATTCCTTAAATTAGAAAAAATAAGGTAATCATGAACAGAGTTTGTAGACTTGTATATCTTGTGGGCTATTTTCTTTCTATAGATTAGAGATCTGAGTTCAGATGAAAACCAAATAACAAAATTGGAACGCCTGGATTTACGAATAGGAACATACAGTTCGATTGCTTCATAAATAATGTTATAAAATACATTTACTGCCTCATTCAGTGGCACATTGGATAATATATCATCCCAATGAAATCCAGCTAAATAATTCGATATGAGTCTATAGTTAGCATTCCAAAAGTCGTAAAAATAATCACTATTATTTTCTAAGTCATTTTTGACAGCATAAATAGGTACAAATATACAAAGTGCGGGATGATGGTTATCACAAGGTAATAATATATCATTTGCATAATTTACTTTAATGTTAGACATGCTGGAAAATGCAAGATCCAATAGAACATTGTTTGCATTAACTACATTATTAAGTTGATAAAGATTAAAATAGCCAAAATGTTCAGATATGTGAAACGAAGAATCTATCTTGGAAATAGTACTATTAGGCTGAGAAATTGCATAGACACCAAAATCGTCATTATACCAACTTGTATGTGGTAAATTGTAATCCCCAATCAAAATAAGCTTTGCGTTGTCATACATATTCATTATATGGTTCACTGTTAAGTAATGAGCAAGGTAAACATCCGATGAAGATTTTGGTGGTAAATTGTATAGTTCCAATGATTAGAAGTGATTGAGCACACTCAATTTTAACGAATAATTGTTCTAGTGAATCACAATCCAATGATATAGAACTACTAAGATAATTAGACTTCACAGCAATCATCACACCACCACCCATACTAAATTTACTAGTGAGATCACTACGATCCGTTCTATATATCACATAGTCTTTTAAGTTAAGTTCAGCATTAGTAACATCATTAGACAACCAAGTCTCACTAAAAACCAGCACGTCATAGTTTTCAGAACAACCCATAACTGCAACATATAATTGATTCAATTTAGAACGAAGACCACGTACATTTTGATAGTATATAGAAGTACTCAGTTTTTTGAACGATTTGCATTAACAATAGTAGGAAGTCCATTAATGTATCGAATAGTTTTATCATTCACACCCTTGCTTATTTAGATACATAAACAAATGCAAGTGAACCAAAAGTTCAAAAGTGAAATATTCGAACCTATTTCCCGTCTGTAATTCATATGGTGTTTTATTGGCGGCTTGTCGAATGAGGCATATGATTCTTTGTGCGAATGTAATATTGAAGCGCCTCGGTCCAAAACTTAGGATGCGAATTTACTGATGTAGTAGAAACCACGAAAGAAGATATCTGCATTGTAATATAAAAATATTTTCTTATAATGAGATACTTTCTTTATTATTCATTATAAGCTTTATCCTCGTGACTATCAGCTATAAATTAAACCTTCCAATTTTCTAACCCTTAATCTGATGTCACAAGGTCGAGAATTTCTTCTTTTTCTTGTAAGCCCAAGGTACTGTTGGATGGAGAATGGCTTGAGACAAAGAAAAACTCTTAAGATATAAACGGCTAGTCGAGTGTTAGCTCTGGGTAGATCATGAGCTTGGGTCATGGGTGGATAAAAGACCAAAAATATTTTTAATGAGCGCCACCGTATTTTTCAATACAATAACCAACAAAATTTAACTGTGCTTGTATAAGGGGAATGCGGAAACCTTATCTGAACACCACTAACATAGCCATAAAACCTGAATTTCACTCTTTAGGACGCACTTACCAAGACCTCAACCACCAGATGTCATACAGATGTCTCCGCTTTACCTGTGAACAAACAAAAGCACAACATGGACACCATTTGTGTCCTCAAAAACATTTGCCAAAAATAAAATAATAGAATTTAGACATCTAAAATATACTGAGGGAATTTGTTTTCATTTCACACTTTTTCTATTCCGGGAGGACTTGCAATTTTTGAATGTTAAATAATAAAACGTCTTTCAAAAACAAAAAGGATTCTATTTGGATAAATTTCTGATTATATATGTACAACTGCAATGTTTAAGTTTGTATCTTTATAAAATTTTCTCATAATAATTCTAATGAAGTTTTGCATTCAAAAGTAAGAAGATCTCTGAATAGATCTTTTCTATGAAATTTAATTAGATAGACGTATAATTTATAAGTTATTCATAATACATAAAAAATTTTTTTAATCAGCGAAGTACTTCCTTGATCATTACAACAGAAATTAATTATCAAAGTGCAGACTTTGTAAAATGTAATTATTCTAATTTATTTATATTCTATAATAAATACGCGAATTTCATATGTCGATGAAAGTGCCTGTACATGACCTCAAAATCTTTAAACATATTGTAAATTAAATCAAGACAGCATATGGCGTCTAGATAAAAAAACTGAATCTATATATTTTTTATCTGACATAGGTTGTCATTCAGAACTTTATAAAATACACTATTTGCGTACATGTGCAAACATTCTGACAAGCAAGCAACATATTCTTTAATTTACTGATTTCTCAAAAACTATTTTCTCTTTACGTTACTCAAATATTTAATGTTAGATAATTCATAGTAATTTACTTTATTTTCAAAGTTATTAAATGCTAAATGACACTCACATGCATCGAAAATGAACTAAAAGTGCTGGACCTTGACCTCAGCTGTCGGAAATTTCCATCATAATCTCCTTGTTTAATATTGTTCATCGGTAAGGTTGAAATATAAGGAACACATGTGAAATCGACTTCCACGTTACTGCATGTTATATAAAATAGAACGAAACCATAAATTCTTGTTTTAAAATAATGCCTTCAGAAATTATTTTAATTTATTATCGGAGATATTATTTAAAATATGTCCTTAAGATATTGCACTAAGATGAAAAATATTAGTATAATCTATTGAATTAATATATACCAACTGTCTAAATGATGTCCAAAGAGGGTTCCATCTTCTTAGGCCTGTCGGGATCAACTAAACTGTTCGGAGCGAGGCTTATCAAAAATCATGCTCACGCAACCGCTGTTAGGCTCGACCTCCAGACACCAAGAATTTACCAATCCTCTACTTTTTTCTAACTTTGTTAGAAGCCACGTGTTTACACAGGGCCATCTCGACTTCACCTCTTCTGCAAAGCAGCTTGCCCTTTCGAACGCTGAGAATGAAGTGCCGACTGACAACTTGACAGAGCTTGGTAACGAACTTTAGAGTATAAACGTATAAGAATCTATGCGTTATTATGAATATTATATATTAATTTTTATTTGATGATAATTCACAAATTAAATATTTTAAATTATAGCTGTTTTATTTTTATTTTATTGTACTAAATGTAACTAGAAAAAAAAACGTTACAGCATCATGACTTGTAACCGTTTGTATTAAGTTGAAAATTTCAAGTCAATGTAGCATCTAGTTCATAAACACCAAATTAATATCAGTTGTGAAAAATATTTTATTTTCACACAAATAGTTGCTTTTACTACTTTAAAATTGTCGTCTTTATACTTTAAGGGTTTAATAAATTCAAATAATATAAATGCAAGTATATTAAAATAAATATATTTCAAATAAATATATCAATTCGGCAGTTTCCGTCGCCCATCACTGATCTAGAAACCGCAATGAAGCGAGGTTGCAAATAATATTTTATTTTCAAACAGGTCGTTGCTTTTAGTACGTTAAAATTATCATCCTAATAATTTACGAGTTTAATAAATTCAATTAATATAAAATGCATTCTCAAAAATTGAATTACACCTATTAATCTGAATAGAGGGGTGAAATAACAGAAATAATAAGTGTTACTGGCACCTACAATTGAAATCTGTCTTGCTACATTAACTTTGGCATCCGTGCTGTAAGGCAAAATCAAGAATTTAGTTTGTCGACATTCAGGTGTTTTGTGTTGACATACTAATAAAATGACATCTTCACCAAACATATGATTTCATTATGCATTTAAAACTTTAAACAATATTTCGTTTGCGACAAACTAAAAAGGATAATACTACTTTAAAGAAGAGGTGTGCGTGTGCCGTATAAATTTTATACCAAATAAGGTTGTGATTGATATGAAAACGCATTTCATGAAATTAACATTATCCAAGGTAGAACTAAAAATTAACATAGGAGTAAATTACCAAAGATTTTATTACAAATTTGCTGTAAAAACAATAAAATTACGTCAATTAACATGAGAAAAGTTGAGTAATGATGATTTTTCTTACAGTGCTTTAATCCTACTCACAGTAAACATGCTAATATTCAAGGCGTTTGCAACTTGCTAAAGCTATATAGAATTTATTCATATGCAAAATTGTTTTTATAATGTAATCTATCTCATGCACTAAATTTAAAGAAATTAGAGGTCCACCATTATTCTGTTCGTGCTGGAAGTACTCCAACAAATTTATAACTAATTATTGGGCTTGTGAACCCAATGTTTTCCTTTTTGCCGACATAATACAGCTATTAGTTCTAATAAGAACTGTTGTAATAAATATTCGCTAATTCGATTGAATTAGCAATAAAAAATATGTAAATATAAAAGCGGGAACGCAGAGGTAAGCAATCTAACCAAAAACCAAACAAACAAATGAGGTATAAAAAATTAATTTGACAGATTGAATTACCACCGTAGTAAAATCATGTCCATTTTTATATTAGGTTACAAACATACTTCCACATAACTCTCTCTGTCATTGTCTTAAATAAACCTGCTCACGTACGCTGTTACTTAAAAACACATAGAAATCGTATTTGCTATCTTTCTCGTATCCATTGGTAAAGCTTTAAAAGAATTTTAGAGGTATGTTGTGAATTGCGCTAGACGCCTATGATGTAGATATCTTCTTTCGTGGTTTCTAGTATATTATCTATCAGCTCATTAATGTATACACACCTCAGCAGAATGGTGTAGCTGAAAAGGTCAATTGTGATGCTGTTAATGCTGTCAGGACATTATTGATATACTATAAACCACGAAAGAAGATATCTACGTCACAGACGCCTAGTGCAACTCACAACATACCTTTAAGATTCTTTTAAAGCTCTACCAATAGATACGAGAAAGATAGCAATACGATTTCTATGTGTTTTTAAGTAACAACATACGTGAGCAGGTTTATTTAAGATAATGACAGAGGAGTTATGTGGAAGTATGTTTGTATCCTAATATAAAAATGGACATGATTTTACTACGTAGTTTTTATTGTTAATTCAATCGAATTAGCGAATATTGATTACAAAAGTTATTATTAGAACTAATAGGTATCATATTGGCAAAAGGGAAAACATTGGGTTCACAAGCCCAACAATTAGTTGTAAATTTGTTGGAGTACTTCCAGCACGAACAGAATAATGGTAACCTCTCATTTATTTAAATTCAGTGCATGAGATAGAGTATATTATAAAAATAATTTTTCATATTAATAAAATCTTTATTGCTTTAGCGAGTTGCAAACGCCTTAAAGATTAGCATGCTTACTACTGTGAGTAGGATTAAAGCACGCTCTAAGAAAAATCATCATTAATCAACTTTCTTTCTCATGTTAATTGACGTAATTTTATTGTTTTTACAGCAAATTTGTAATAAAATCTTTGGTAATTTAGTCCTATATTAATTTTTAATTCTACCTTGGGTAATGTTAATTTCATGAAATGCATTTTCATATCAATCACAACCTTACTTTTGGTATAAAATTTATATGGCACATGCACACCTCTTCTTTACAGTAGTATTATCGTTTTTAGTTTTTCACCAACAAAATATCGTTTAAAATTTAAATGCATAATGAAACTATGTTTGGTGAAGATGTCATTTTATTAAAATGTCAACACAAAACACTTGAATGTCGACAAACCAAATTCTTGATTTTGCCTTACAGCACGGATGCCAAAGTTAACGTAACAAGACAGATTTCAATTGTAGGTGCCAGTAACACTTTATTTCTGTTATTTCACCTCTATATTCAGATTAATAGGTGTAATTCAATTTTTGAGAATGCATTTTATAATTGAATTTATTAAACTCGTAAATTATTAGGACGATAATTTTAACGTACTAAAAGCAACGACCTGTTTGAAAATAAAATATTATTTGCAACCTCGTTTCATTGCGGTATCTAGATCAGTGACGGGCGACGGAAACTGCCGAATCGATATATTTATTTGATATATATTTATTTTAATGTACTTGCATTTATATTAATTGAATTTATTAAACCCTTAAAGTATTAAGACGACAATTTTAAAGTAGTAAAAGCAACTACTTGTGTGAAAATAAAATATTTTTCACAACTGATATTAATTTGGTATTTATGAATTAGATGCTACATTGACTTGAAATTTTCAACTTAATACATACGGTAACGAGTCACGACGCATATATCTTCTTTCGTGGTTTCTACTATACCCACAGTATGAAAGTATTGTTCCATCTCTTCCGAGCACAACTCCATTCCATTATCAGATCTAGCGGACACAACTTTTAAACCCATTCAACGCTCAACGCAAACTATGAAGTTTTTGATTTTTTCAAATGCTACCGATTTATTTTTAATGGGATAAACTGCTATCTAGTGTGAAAAATCTTCTACTATGACTAGAAAATATTTTGCACCTCCTCCATTAATAGTCGAAGCTTCTCCCCATAAATCTAAGTGCAGGAGTTCGAGGCCTACTAGATTGAAACCCTTGCAATCTTTTAAATGGTACTCGTTTCAATTTTCTTTGAACACAAGAATGGCAATTGATCTTGTCTTTATTAATTTTATTTACCCCAACAAAATATTATTGTTTATTGCCATATAAACACTTTGAGGATCCAAATGCGCATAGTGTTTGTGCTATAAAGACAACGAATTTACATTAGTGAAACAAACAGTATTCAAAGCTGGTTCTAAATTATTTGGAATTGATTTTTCGGCTTTAATATTATATAAACGCCTGCTTTTATGTATACGAAAAAATAATTTATCATTTGGTGTATAAACATCCAATGAATTATCTCTGCCAACAAAGTAAAAACCATTTTCGGATACAGAGCCTAAACTAATTAAATTTTTAGTTCCGGAAAATAAAACACTTCCATGTTGTATAGAAACTTTCGTTCTATTATGATTAATTAAATTTACATTAATTTTACCAACGCCTTAGCTTGTAAGATGCCTTTGCCCTGGCTGGCCTTTTTATCAATATCTTGAAAAACGCTAAACAATTCTTGATTATTACTAAAATGATGTGTGACACCCTTGTCAAAAACAAATTCAAAATCTAACTTTTCGGTATGATTTAATTCTAGGAACCATACACCCTCTACATAATTACTAGAATAGTGCAAATCTTTATAGCTATTATTTAATTTCCTACTAGGTTTCTGATTATTTACATACGTTTGTCTGTTACCTGTATGAGATCCTATTTTAGGTTTGTCTCTAGTGGTTTCTTATAATATGCCCCATTTCGTGCCACCTATAACATCTAACTTTGGATTTCTGTTTACAAACTACATGAATATTATTTTCAATGTTAACACCTACTGCGAAAGAGCCTGAAACAGAAGAAATATTAGACACTTGAGATAAAGAATTTAGAAGTCGTACATACTCAGCTAAATAATGCTGTTGCCACACTTACTGATGTGAATTGTTCGTTCGACAACTGGTATAGCGGTTGTACAATTACATTGTGCCTTTCAGGTAATCCGCTGATCATTTTATAAACCACGTACAGATCCTTGAGTTTGCAATCCATGTTAGCCAGTATAAGATGAAGGTCTCGCAGTCTGGTGATGTATATTGCAATTGGTTCATCTTTTTTCATCATCGTTAGGAAGAATTCAGTCAATAACCAACCGACTATGACTCAAAATTCGTTTCAAGAGTTTACCAAATATTTCTTGGATCAGTTGCACCACTCATAATAAGTTTTATCTGGGAACTCAGTGAGAGGTAAATAGTCGAAGCTGCTTTGTCACGATGCCTAACATAATCAGCTTTATCTTTACTCGAAACAGTTTCTCCTGTAAGTGAAACTTCTTGATCCTCCTTAATATCGGTAACGAATCCGTGTAATCCGTGAGCACGTAAAATCAAATCCATATCCACTCGCCATTCGCAATAATTCAAAACCCCCTTGAGCTTGTCAAATTCCAACACATTTTTATAGTCATGAAATTCGTGTGCCATTTCGAATAAGGTAACGAAACTTAATTCAACGTGATAATCTAAACCCAGATCGTGAATAATTGCATATTGATCATAAATTCAAACATTATTTCAGACCACGTGGTAACACTAGGGTTATGTTTCACAATTTCAAAATGAATAATTCCAATTTATGCACTCCTGCGATATTTCACAAGAAATATAACCGTCTACAAAATTGGACTTTTATTACACGCTAAATAAGCATATAACCACCGTAAATTAGCGAAACAAAAACCCATTTTGACGACCACTATTTTTCCACTTAAATTTCTACAACAATTTCGGTATATGGGCCCATAACCATGTGAGAAATTGTACACATTGGAGTTATTGATGAAAGAAAATTAGCAATCTTGTTTGTTCCTTCTTTATAGCAATTTTACTATTGACAATAAATAAATGATTAGTAAAAAAAATAAACATTGATGTATAACAGGTGATATCACGTGACTCAAATAACAATAACCAATCAAAAGCAGCCATTTACCGAACCCAGTTAAAAATGTCATTTATACAGACTGAAATGGGATCACCAATGTTAGCCTGTGAAGCCAGTTGGAAAGGTTAGGCAACCAGTAAGGTGTGATATATCTTTGTCTGTCACTAACCCATGTTTGTATAATATGGAATCAGCAATCAATTTTAACTTTCATAATGAGTTTATTATAAATTTTAGTTATTAAATTGTAAAAACTAACCACTACTAATATAATACAAATTTTGTAAATAGTTTACACCTGTTTTGAAGCAACTTCAGGTGAAATTAAAAAAGTTCATGTCCTGAATATATAGTACCAATTAGATATAGGACTATTGTGATTGATGAGTTATTTACATAAAGTACACAGATCGCATAATTTTTGCCACACTGAATATTCCCTAAACACAACGATCATAAATACACTGATGCATATAATATTTATATAATATATCCAGGTATCAAACTCACAATATTGTAATGAAAATAATATTGATGTCTAAAAGTTAACAACTTCAATAAATAAATAAATTAGAATAATACATAACTCAATATAGGTTATAAAGCTAATTTACATTTCTGAAACTTAAAATACTGTAGCGGGCTACTACTACCGCGTTTCATTAATTTAAAACAAGTAATACCAAAGGTCTTTATTACTCACTGTTCACAAGTCTAATTAACAGTATATGCCTTATTTAGAGATGTTTTCAGTCCAATTAACAATGAAGCACTATTACACTAATGAATTTACAAGCACTAATATCTTCTTAAACTAGTTCCTTAACTATAAGTCTTCTTAGCAACACTAAACACTACTATAATTTATTTATTACACTTTTGTCTATTTATGTATTCTACAAGCTGCATGTACATTAGACACGTTCGCATCATATAATATTTATGTTTACTCTTGGAGTTCCAAAAGCTCAACTATTTAACTTTACGCGATATAGTTTATATTCGTCATTCTGATATAGACTAAACTCTTACATTAATAAGCGGTCTGATACATACCCCGAATTAAAAGGATGATTCATTCTCTAGTATAATGCTAAAAATCGGGTCCGTCAAGTTGGCCCCCCCCAGTTGACCGATTTGCTCCAAAACCTAGCACCCGTTTGCTTATAGCTAGCACTAGCTAGCACCAAAGTTGTAGAGCTAGCACCAAAGCTGTTTCAGAAATGTAGCCAATTATATTCGGGGGAAGCCAACTTGACGCTAGCCCTCACCCGTGTTCCAATTTGCTCCTAAACCTAGCACCCGTTTGCTTATAGCAAGCACTAGCTAGCACCAATGTTGTAGAGCTAGCACCAAAGCCATTTCAGAAATATGGCTAATTATATCCGGGGGGAGGAGGGGGCAACTTGACGCTAGCACCCCCCGTGCTCCGGTTGCTCCAAAACCTATCACCATGTAGTTTAAAAGGGTTTGCAATTGTAAGGGTTTCACTCAACCCTTTTCTACGTCACTAAACAAATCGACTTCTTCATGGTTGTTTTTTAATGAGTGCCACTGGCTTTGATATTCTTGTAGACGAACATGAAACACGTCGGATATCTTCAGTAATCATTGTTACAATGCATTTGGGATTATACCATCATTTAGATATTCATCAATGCGAAAACATTTTAATGGATTCTGATTATAAAAAATAATTGATATTTTAGATGAAGGTGTCTAAATGCCATAAAATTTAATTATATTTTCTGAAATGACAGATAATATTCTAAAATTCCCTAACCATATAAGTACTACTCTATAAATATATTTGTTTAAATGCTATCCGAAAATACGGTACGACAATGGTTCTATATCTAAGTATATCTTTCTTTATGAGATTGTTGTATACGATACGAAATATAAAAAGCAGTATTCAGTGGCATCAATGCTAAGCGAGAGCCACTCAGCTCCTATAGTGTTCTGTATTTTTTAAAAAAAATTTTAAATAATATACTATATAGTTGATGAAAAACTGGCTTGTAATATGGTGAAAGAATGGGTGTAGTGAAAGACTTGTAAAAAAGAATAAACACAAAATTGCTTAATTTTTATGCCGAAGTTCAATTAATGTTCTGGGATAAATTTAAAAACGGCCGTTTCACGCCAGTAATGCCGTGGCTGCAATGATAGGTTAGGTTACAGTTACAAATAGATATTATTATTAAAAAACACAAATCACTTAACACGCATATCAGAACAGTTGCTAAAACTATTGCATACTGTTCTGATATGCGTGTTAAGTGATTTTTGTTTTTTAATAATAATATCTATTTCTAACAGTAACCTAACCTATCATTGCAGCCGCGGCATTACTTTTGTGAGACGGTCGTATTTAAAAGCCACCAGTAATATTTCGCTCATATATATATATATATATATATATATATATATATATATATATATATTGAAGCGAAACTATTGATATATAAATTAGAGTAAATTGTATTAATCAATAATTCCGTCTATTTCCAATGTATTTTGAATTTAAGTTATGTATAAATATATTAAAACTATCGCGTTCTTTTCAAGTAAAATATTTATTTTTACACAATTTTTTTTTTCTACTCATCATGCGCGAAGACCATTTTAAGGTATTAAAACTAATATGTCTGAAGTACAATTTCAAACACCGGTATGGAAAACACAAAGTAATAGGATTTGCTTCAGCACACTTCCATAAGATTTGTTCATCTTCCAAATAGTTTCTACTTATGTTTAAATAAAATTGTTATATGATATAGATTGTTATGATATCAATTAAACGCCAATATTCTATTTGCAGCTCTCGTTAGTTTCGTCTTGGTTCTTCTTACGAGCAGTAATCGAACCATGTGATTAGTGATATAAAGTGACATTGATAATAAATCACCCTGTTCGTGTTAGGGTTCTGGCATGTTGACAGCGATTTGTCGCTTAAGCCTTACCATAACATAATTTAACAATTTTTCTTTATTTTGAGGAGGTAACCAGGTAATATTTCATTTCCTGATAAATGGGAATCATGTAAACATGTTGGAGTTCTTTAACAACCATCAGGTTGCCAATATCTATGTAGACCCAGGAAGCCAGGAAAAAATATAGAGGAATATAGGAAGACCTAGACCAAGCTATATTAGTCAAATTATTAGAAATTTAGGTTATGAAGGGTAGATAGAACTTATTAGATTAGCACAGAATAGAAAAGAAGTTAGAGCTGCGTCAAACCGAACTTAAGTAAGGTCGAAAACAAAATGATGATGATGTTCATGTTTTTGAAGTGTTAGTTTATCCAATTGAGCGACAGCAAGGCTAGACCTACTTAGTTTTGGAACAATTCGGAGTAGAGATGGACTCGAACCAAACCAAACTGAAGCTTGCGGTAGGTTCGGTTCGGTTCCAAAACTTTTTAGTAGGGTTCGGTTCGATTTTTTGAACCGAATCAAACATAGGTTAAGTTGGCCCCAACGAATATAATTGGCCATATTTTTGAAACAGCTTTGGTGCTAGCTCTACAACTTTGGTGCTAGTTATAAGCAAATGGGTGCTAGGTTTTGGAGGAGCAAATCGGAGCACTGGGGGGGCCTATCGTCAAGTTGCCCCCCCCCGAATATAATTGGCCATATTTCTGAAACAGCTTTGGTGCTAGCTCTACAACATTGGTGCTAGCTAGTGCTAGCTATAAGCAAACGGGTGCTAGGTTTTGGAGAAAATCGGACAACTGGGACTGGCAAAATTTCTTTAAAAGATCGCCGCCATCTTGTTTTTAAGGTGCTAGCTTTCTTACTTGGGTGCTAGCTGGTGCTAGCTCTAAGCTACATGGTGCTAGGTTTTGGAGCAAATCGGACAACTGTGGGGGGCTGGCAAAATTTCTTTAAAAAATCGCCGCCATCTTGTTTTTAAGGTGCTAGCTTTTACTTGGGTGCTAGCTGGTGCTAGCTCTAAGCTACATGGTGCTAGGTTTTGGAGCAAATTGGACAACTGGGGGCTGGCAAAATTTCTTTAAAAATCGCCGCCATCTTGTTTTTAAGGTGCTAGCTTTACTTGGGTGCTAGCTGGTGCTAGCTCTAAGCTACATGGTGCTAGGTTTTGGAGCAAATCGGACAACTGGGGGCTGGCAAAATTTCTTTAAAAAATCGCCGCCATCTTGTTTTTAAGGTGCTAGCTTTCTTACTTGGGTGCTAGCTGGTGCTAGCTCTAAGCTATATGGTGCTAGATTTTGAAGCAAATCGGACAACTGGGGGGGGCTGGCAAAATTTCTTTAAAAAATCGCCGCCATCTTGTTTTTAAGGTGCTAGCTTTCTTACTTGGGTGCTAGCTGGTGCTAGCTCTAAGCTACATGTTGCTAGGTTTTGGAGCAAATCGGACAACTTGGGGGGGCTGGCAAAATTTCTTTAAAAAATCGCCGCCATCTTGTTTTTAAGGTGCTAGCTTTCTTACTTGGGTGCTAGCTGGTGCTAGCTCTAAGCTACATAGTGCTAGGTTTTGGAGCAAATCGGACAACTGGGGGGGGGCTGGCAAAATTTCTTTAAAAAATCGCCGCCATCTTGTTTTTAAGGTGCTAGCTTTCTTACTTGGGTGCTAGCTGGTGCTAGCTCTAAGTTATATGGTGCTAGGTTTTGGAGCAAATCAAACAACTGGGGGGGGCTAGCGTCAAGTTAGCCCACCCCCCGAATATAATTGGCCGTATTTCTGAAACAGCTTTGGTGCTAGCTCTACAACTTTGGTGCTAGCTAGTGCTAGCTATAAGCAAACGGGTGCTAGGTTTTGGAGCAAATCGGTCAACTGGGGGGGGGGGCAACTTGACGGACCCCTAAAAATCTAGGCTTTTGTAGTATACTCGTTGCGTACGGCGCTTGTGTGTTTGACGGGTTGCCTAATAGTAGCTCGCAACAATACATTTTCTTAAATTACATACTCTTAACTTTGTTTGAGGTAGTTGGTTGTAGTAATAGCTTTTGGTAAATGCATTAAATAAGTTAATCCCGAACGATGCATAAATCATAAAAGATTTTTGCGATTTAGGATGCTGGTGTTCTGTAAACGGATTGGGAAATTAAAAATGCTTGAAACAGCATCTAACTCCCGTAGAAGACCTTGTTTGGCTTAATAGTCTTCGTTTTTAAAATGTTAACTGCATAATCGACTACTGCTTGAAGGTTTCCAGATTTCTCTCCGAATTGCAGTTATCCACAACTGCAATATTTGAAAACGTTTAAACAGAAATCTGTAAAAATAGCAATTCTTGCCACAGTACAGAATTAAAGTTTTAACTTACGCATGAAACTGAATATCATTCTATTTATCATGCAAGTTTTTACATTCATAATCTAGACAATATTGCACGATCTCTACAAACACAATTAAACATTTAGCAGATTCACAACGACTCTATTTATAACTTTGTTTGAATATTTAAATAATCTTTTAACTAAAAATTGAAAACTTTTTCGCTATTCGCAAATCAACAAATATAGTTTATTGAAAAGAACTATAACCCACATACCTACAGATTTACCGTAATAATACGAATAAGGATGGGAATATCACAACGTATGTCTATCCTTTTTTTTACTACGCCTGACCCACCCTACATTTGGTATTTTTCCAATGCTCCACCCGAAGGCACTACATTAGCCAGGAAGCGGGTTTCGTGTTACCTGGAATTTTTTAATTTTGCCGAACCTTTGCTGTTGCAAGCAAGGTGGGGATCTTTAATGTGCGTGACCACACTTACACACGGGACCTCCATTTTACCTCTTATCTGAACGAGGACGTGTTTTGTGAAAATGCTCGCCTAACATTTTTCAAGTGGACCGTGTAAGAATATCCGGAACCATGGGCATAGTAGTCACACGCATACCAACTCTACCACGGAGCCGCTTCCTGACACACCGCGGTCATATGCAATAACCAACGGGTATCCATTTGAATTTGTATATAGTTCATTGGGTGGTTTACGAAAATGAAGGTCAGTATCGACTGCCATATCGGGCGTCATACTGCCTGCCCTTTGTGAATGTTTACATTTGCTTTATAGAATTGTTATTCATTATTAGCGCTTTTATTCTAACTTATTATCAAGGTAACTGCTTTGTACACATCTTTATTTATTATAGTTCTGTTGTGAGGCAAATATAATATTTTCAAGTTAATAATATTAATGTAAATATATTATTTAAATGACTACATTTCTTTAGTCCATTATTCTTACCAAGGTATTATATAAACACTAGTATTTTGTAATTGAATTTTTAAATGTAACAAAACATGTATATATAGTTATTATTTAAATATAAAAAAACATTATTCTATTGCAAATGCCAGGCAGGGCCATTTGCAGTGTAGCTATTTGCAAAATAATTCAAAAATCTGATAAGAAGTAGAAAATGGTTTTTCCTATACTTATCAAATAACCCAGAAATTTATAGAGAATGGGTTAGGAACAGTTATAGGAAAGATAGGTTTAGTACAGAAAATAAGCGTAGGTATATGTAGTAAGCACGTTGTCTCAAGACTTTTAAGATGAATTAAAATTTAGATTTTGAGTACCACGAATACTGAAACAGACAGGTATACATTTATCTATCAGAATTAAATCTTTACATAGTTGTTAATTTATTTTCAATATGTTTAAATAAATAATCTAATAACATATAGATTTAATGTTAATATGAAGTTATCATATAGATATAATGCAAACAATTTTTCTATAAAGATTAGTTAAAATTAGTTTCAAATTTTAAAAGCAACTGGAATACACTTAACAATACATGTATTAAAATAATTAATACCCTTTACCACAAAAATATTTTTAAATACTAAATACTTATTTCGAACACTATGTGGTCATCATCAACAATAAACTACAAAATAAAAACATTAAAAATTGTTCAAGGAATTCTTCTGAGGATATTCTCCTCACACGTATACTGAATAATGATCCTTTCCAACAGTCTTACATGTGAAAAGAATATCCTCAGAAGAGTTTCTTGAGCAATTTTTTTTTACTAGTGGTTGAAATGCGTATTAAGTATTCAAAAAATATTTTTGTGGTAAAGGAGTATTAATTATTTTAATTTGTATCGTGCCATAGTGTTCTAATTTATTATCAATACATATTCTTATATTGACTAGCACAAACTTCTCAATTTAAAAGTTTTAAACCAAATTACAATCATTGCTCATATGAAATTTATAATAAACAGTTAAAATTAACCGGCAGGGTGACGCGAACGGCGCAACTACTGATTGGCTGAGAGTTTCAACTTGCTTACTGCTTTATTCATTTTGGTTGCATCCTTTATAGTTCGTTCCAACCTGAGATATGAATAATCTATTTTCTAACTTTCTGAGTTGTGTTGGCAGCCATAGTGGGATCGATTGAAGTGGTTTGGTTTGCAGATATCCAGGCGTTACATTTTAGTTTTATGCCTTTTGGAGCAGATTTTGTGTGTTTTTTATATAAGATCATGTTAAAAAAATCCGTATAGTCAACGCCACAGATTAGTTTGTCGTACCTATAGCAATACTAAACTTTTGTCTTGAGTATGCCACCATTTTAATAACCTAATCTGCCCACGATTTCATACACTACAATGGATGTAATCGATTATAATAAAGTTTTGTTTCTCCTTCAAATTCGTTCAGAAAAGGTTAATTATGTATATACATATGGCACTTTTAATATATAATTATAGAGCTTCTGAGGATTATGACCTGTCGCTTGCAATGCGAAAAGCAGAAGAACCGGTACGTCGCCTTATGCATAAACAGCGATAGGTTAAGTAATTCACTTGTTATTAAACAATTGCATGTAGGTTTTAGTAGTCACATATCGGGCGTCATACTTGCCTGCCCTTTGTGAATGTTTACATTTGCTTTATAGAATTGTTATTCATTATTACACTTTTATTCTAACTTATTATCAAGGTAACTGCTTTGATACACATCTCTTATTTATTATAGTTCTGTTGTGAGGCAAATATAATATTTTCAAGTTACATAATATTAATGTAAATATATTATTTAAATGACTACATTTCTTTAGATCCATTGATTCTTACCATAGGTACTTATATAAACACTAGTATTTTGTAATTGAATTTTTAAATGTAACAAAACATGTATATGCATAGTTATTATTTAAATATAGAAAACATTATTCTATTGCAAATGCAGGCAGGGCCATTTGCAGTGTAGCTAATTTGCAAAAATAATTCAAAAATCTGATAAGAAGTAGAGAAATGGTTTATTCCTATACTTATCAAAGTAACCCAGAAATTTATAGAGAATGGGTTAGGAACAGTTATAGTTGAAAGATAGGTTTAGTACAGAAAATACAGTCCGTAGGTCATATGTAGTAAGATTCGTCAATCAAGACTATTTAAGATGAATTAAAATTTAGCTGTTTGAGTACCACGAATACTGAAACAGACAGGTATACATTTTATCTATCAGAATTAAATCTTTACATAGTTGTTAATTTATTTTCAATATGTTTAAATAAATAATCTAATAGACATATAGATTTGATGTTAATATGAAGATTATCATATAGATATAATGCAAACATATTTTTCTATAAAGATTAGTTAAAATTAGTTTCAAATGTTTAAAAGCAACTGGAATACACTTAACAATACATGTATAAATAATTAATACTCATTTACCACAAATATTTTTAAATACTAAATACTTATTTCGAACACTATGATGGTCATCATCAACAATAAACTACAAAATAAAAACATTAAAATTGTATCAATTGAATTCTTCTGAGTGATATTCTCACTCTACACGTATACTGAAGTAATGATCCTTTCCAACATGTCATTACATGTGTAAACTAGAATATCCTTCAGAACGAGTTTCTTGAGCAATTTTATTACTAGTGGTTGAAATGCGTATTAAGTATTCAACAAATATTTTTGTGGTAAAGGACTGTATTAATTATTTTAATTTGTATCGTGTCATAGTGTTCTAATTTATTATCAATACATACTTCTTACTTGACTAGCACAATACTTCTCAATTTAAAAGTTTTAAACCAAATTACAATCATTGCTCATATGAAATTTATAATAGAACAGGTTAAAATTAACCGTGCAGGGTTACGCGAACGCGCAACTACTGATTGGCTGAGAGTTTCAACTTGCTTACTGCTTTATTCATTTTGAGTTGCATCCGTTTATAGTTCGTTCCAACTCTGAGATATGAATAATCTATTTTCTAACTTTCTGAGTTGTGTATGGTCAGCCATAGTGGGATCGATTGAATGTGGTTTGGTTTGCAGATATCCAGGCGTTACATTTTAGTATTTTATGCACTTTTGGAGCAGATTATTGTGTGTTTTTATATAAGATCATGTTAGAAAAATCCGTATAGTCAACGCCACAGATTAGTTTGTCGTACCTATAGCCAATACTAAACTTTTGTCTTGAGTATGCCACCATTTTAATAACCTAATCTGCCCACGATTTCATACACTACAATGGATGTAATCGATTATAATAGAAGTTTTGTTTCTCCTTCAAATTCAGTTCAGCAAAAAGGTTAATTATGTCATATACATATGGCACTTTAATAATATAATTACTAGAGCTTCTGAGGATTATGACCTGTCGCTTGCAATATGCGATTAAAGCAGAAGAACCGGTACGTCTGCCGTTTCTAATCATGCGAAGGTCAAGTTAATTCACTTGTTATTAAACAATTGCATGTAGGTTTTAGTAGTAATTGTCTACTTGTAGCTTGTAACGCATTAAAAGCTATCATATTATTAAACAATACAAACATTTAGTAATGTGAATAATATGCCATAATACATTACTGTTGAGATGTGTTTCTACCATAGAAGTAATAAGCATTTGTGTTCGATCATTATCCCAGATCAACTCTGATTAATATAGCTTATAAAACTACAGTTATCTTACATTGTTATTGTATTAGACTGATTGGCAATTTTGCTTAATAAGAATATATTAGGCTAACTGTCATTTACTAATAATAATAATAAATCACATCTGATAGGAACAGGTTAAGTATTGCAAAGCATATATTTTTATATGAAGTGGCAAAACCTACATCCTTGTCATTGTGAATAATCTCGTCAATCGAAACAATTTTGAAAAATACCTAGCTGTGTATGATCCAGAATTAAAAGAAGATGCGTTTTATCGTTATTTGACTTATGGCAAACTATCAGTGTATGCTTAATATATTTTATGCAAAAGTTTGCAGCATACCACGTAAGATTATCACATGCATAAAATAAAATATATTTGTTAAGAATTATTAAATATACATGTTTAGAATACGATCAATATTAGAAGGCTATCAAAGTTACTTACTCATATGTACCATTTTAAATTAAAATATTTCGGTGACCTATAGTCCTTCAATCTGTAACTTTGTATCAATTGTCTTTGTCGTGTGAACGTACTTACTAGTAAGAGCGACAGTAAAACATTTGCAAATATGTTATTCATTTTAACACTTAAATAAACTTAACGTATTCATTTTATTACAACGAAAGCTATTGTATTAACATGCAACTAAATTGACAGCTACTGTATTTATGCCTTTGTTTGTATATCTGCAGGTCATGGTCTTACATTGACGTTACTCAGCTAGAGACTAATCTAACCGGTTGTGGCAAATGACTTTCAAATATGTCTAATGTATAACAAATGCAACAGTAAAAAATGCGGGTTTTGTGATTTATGCAAAAATGAGATTATTGTACCCAACGTTTTGAGGTTATGTAACTCAATTAGGTTTTATTTTAATTTCTGATTTAATTAATGCGTTAGGCATATCATTGTTGAGGCAATAAATAGGCAGCAAAACACATTTGGATTCAGTTATTTCTGATAATCTGCTTTGAATACAACTAACACAAGGTTGGAATATGTATTGAGCCAAAAAATTTTTGCTTACCTTTTGCATAAGATATGTGTTAGGAGTATAACTTAGTTATTTGTAATTGTTTTCACTTAGTTAGTCACAAATACAGACCACATGTGTTACACCTAATAAATAATACTCGAGTTTCGGTTTATGCCATTACATATATTGTAAGACTATTAAATACTACGTTTTTGGTTCCTATTATTGCTCATTATCATTTTTATTAGTAAGATTAATGTTTTATTTTTATCTTTGTGAAGGATTAAAGCATATTCGCATAATGTATTGTCACTATTCTGAGATGGTAATGCATAAGAATAAGAAGGATGTTCAATGATTAGGCAAAACAGTTGTTGAGGATATTAGCTTGCTAACATTATTTGTTACTGAGGTTATCATTAAGGTTATTGATATAGTAGTTGTACTAACATTATTCGATGCTGACTGTCAACGAAACAATATAAATCACACTTGAAGGTGCATGAGCGAGTTAGGTCTTCTGGTAAATAATTAGAAGAGATTATGTTATTGTTTTAACTAGTTTGGATTAATGATTATTCCGAGCTGCAGGTAGAGTAGAAGTTTAAGAAGAGCCTGTCGTTATTTGACATATGCGCATAACCTTGAAAGTCAGTGGCGCATTTTAATAATGTTTATCAAACTCCATAGAGTAAATATTCTAAAATCAAGTTACTGTTTTGTTGGTGTGTTTAGAATTTACATGGTGAATACGAATAAGCAAGGACATGAAACACAATAGAAACAGAAGAGAAAACTATTTTGAAAGGCATAAGAAATAAATATAGAATATCAAAGTCACAAATATGGCAGAGTGACAACCTTAATACAAATTATCTGCCACTGATATGCTGAACAGTCTATTTATAGATCCAATGTACTAATTGATCACGTTTAGATGTGTAATGATGAATGCAGGCTCATGTAAATGACTATTTTGAACTGTAAGTAATGAACGTTAGCATAGTGGAAATAGTGTTAATTATAAAGTGCTGAGGTAAACATAGTACTATTTTCAACTTAGATTAGTAGTCAGAAAGTTTATTACTAAGACAGATATAATCGCAATAAGCGATATATATGTTGAGGCATCAAGATAGCTGCTAGATGCGAAAACAGTGTTGGTTCAACTTAGGTTAGTGCATAAAATGTCTTACTACTAAGACAATAATCGAATGTGTAGCTATGAGCGAATACCTTTGAGGCATTAAATAGTGCTGCAGCTGAAAATCAGTGTTAGTTTTCAACTTAGGTTAGTATTCAAATGTTTACTACTAGACAAATAATGAATGTACATGCGAATAGTTTGAGGATAAATATGCTAGCAAATAGTGTTTAGTTGTCAATTAGTTAAGTCGATAATGTTATACTAACAATAATAATGAATCGTGCATGAAGGAAATAAGTGTTGAAGCATAATATAGTGCTGGACGAAACATATACATGATTTACAAATAATGAATTATAGTAAGTTGTTACTCTATTACATGAATCAATGTGCAGCAGCAGATAAAATCTTATGACAGTATCGATTACTGATTATAGTTGAAAGATAGAACAATAGTTTCGAAGAATATCAGAAGATGTAGATATATGGTTGAAAGATATGAGACTTCAACTTATACAACCAATGATTGAATGATGAAACATTCTAAGCTGAATTTACTAACCCTAATATTCCATGTTCTCATTGCTTAGATGCTTTGTGTTCTAATTTTTAATTAAGCAAGTAAATCGTTAGCAGAATGATTTATATCATAATGCTTTAAATATTTTAAGCTTTTGATATCAGCATATATTTTGGTGACTAAGCATTTATGAAAATTTTATATGATGAACTAATGCAGGCGTTCTTACAGATGAACCAAAATGTAGCCGAATGGCATGAAGCAATATAAGACGTAGCCAGATTTTAAATAGTCAGATATATAAAAATATTGTGCATTCAATAGAACATATACAATCTATTGCTATCATTTTTGTCAATAATAATAAGAAACATTATCTTTTATAAACTAACATAGTGTATGTTGTCAATTTATAATGATTAGCAGTTCTTTGTGCTATTTCCTAAATTCGTTAATGTGCACTGAAATTCATCAACACCTGACAACTATAGTCGTATTAAATTGTTCACAGCAAGGATATAAAAATGTTATCATTTAAAATTAAGATACTTTTTTCTAATATAACATTATATATGTATATAAAAAATATGATTCATATGCAATATATGATGCGTGAATACTATATAATATATATAAATATATATATATATAATATATATATATAAATA
Organism: Platerodrilus igneus; assembly: GCA_036346225.1. Lineage (NCBI taxonomy): Eukaryota > Metazoa > Arthropoda > Insecta > Coleoptera > Lycidae > Platerodrilus > Platerodrilus igneus. The sequence continues at coordinate 276,766 of JARFIW010001465.1, read as the reverse complement.
TATATATATATATATATATATATACATATATAAATACATAAACAAAAGAATTTATGAACATAAATACTCTATAAAACCAATAACAGATGTACCGCTTTAGCCAACCACGCACTAAACAATCTACATAATTTTAATTTTGATAATATTAGCATTTTAGGTACCGAAAAACATGAAATAAAAAGAAACATATTAGAAATGATACAAATTCAAAGAGATCATAATACTGTAAATTCAAAGACTGATAATGATGGCTTTGTTAATATATACCATAACATAATTAATAATTAAATCAATAGTTTGCATCTTAGTAAAATATCAGAATAATTATCATAACAACAAAACAAATATGATGTTCTTTTATCTACACTCACACAACTTTCGCCTACACTTTGTTTCAAACAGTCCCACAATTAACACGTATATTTGAGCAATTAACACAATATCCATTGATGTTTTTATGTTTTTAATGTGTAAATTTTGCTATTTAAAATTTGAACAGGTATAAACTATAATGTTATTATTTTATACTGTATTTATACCAAATAACGTTTTATATATATATTGTAATTAATTTTATGTATTTTAGATATTTTGATAATGGTTGTAATAAACCAAAGCAGCGTCATACAAAATAGTTGAACATTATTGATGACCAATACCCAGAAAATCTACATATAATATATATATATATATATATATATATATATATATATATATATTTCAATTTTCGTTTATATTCGCGAATTTTACGAATATTCGCGAACATATTTCAATATTTCGGAAATTTTTCATCACAAAAATACTCACGATACCATAAATATTGTACGTCTATATATAGGGCGCCCAGAAACTTCACCAAAACTCACAAATGGGTAGATGCAATCATAATAATGTTAGAACGCCATATACATTTTTATACATGAGTAATCGTTGCTGTATTATAGGCGCCTTAAGTTATAAAATATAGTAGAAACCAAAAGAGAACCTATCTATGTCATAGGTGTCTTTCTCAAATCACAACATATGTTTAGAATTCTTTAAAAGCTTAACCAATGCATTTTGTAAAGACATCAATATGATTTGTATGTGTTTTTAACTAAAGACAAGGATGAACACATTTATCAGAGAAACCAACCTAGAAATTTATGTATATTCTAAAGCCTAGTGTTGTTCATTTCAGGGATCAGTGGTGTGGCGTTACATGTGCTAGATACTGCCATGTTGTCATACTGTTCAAATATATTCATTTTCTAAGGATTCGTTCATGTATATACATAACCTAACTTTTGCATAATTAAATATTAAATTCCCTTTTGTTCTTTTCAATACTTACAAAATCTACAGGTGTTGTTTATTACATCTGCAGCTACTGCTTCATAAATTGCCAACAAATACTTTATTATGTAACTGAGTAATTTTTATATCAACTGAAAAATTCGTGCAAGTAGTTACCCCGATTTTTAACACATTTAATGTTTATTCATCATTTAACAAAGAAAACATAAGTATTGTAGACAGTATTAAAGCGTAGAAAGTTTATTCCAGTACTTGTATGCAAATTAAATGCCGGCAATTGTTTAAAAAGTCAAACTAAAAGGAAAAAATGGCGCAACAGAGCATCGTGTAACGTTACAAGAATTCCCGTAAGCAATTTTTAAACCATTGACCAGAATTTAACCTCAATTATGTAACCAAAAATAAATACTATCCATAAAATAATTACTATCTATATTAATATGGCCCTGTACATATTGAAATACAAATTCTAATTTCCTTATTGCAACATCTGTACTTATTTGTAAAAAAATTACTTAAGTTGTATTTTAAATCAAAGGTACATCAAGGTTTCCCTTGGAAAATTATACACTTATTGTACATGTTATGGTCCTGTTTCAAAACGTAACGACTGAAGGGGCAAATAGCAAGCGAGTATTTTCCTAACGGGCTATCTTGTTTGCCTATTATAATGAAGACAGTTAGTTGTCAACACTAGGCAGAGGATGTCGTTGCCAATTGGCGTATCGCCATATAACTGAAAATGTGCTCTTCGGATTTACAATCTTTTACAAATTATGAAATGCATGCAAATACCAAATAAAACCACTTCGGAATCTTATGATCCAATAGTTATACGATCCTTGCGGAAGCTTTTATCTTTTCTTTCTTAACTTCCTAATTAAATTTGCAAAATTGATGTTTCTTATAATAAATGGTGCAGTAATATAACTTGAAAATTAACACAGAAAGTGAAACTTTTCTTTCAAGTTTGGAGATCATCTGTTATATGGATGCACTTGTGGTGAGTGCATTGATATTTATTTAGAAGAGATAACATACTTCTCGTCTCTCATGGACGTTGTAGCTAGTGATGAGTAAGTTGCTTCCAGGTGATATTCGTTTACTTAAATATTGGGTAAATATATCGCTCAAATTGTGTCTTAGTGTCTACACACATTACCTTAAAGGTCAACTTTATTGTAAAGAATCGTGTTGGCACAAAAATTATATTTGTAGAAGTTATCGAATAATTTTTTTATAAGTTCAACATGTACAGTCCTGAGATCTATCAGTGATATCGTTCACAATTTTTTATGTAACTGCATCAACTTGCAAACATTAATTTATATAAAGTTTATGCTGTACTGTCATAAAATTCTAAGTGATATTTTACATAATTTTCATTAAGTGATGGTACTAAAAATATGGATATATTTTTTTAAAAATTTTTAGTACATACTGTCATTTGATCTAACAGAGATGTTTTATTATCATTATGAGACTGTATTAAAAATACAGGTTTATATTTTTTATAAAGTTCAAGTATTGTCATAAGATTTAACAATAATATCTCTCCCAATCTTTTCATGCAACTTGTTACGTTCATTTTCCACCAGAGAATTTAAACCGTACCCTTTTAGTTAATTATTCATTCACACAGATTCTGCTTTCTAATACTCAAACAACATCCTGTATATTGTACCTTCCTACAATAAGTGCGCTGTGCAATAATTTTCATTTTAAATTTATTTACTTTGAAACGAAAAGCTCTTCTACAATCGAATAGTCTGTGTTTTGCTTTAAGTATCTGTCGACGTGATACAGATTCCTATAGAGCATAATTCTTATACTCCTCCAACCTAATTATGAATCCTACTTCACCGATAAAGCTTGTTTCAAATTTCTAATCACATTTGTATGTTTGATAACACTGGCATGGATGTAAATTTATTTATTTATCAATACAATGCTGTTGCCAGCGGTGGTAGCAATATAATTACAATTATAAAACAAACCAAGAAATACTAATCTAACAGGTTAGTAAACTGGGCTTTTGTTTCAGGAAAAGGTCAAAGACACACTGAGGCAGCACATTCCACAATACGATACCCCTGCCAACTGGGAAGTTTGCACCAAAGGAGCTTGCAAATTTCGGACGTTGGATCTTACACCAATGGTCATTACGTGAGATGTAGTTGGCCACACGTAGATGGTTATCAATCTCTGTTAAGGAGGGCAATTTAGTTATGGCTTCGTAAATCAAAATTAGCAGTCTTCAGTCACGTCGTCAAACCAACGGTTCCCACTCTAAGAATTGTAAGAGTGCCGTGCAACTAACTGCATAATCGTAAGTATTCAGCACCTGCCGAGCCGCTCTACGTTGAACGGCCTCAAGGACTAAGGCAAAAAACTTAGCTGGCGGACTCCAAACTGATGCGCAGTACTCCAACGTAGGACGTACAAGACTAATGTATGCGTGTAGCTTCGTGTCATAGGAAGCACCACGAAGACAGTACTTGAGAAAGTTTAGCTGCTTATTGGCTTTAGAAATAGCATAAAGAAAATGCTCATTCCACTTCAGGTTTTGGTTGATAATAACACCCAGATATCTACAACTGTCTGTTGGAGTGAGGGTAGTTAGACTCAGTCTGTAGGAGTAGGCAGATGTAGTTGAGCCGAATGCAACCCAGACTGTCTTGGTACAATTAATGAGCATCCCATTTGCTTCTGTCCAAGCTGTGAGGTGGGCCAGGTCTTTTTGCAGAACATTACAATCTTCTTTAGTCTTGATTGCCCTATAGAGGACAATGTCATCAGCAAAGAGTCTAATAGTGGATGATATGTTATTTACTATGGTGTTAATGAAGATCAAAAATAGAGTTGGGCCAAGTACCGAACCTTGCGGCACCCCTGAAGTAACCTCAACTGGTTCGGATAAAGAATCTCCAATCTTGACCTGTTGCGTGCGACCGGATAAAAAAATCTTTAACCAGGACAGTACTCGCCAGTCAAGACCAATTTTAAACAAACGCTCTACAAGAAGTTTGTGGGGCACACTGTCAAATGCCTTAGCCATGTCGATAAAAATAGCATCAACGGGTATTCCATTGTCACGATGATCAGCTATGTCTTGTACAAAGCAGGCCAGAGCAGCCTCACAGGAGTACTGTGGCCTGAAGCCAAATTGGAACGGGCTTAAGAAATTAGTAGAAATTAGGATACGCATTATATAGCGGTTTAGGATCTTCTCGAATACACGACAGATAACACATGTTAGGCTAATGGGCCTATAGTTACCTGGCTGATATTTAGACCCCTTTTTATGAATAGGCACCACGTACGCTTTGCGCCATTCAAGCGGTATATCACAGTTGTTAATGCACATATTAAATAGCATAGTTAAGTACGGCACGATGGAGTTGCCACAAACACGAATCAGCCGACCTGAGATGCCATCAGGACCACAGGAGCCTGCCGTAACTTTTCGTAAAACGTTGAGGACATCGCTGTCGTCGAACTCAAATGGGGCGGCGGCCGGTACAGGATCCAATACTTGCATGCCAATACTCATTTGGGGAGCATCTGTATAGGCTGATTTAAAAGTGTCACTAAAGACAGCTAAAGCTTCAGTTGAAGTGCCTGGAAGCCCGTGACAGGATCTGGGTTTCCTTAAAACATTGAAGTATTTATAGAATACATTCCAATTGCCAGGTTTGCTGTCCTTAACGAGAGAAGACATGAAATGGTGTAGAGCTGCAAGTTTTGCACAGTGAAGTTTCCTGGATAGTGCGAGAAAACGTGTCCTATGAAGCTGAGACAGTTTGCGATTGGTGTAAGCACGACGACAAGCTTTCCTTAATTGCCTGACCTCGTTGTTGTAATAAATGGGGTCAGGGTTGGAGGATAATTCTTTGGACGGCATATACACATCATGAGCAGCTAGTAATAGGTATTTAAGTGACTTCCAGTAATCATTGACAGAGCCAACTTGGTTAATCCACCATAGATAACGGCTCGAAAGAAACTTGCGAAGATCCATAACCCTGGTACTCTTATAATAAAACACCTTTTTATGCATAACCTGCGATGAAATGTACTGGTTCAAGACAATGTGGACTGGTAGATGGTCACTAAACGGGTCGAGGCGGTGCAGGTGGACCAGTCCACAATAGAGTTAACCAGGACAACATCTAAGATATGCTCGCCTCTGGTAGCACAATCTACAATTTGTTGAAGATCCTCAGAAAGTAGTTGATTAATGAGATGTTGAACATAAGAACGAGAGGGTCTAATGGACCAAGTCACGTTAGGCAGGTTGAGATCACCACCCACCACTATCCCAACGGGAGTATCAGAACTACTGTTTGCCTGCACTATTAAAGCTCTGAGCCGGGCAATAATATCTATGGAAGTATACTGCGGTCTATAGACTGCAAAAACACACAAGAGCTTGTCATTAAGGTGGATATTAACTGAGACAATTTCGTACAGTTCATCATTAGTATGTAGAAATGATGGCAATCTCTTGTGTACAGCAATAAGGACTCCGCCACCCTTGAAGGCCAATCACGGCTATAGATACGGTAGGAGTCTGGTAAAATTAACAAGTCACTTACATCATCGGTTAGCCAGGTTTCGGATGCTATGATGATATCCGCACAATAACTTTCGCATAACGTATTGAAAGCAGCTAGTTTATTTACTAAACTACGACAGTTAACGATTATGATGCTCACTTCCTTGTTTATGTTGCTATCTTGTTCAGCACTGTGCGCCGCCTAAAAATCATTCTGACTGGTGTTATTGGCGTTTCTGTCCTTAGGGGGTTTAAAGACAAATTCTCTGACCTGAACATTTGCAGGCCAGTACTGTGGGTTCATAAGGCGTTCCTTAACGTTTACTGGTATACCCAATTTGTAAGAACTGAAATACTTAGACGTGCTGATACGATAACAGACTGCATCAGTAGAATCAGTATGCAAAAACCTAAGGACGTCTACAGGATCCTGGGGGCTTCCACCCGCCTTATGCGCCACCCTACCAAGGTGAATCCACGTTCGCCACTGCACACCATGAAGATTGTCTGCATTGTCAGCGGCATCAGAAGTCGCTGTGCCGACAATGACTTTAGGATGCTTCTTTTTACGGGCCACCGTGGACCACTCGTTCGGCACATGATGTGCGGGTTTAGAAGTAGCAACCTTATTACCAGTATGTGCTGGAGTTAAAGTATCATTAAGCATCTGGGAAGTAGCATTTACTATAGCAGTATTGTCAAGAGAATGTAAGTTTCTTACAGAATCAGCAAGCTCCTGGGAGTCAGTAGGCAATTTAACAATTGAACAAGCATTAGCATAATTAACCTCTTGATAAAGAGAAGTCAGCTTACTTTGATTAATAGTGATTGCCTTGGCAACACCTGTGTTTGTGTTGTGATGATTACTTATCACAGCATGTGGAATATTATCATGTTTGTTAGATACTGGTATATTATTTATAATACCACTTTTAGGATCCTGAGAAATGTGTACATTGTTTGACAGTAACCTGATTAGATCTATATTACTACACTTAAGTGCATCAATTTCAGCTTGAAGATCAGATAATTGCAAGTGTAATTTAGCAATTTCATTAACCAAAGCACATGTTTCCAATTTAACTCCTTGCCTTACAATGAAGAGAAATTCAGGAGTTTTAAAGAAATCTGTAAAAATAGCAATTCTTGCCACAGTACAGAATTAAAGTTTTAACTTACGCATGAAACTGAATATCATTCTATTTATCATGCAAGTTTTTACATTCATAATCTAGACAATATTGCACGATCTCTACAAACACAATTAAACATTTAGCAGATTCACAACGACTCTATTTATAACTTTGTTTGAATATTTAAATAATCTTTTAACTAAAAATTGAAAACTTTTTCGCTATTCGCAAATCAACAAATATAGTTTATTGAAAAGAACTATAACCCACATACCTACAGATTTACCGTAATAATACGAATAAGGATGGGAATATCACAACGTATGTCTATCCTTTTTTTTACTACGCCTGACCCACCCTACATTTGGTATTTTTCCAATGCTCCACCCGAAGGCACTACATTAGCCAGGAAGCGGGTTTCGTGTTACCTGGAATTTTTTAATTTTGCCGAACCTTTGCTGTTGCAAGCAAGGTGGGGATCTTTAATGTGCGTGACCACACTTACACACGGGACCTCCATTTTACCTCTTATCTGAACGAGGACGTGTTTTTGTGAAAAATGCTCGCCTAACATTTTTCAAGTGGACCGTGTAAGAATATCCGGAACCATGGGCATAGTAGTCACACGCATACCAACTCTACCACGGAGCCGCTTCCTGACACACCGCGGTCATATGCAATAACCAACGGGTATCCATTTGAATTTGTATATAGTTCATTGGGTGGTTTACGAAAATGAAGGTCAGTATCGACTGCCATATCGGGCGTCATACTGCCTGCCCTTTGTGAATGTTTACATTTGCTTTATAGAATTGTTATTCATTATTAGCGCTTTTATTCTAACTTATTATCAAGGTAACTGCTTTGTACACATCTTTATTTATTATAGTTCTGTTGTGAGGCAAATATAATATTTTCAAGTTAATAATATTAATGTAAATATATTATTTAAATGACTACATTTCTTTAGTCCATTATTCTTACCAAGGTATTATATAAACACTAGTATTTTGTAATTGAATTTTTAAATGTAACAAAACATGTATATATAGTTATTATTTAAATATAAAAAAAACATTATTCTATTGCAAATGCCAGGCAGGGCCATTTGCAGTGTAGCTATTTGCAAAAATAATTCAAAAAATCTGATAAGAAGTAGAGAAATGGTTTTTTCCTATACTTATCAAATAACCCAGAAATTTATAGAGAATGGGTTAGGAACAGTTATAGGAAAGATAGGTTTAGTACAGAAAATAAGCGTAGGTATATGTAGTAAGCACGTTGTCTCAAGACTTTTAAGATGAATTAAAATTTAGATTTTTGAGTACCACGAATACTGAAACAGACAGGTATACATTTTATCTATCAGAATTAAATCTTTACATAGTTGTTAATTTATTTTCAATATGTTTAAATAAATAATCTAATAACATATAGATTTAATGTTAATATGAAGTTATCATATAGATATAATGCAAACAATTTTTTCTATAAAGATTAGTTAAAATTAGTTTCAAATTTTAAAAGCAACTGGAATACACTTAACAATACATGTATTAAAATAATTAATACCCCTTTACCACAAAAAATATTTTTTAAATACTAAATACTTATTTCGAACACTATGTGGTCATCATCAACAATAAACTACAAAATAAAAAACATTAAAAATTGTTCAAGGAATTCTTCTGAGGATATTCTCCTCACACGTATACTGAATAATGATCCTTTCCAACAGTCTTACATGTGAAAAGAATATCCTCAGAAGAGTTTCTTGAGCAATTTTTTTTTACTAGTGGTTGAAATGCGTATTAAGTATTCAAAAAATATTTTTGTGGTAAAGGAGTATTAATTATTTTAATTTGTATCGTGCCATAGTGTTCTAATTTATTATCAATACATATTCTTATATTGACTAGCACAAACTTCTCAATTTAAAAGTTTTAAACCAAATTACAATCATTGCTCATATGAAATTTATAATAAACAGTTAAAATTAACCGGCAGGGTGACGCGAACGGCGCAACTACTGATTGGCTGAGAGTTTCAACTTGCTTACTGCTTTATTCATTTTGGTTGCATCCTTTATAGTTCGTTCCAACCTGAGATATGAATAATCTATTTTCTAACTTTCTGAGTTGTGTTGGCAGCCATAGTGGGATCGATTGAAGTGGTTTGGTTTTGCAGATATCCAGGCGTTACATTTTAGTTTTTATGCCTTTTGGAGCAGATTTTGTGTGTTTTTTATATAAGATCATGTTAAAAAAATCCGTATAGTCAACGCCACAGATTAGTTTGTCGTACCTATAGCAATACTAAACTTTTGTCTTGAGTATGCCACCATTTTAATAACCTAATCTGCCCACGATTTCATACACTACAATGGATGTAATCGATTATAATAGAAGTTTTGTTTCTCCTTCAAATTCGTTCAGAAAAAGGTTAATTATGTATATACATATGGCACTTTTTAATATATAATTATAGAGCTTCTGAGGATTATGACCTGTCGCTTGCAATTGCGAAAAGCAGAAGAACCGGTACGTCGCCGTTTCTAAACAGCGAAGGTAAGTAATTCACTTGTTATTAAACAATTGCATGTAGGTTTTAGTAGTAATTGTCTACTTGTAGCTTGTAACGCATTAAAAGCTTCAATTTTTAAACAATACAAACATTTAGTAAGTGAATAATATGCCTTATACATTACTGTTGAGATGTGTTTCTACCATAGAAGTAATAAGCATTTGTGTTCGATCATTATCCCAGATCAACTCTGATTAATATAGCTTATAAAACTACAATTATTTACATTGTTTTGTATTAGACTGATTGGCAATTTTGCTTAATAAGAATATATTAGGTAATTCATTTACTAATAATAATAATAAATCAATCTGATAGGAACAGTTAAGTATTGCAAAGCATTATATTTTTATATTGAAGTGGCAAAAACCTACATCCTTGTCATTGTGAATAATCTACGTCAATCGAAACAATTTTGAAAAATACCTAGCTGTTATATCCAAATTAAAAGAAATGCGTTTTATCGTTTTTGATTTTTGAAAACATCATTTATGCTTAAATATTTTTGCAAAAAGTTTGCAGCATACCACGAAAGATTATCACATGCATAAAATAAAATATATTTCTTAAGAATTATTAATATCATGTTTAGAAACGATAATATTAAAGGCTATCAAAGTTACTTACTCATATGTACCATTTTAAATTAAAATATTTCGGTGACCTATAGTCCTTCAATCTGTAACTTTGTATCAATTGTCTTTGTCGTGTGAACGTACTTACTAGTAAGAGGACAGTAAAACATTTGCAAATATGTTATTCATTTTTAACACTTAAATAAACTTAACGTATTCATTTTATTACAAGAAAGATTGTATTAACATCCAACAAAATTACAGTACTGTATTTATGCATTTTTTTGTATATCTCGGTCATGGTTTACATTACGTAACTCAGCTAGAGACTTCTACCTTGTGGCAAATACTTTCAAATATGTCTAAAATAACAAATCAACAGAAAAAAATGCGGGTTTTGTGATTTATGCGCAAAAAATGAGATTTTTGTACCCAATTTTGAGGTTATGTAACTCAATTAGGTTTTATTTTAATTTTGATTTAATTATGGTTAGGGCATTCATTGTGATACAATAAAAGGACAAAACACATTTGGATAGTTATTTCTGATAATCTGCTTTGAATACAACTAACACAAGGTTGGAATATGTATTGCCAAAAAAATTTTTGCTTAACCTTTTCTAAGAATGTGTTAGGAGTATAACTTAGTTATTTTAATTGTTTTACTTTTATCACAAATACAGACCACTGCGTTACACCCTAATAAATAATACTCGAGTTTCGGTTTTGCCATTAATATATTTAAACTATTAAATACTACGTTTTTGGTTCCTATTATTGCTCATTATCATTTTTATTATAAGAATTAATTTTTATTTTTATTTTGTGAAGGATTAAAGCATATTGCATAATTATTGTCCCATTCTGAGATGGTAATGCATAAGAATAAGAAGGATGTTCAATGATTAGGCAAAACATTGTTGAATATTACTTCGCTAACATTATTTGTTACTGAGGTTATCATTAAGGTTATTGATATAGTAGTTGTACTAACATTATTCGATGCTGACTGTCAACGAAACAATATAAACACACTTAAGGTGCGGCGGGGTTAGGTTTCTGTAATAATTAGAAGAGATTATGTTATTGTTTTAATAGTTGCATTAATATTATTCCGAGCTGCAGGTAGAGTAGAATTTAAGAAGAGCCTGTACGTTATTTGACATATGCGCAAACCTTGAAAGTCAGTGGCGTAGCGAATTTAATAATTTTTATCAAACTCCATAGAGTAAATATTCTAAAATCAAGTTATATTTTGTTGGTGGTTTAAATTTACATGGTGAATACGCGAATAAGCAAGGCATAAAACACAAAGAAACAGAAAGAAAACTATGAAAGCATAAGAAATAAATATAGAATATCAAAGTCACAAATATCAAGTGACATTTAATAGCAAATTATCTATGCCACTGATATGCTGAACGAACACGTCTATTTATAATCAATGGACTAATCTGACACCGTTTTAGCCGTGTGTATATGATGACATGCAGGCTCTTCTTAAATGAATTTTACTGTACGAGATAATTGAACGGGTGCATGAGTGGAAATAGTGTTAATGTATAACAGTGCTGAGGTAAAAATAGTACTGATATTTCAACTTAAGTTAGTAGTCGAAACGTTTTATTACTAAGACAAAATAATCGAAATAAGCGAACATATAGTGTTGAGGCATAAATAGTGCTGAAGCGAAAACAGTGCTCTGGTTTCAACTTAGGTTAGTCGTTGAAATGTCTTACTACTAAGACAAAATAATCGAATGTGTGCATGAGCGGAATTACTGTTGAGGCATAAATAGTGCTGAGACGAAAATAGTGTTGAGTTTTCAACTTAGGTTAGTAGTCGAAATGTTGTACTACTAAGACAAATAACCGAGCGGGTACATGGGCAGACATAGTTTGTAGGAATAAATAGTGCTGAGGCGAAAATAGTGTTTAAGTTTCAACTTAGGTTAGTAGTCGAAATGTTTTACTACTAGGACAAAATAATTGAATGTGTGCATGAGCGGAAATAGTGTTGAGGCATAAATAGTGCTGTGACGAACATAGTGTTGAGGTTTCAAATTAGGTTAGTAGTTGAAATGTTTTACTACTAAGACAAATAATCCAATGGGTGCATGAGCGAACATAGTCTTGAGGCATAAATAGTGCTGAAGCGAAAATAGTGTTGTAGTTTCAACTGTTTGGATAATGAGATTTTTTGGTTGAGGGTGGTAAAGTTGGTTCAACTTTACAACCATTAATTAAATGGTTGGCCATTTTAGAAGGTGATTTATATACTATGAGTTCTGTAATTACTGCTTTCAATGAGTTGAAAGAATTTATTGAAACAATAGATCCAGAACTGCCAATTCAAATAGCAGAAGAGCGAACTATTTTGAAGGCTTTTGAATACAGACAAAATATGGCGGTGAAACCTATACATTTTGCCGCAAATTTACTAGATCCAAAGTATAGTGATCAACATTTAGATGCAAGATGAAGCAGAACATGTAAATGCTATTGAATGCATAAGTAAGATCGTTAGCAGGAATCCTTTATTTATTCAAAATAAACAAACTATTTTCACAGAATTAACAGAATATATTGCTAAAACAGGTATTTGGGCAAAAGGTTTTATATGGGAGACTTCAAGAACTGTTAGTGGAACAACATGGTGGATGGGTAATTGCAATAAAATGACATTAACAGACATTTCTTTAGCTATACTAAACCTTTCGGCATTTTCATCTGCACCTGAACGATCTTTCGGTTCGTATTCTTTGTTTCACACAGCAAAAAGAAACCGATTATCGATTAAAACTGCAAGCAAGTGAGTGTTTGTTAATCATAATTTAAAATTAATGAATCCAAAGGAAAAACTGATCAAGCATAATATGGCGGACGAAACTAACAAGAACAAAAATGAAAACGTAAGTGACTCTATTACTGGAACAATTGCAGCGCCAGATAAAAATCTTATGACAGTTCGAGTACTGAAAGTGAAGAAGACGATAGCGAAGAATATGAAGAGGTAGATGATATGGTTGAAGATAGAGATTACTTATACACCAATGATTCAGATGCATTCTAAGCTAATAAACCCAATATTCCATCGTTCTCTTGTTTGCTTTTTGTTCTAATTTTTAATTAAAATAAATACATAAATTAATTTGCTTTAAATACTTACTTTTGCATTGCATTATTTTGTGTTATGCTTTATATTTTATAATGCTACATGCAGGCGTTCTTACCAGAAACCAAAATTAGCCGAATGGCACTGAACAATTCCCATCAACAGCCAGATTTCAAATAGTCAGATATATAAAAAAATGTGTTCAAAGAAGGATATAAAAATGCTATCATTTAGAAAAATAAGAACATCTTTTTATAAAAACATCTTGTTGTCAAAGAAAAGATTAGATTCCCTTTGTGCTATTGTCCTGAATTCTTAGTGCACTTTAGTACCCTGCAACTATAGCTATACATTATACTACACATGTTATTTTAACTTTACGATACGTTTCTTTCCTAATATATATATATATATATATATATATATATATATAATATATATATAATATATATATATATATATATATATATATAAATATATATATATATATATATATATATATATATATATACATATATAAATACATAAACAAAAGAATTTATGAACATAAATACTCTATAAAAACCAATAACAGATGTACCGCTTTAGCCAACCACGCACTAAACAATCTACATAATTTTAATTTTGATAATATTAGCATTTTATGTACCGAAAAACATGAAATAAAAAGAAACATATTAGAAATGATACAAATTCAAAGAGATCATAATACTGTAAATTCAAAGACTGATAATGATGGCTTTGTTAATATATACCATAACATAATTAATAATTAAATCAATAGTTTGCATCTTAGTAAAATATCAGAATAATTATCATAACAACAAAACAAATATGATGTTCTTTTATCTACACTCACACAACTTTCGCCTACACTTTGTTTCAAACAGTCCCACAATTAACACGTATATTTGAGCAATTAACACAATATCCATTGATGTTTTTATGTTTTTAATGTGTAAATTTTGCTATTTAAAATTTGAACAGGTATAAACTATAATGTTATTATTTTATACTGTATTTATACCAAATAACGTTTTATATATATATTGTAATTAATTTTATGTATTTTAGATATTTTGATAATGGTTGTAATAAACCGAAACGCGTCATACAAAAATAGTTGAACATTATTGATGACCAATACCCAGAAAATCTACATATAATATAATATATATATATATATATATATATATATATATATATATTTCAATTTTCGTTTATATTCGCGAATTTTACGAATATTCGCGAACATATTTCAATATTTCGGAAATTTTTCATCACAAAAAATACTCACGATACCATAAATATTGTACGTCTATATATAGGGCGCCCAGAAACTTCACCAAAAACTCACAAATGGGTAGATGCAATCATAATAATGTTAGAACGCCATATACATTTTTTATACATGAGTAATCGTTGCTGTATTATAGGCGCCTTAAGTTATAAAATATAGTAGAAACCAAAAAGAGAACCTATCTATGTCATAGGTGTCTTTCTCAAATCACAACATATGTTTAGAATTCTTTAAAAGCTTAACCAATGCATTTTGTAAAGACATCAATATGATTTGTATGTGTTTTTAACTAAAGACAAGGATGAACACATTTATCAGAGAAACCAACCTAGAAATTTATGTATATTCTAAAGCCTAGTGTTGTTCATTTCAGGGATCAGTGGTGTGGCGTTACATGTGCTAGATACTGCCATGTTGTCATACTGTTCAAATATATTCATTTTCTAAGGATTCGTCGTCATGTATATACATAACCTAACTTTTGCATAATTAAATATTAAATTCCCTTTTGTTCTTTTCAATACTTACAAAATCTACAGGTGTTGTTTATTACATCTGCAGCTACTGCTTCATAAATTGCCAACAAATACTTTATTATGTAACTGAGTAATTTTTATATCAACTGAAAAATTCGTGCAAGTAGTTACCCCGATTTTTAACACATTTAATGTTTATTCATCATTTAACAAAGAAAACATAAGTATTGTAGACAGTATTAAAGCGTAGAAAGTTTATTCCAGTACTTGTATGCAAATTAAATGCCGGCAATTGTTTAAAAAGTCAAACTAAAAGGAAAAAATGGCGCAACAGAGCATCGTGTAACGTTACAAGAATTCCCGTAAGCAATTTTTAAACCATTGACCAGAATTTAACCTCAATTATGTAACCAAAAATAAATACTATCCATAAAATAATTACTATCTATATTAATATGGCCCTGTACATATTGAAATACAAATTCTAATTTCCTTATTGCAACATCTGTACTTATTTGTAAAAAAATTACTTAAGTTGTATTTTAAATCAAAGGTACATCAAGGTTTCCCTTGGAAAATTATACACTTATTGTACATGTTATGGTCCTGTTTCAAAACGTAACGACTGAAGGGGCAAATAGCAAGCGAGTATTTTCCTAACGGGCTATCTTGTTTGCCTATTATAATGAAGACAGTTAGTTGTCAACACTAGGCAGAGGATGTCGTTGCCAATTGGCGTATCGCCATATAACTGAAAATGTGCTCTTCGGATTTACAATCTTTTACAAATTATGAAATGCATGCAAATACCAAATAAAACCACTTCGGAATCTTATGATCCAATAGTTATACGATCCTTGCGGAAGCTTTTATCTTTTCTTTCTTAACTTCCTAATTAAATTTGCAAAATTGATGTTTCTTATAATAAATGGTGCAGTAATATAACTTGAAAATTAACACAGAAAGTGAAACTTTTTCTTTCAAGTTTGGAGATCATCTGTTATATGGATGCACTTGTGGTGAGTGCATTGATATTTATTTAGAAGAGATAACATACTTCTCGTCTCTCATGGACGTTGTAGCTAGTGATGAGTAAGTTGCTTCCAGGTGATATTCGTTTACTTAAATATTGGGTAAATATATCGCTCAAATTGTGTCTTAGTGTCTACACATTACCTTAAAGGTCAACTTTATTGTAAATAATCGTGTTGGCACAAAAATTATATTTGTAGAAGTTATCGAATAATTTTTTTATAAGTTCAACATGTACAGTCCTGAGATCTATCAGTGATATCGTTCACAATTTTTTATGTAACTGCATCAACTTGCAAACATTAATTTATATAAAGTTTATGCTGTACTGTCATAAAATTCTAAGTGATATTTTACATAATTTTCATTAAGTGATGGTACTAAAAATATGGATATATTTTTTTAAAAATTTTTAGTACATACTGTCATTTGATCTAACAGAGATGTTTTATTATCATTATGAGACTGTATTAAAATACAGGTTTATATTTTTTATAAAGTTCAAGTATTGTCATAAGATTTAACAATAATATCTCTCCCAATCTTTTCATGCAACTTGTTACGTTCATTTTCCACCAGAGAATTTAAACCGTACCCTTTTAGTTAATTATTCATTCACACAGATTCTGCTTTCTAATACTCAAACAACATCCTGTATATTGTACCTTCCTACAATAAGTGCGCTGTGCAATAATTTTCATTTTAAATTTATTTACTTTGAAACGAAAAGCTCTTCTACAATCGAATAGTCTGTGTTTTGCTTTAAGTATCTGTCGACGTGATACAGATTCCTATAGAGCATAATTCTTATACTCCTCCAACCTAATTATGAATCCTACTTCACCGATAAAGCTTGTTTCAAATTTCTAATCACATTCGTATGTTTGATAACACTGGCATGGATGTAAATTTATTTATTTATCAATACAATGCTGTTGCCAGCGGTGGTAGCAATATAATTACAATTATAAAACAAACCAAGAAATACTAATCTAACAGGTTAGTAAACTGGGCTTTTGTTTCAGGGAAAAGGTCAAAGACACACTGAGGCAGCACATTCCACAATACGATACCCCTGCCAACTGGGAAGTTTGCACCAAAGGAGCTTGCAAATTTCGGACGTTGGATCTTACACCAATGGTCATTACGTGAGATGTAGTTGGCCACACGTAGACGGTTATCAATCTCTGTTAAGGAGGGCAATTTAGTTATGGCTTCGTAAATCAAAATTAGCAGTCTTCGGTCACGTCGTAAAACCAACGGTTCCCACTCTAAGAATTGTAAGAGTGCCGTGCAACTAACTGCATAATCGTAAGTATTCAGCACCTGCCGAGCCGCTCTACGTTGAACGGCCTCAAGGACTAAGGCAAAAAACTTAGCTGGCGGACTCCAAACTGATGCGCAGTACTCCAACGTAGGACGTACAAGACTAATGTATGCGTGTCGCTTCGTGTCATAGGAAGCACCACGAAGACAGTACTTGAGAAAGTTTAGCTGCTTATTGGCTTTAGAAATAGCATAAAGAAAATGCTCATTCCACTTCAGGTTTTGGTTGATAATAACACCCAGATATCTACAACTGTCTGTTGGAGTGAGGGTAGTTAGACTCAGTCTGTAGGAGTAGGCAGATGTAGTTGAGCCGAATGCAACCCAGACTGTCTTGGTACAATTAATGAGCATCCCATTTGCTTCTGTCCAAGCTGTGAGGTGGGCCAGGTCTTTTTGCAGAACATTACAATCTTCTTTAGTCTTGATTGCCCTATAGAGGACAATGTCATCAGCAAAGAGTCTAATAGTGGATGATATGTTATTTACTATGGTGTTAATGAAGATCAAAAATAGAGTTGGGCCAAGTACCGAACCTTGCGGCACCCTGAAGTAACCTCAACTGGTTCGGATAAAGAATCTCAATCTTGACCTGTTGCGTGCGACCGGATAAAAAAATCTTTAACCAGGACAGTACTCGCCAGTCAAGACCAATTTTAAACAAACGCTCTACAAGAAGTTTGTGGGGCACACTGTCAAATGCCTTAGCCATGTCGATAAAAATAGCATCAACGGGTATTCCATTGTCACGATGATCAGCTATGTCTTGTACAAAGCAGGCCAGAGCAGCCTCACAGGAGTACTGTGGCCTGAAGCCAAATTGGAACGGGCTTAAGAAATTAGTAGAAATTAGGATACGCATTATATAGCGGTTTAGGATCTTCTCGAATACACGACAGATAACACATGTTAGGCTAATGGGCCTATAGTTACCTGGCTGATATTTAGACCCCTTTTTTATGAATAGGCACCACGTACGCTTTGCGCCATTCAAGCGGTATATCACAGTTGTTAATGCACATATTAAATAGCATAGTTAAGTACGGCACGATGGAGTTGCCACAAACACGAATCAGCCGACCTGAGATGCCATCAGGACCACAGGAGCCTGCCGTAACTTTTTCGTAAAACGTTGAGGACATCGCTGTCGTCGAACTCAAATGGGGCGGCGGCCGGTACAGGATCCAATACTTGCATGCCAATACTCATTTGGGGAGCATCTGTATAGGCTGATTTAAAAGTGTCACTAAAGACAGCTAAAGCTTCAGTTGAAGTGCCTGGAAGCCCGTGACAGGATCTGGGTTTCCTTAAAACATTGAAGTATTTATAGAATACATTCCAATTGCCAGGTTTGCTGTCCTTAACGAGAGAAGACATGAAATGGTGTAGAGCTGCAAGTTTTGCACAGTGAAGTTTCCTGGATAGTGCGAGAAAACGTGTCCTATGAAGCTGAGACAGTTTGCGATTGGTGTAAGCACGACGACAAGCTTTCCTTAATTGCCTGACCTCGTTGTTGTAATAAATGGGGTCAGGGTTGGAGGATAATTCTTTGGACGGCATATACACATCATGAGCAGCTAGTAATAGGTATTTAAGTGACTTCCAGTAATCATTGACAGAGCCAACTTGGTTAATCCACCATAGATAACGGCTCGAAAGAAACTTGCGAAGATCCATAACCCTGGTACTCTTATAATAAAACACCTTTTTATGCATAACCTGCGATGAAATGTACTGGTTCAAGACAATGTGGACTGGTAGATGGTCACTAAACGGGTCGAGGGCGGTGCAGGTGGACCAGTCCACAATAGAGTTAACCAGGACAACATCTAAGATATGCTCGCCTCTGGTAGCACAATCTACAATTTGTTGAAGATCCTCAGAAAGTAGTTGATTAATGAGATGTTGAACATAAGAACGAGAGGGTCTAATGGACCAAGTCACGTTAGGCAGGTTGAGATCACCACCCACCACTATCCCAACGGGAGTATCAGAACTACTGTTTGCCTGCACTATTAAAGCTCTGAGCCGGGCAATAATATCTATGGAAGTATACTGCGGTCTATAGACTGCAAAAACACACAAGAGCTTGTCATTAAGGTGGATATTAACTGAGACAATTTCGTACAGTTCATCATTAGTATGTAGAAATGATGGCAATCTCTTGTGTACAGCAATAAGGACTCCGCCACCCCTTGAAGGCCGATCACGGCTATAGATACGGTAGGAGTCTGGTAAAATTAACAAGTCACTTACATCATCGGTTAGCCAGGTTTCGGATGCTATGATGATATCCGCACAATAACTTTCGCATAACGTATTGAAAGCAGCTAGTTTATTTACTAAACTACGACAGTTAACGATTATGATGCTCACTTCCTTGTTTATGTTGCTATCTTGTTCAGCACTGTGCGCTCGCCTAAAAAATCATTCTGACTGGTGTTATTGGCGTTTCTGTCCTTAGGGGGTTTAAAGACAAATTCTCTGACCTGAACATTTGCAGGCCAGTACTGTGGGTTCATAAGGCGTTCCTTAACGTTTACTGGTATACCCAATTTGTAAGAACTGAAATACTTAGACGTGCTGATACGATAACAGACTGCATCAGTAGAATCAGTATGCAAAAACCTAAGGCCGTCTACAGGATCCTGGGGGCTTCCACCCGCCTTATGCGCCACCCTACCAAGGTGAATCCACGTTCGCCACTGCACACCATGAAGATTGTCTGCATTGTCAGCGGCATCAGAAGTCGCTGTGCCGACAATGACTTTAGGATGCTTCTTTTT
This sequence comes from Platerodrilus igneus, assembly GCA_036346225.1. Lineage (NCBI taxonomy): Eukaryota > Metazoa > Arthropoda > Insecta > Coleoptera > Lycidae > Platerodrilus > Platerodrilus igneus. The sequence goes on along the minus strand of JARFIW010001465.1, from coordinate 256,587 downwards.
ACGGGCCACCGTGGACCACTCGTTCGGCACATGATGTGCGGGTTTAGAAGTAGCAAACTTATTACCAGTATGTGCTGGAGTTAAAGTATCATTAAGCATCTGGGAAGTAGCATTTACTATAGCAGTATTGTCAAGAGAATGTAAGTTTCTTACAGAATCAGCAAGCTCCTGGGAGTCAGTAGGCAATTTAACAATTGAACAAGCATTAGCATAATTAACCTCTTGATAAAGAGAAGTCAGCTTACTTTGATTAATAGTGATTGCCTTGGCAACACCTGTGTTTGTGTTGTGATGATTACTTATCACAGCATGTGGAATATTATCATGTTTGTTAGATACTGGTATATTATTTATAATACCACTTTTAGGATCCTGAGAAATGTGTACATTGTTTGACAGTAACCTGATTAGATCTATATTACTACACTTAAGTGCATCAATTTCAGCTTGAAGATCAGATAATTGCAAGTGTAATTTAGCAATTTCATTAACCAAAGCACATGTTTCCAATTTAACTCCTTGCCTTACAATGAAGAGAAATTCAGGATTTTTAAAGAAATCAATTACAGTTGCAGGCAGGTTTGATTTCTCAACATCCAGTGCTTGTACACTTGCTGAATTTTTACTTGAGGACTCTGAAGACAGTTGTAAAGGTTCAAAGTTGGCCTCCAGACAGCAATCACAAAGGTAGGATTTAATACCATCCTCAGTAGCAAAAACCTGACCCTTTCTATCACTGCATGACTGGTGAGCTCTTTCACCACATTTAGCACACTGCACAAACTTATTAACCATATTTTTTTTGCAATACACACAAAATTTCTGAGGAGCAAGTTGGCTGACATCAGCACTTCCAGCCATCTTGGATCTTGATGCTATCAAACGAGTTAATAATGATTCTTTTCTGCATACGATCAAGAGCAATTGTTGTTTTTGTTCTCTGAAAAATTTTCGTGCACACACTGCGTGCTTCCTCCGGTGGACTTGACGGCCCATTGAATCGCCACTCTTTTTGGTATGGAAGGACACCCACATTGTGTGATTCCAAGCCCATCTGTTCCGCCCTGTCCTTAAGGGAGGGTGTGAGCAAACCTACACCGTGGACACTTGGGTGCGTGCTTATGCACTATTTTCTTGTATGGGTCCTGTGAAATTGGTCGAAACAGTATATTTATCAGGCTCCACGTGATGATTAAACTTAATAGTTTTAAAATGATTATTGTCATGTGAGATAATGTTTATTATTAATATTGTATTTATTGTGACTATCCGATATATTTATTTGTATGTTTACGAGGATGATTTAGAACTGTCGGTTTTCCTTTTTTTTGAGTTGTAAATTTTGGTTAGTTAAGACATTGTAGTGCCAATGTTATATATGTACCTTTATGTTTACGCTGCAGTTGTTTTTAGAGTCGTATTTTTATTTTGTTTTGTTATTTAAGATTTGTAGCGACCTAAAAACCGTAGCTCGCCATGTTAAACAGGATTTTTTTGTTTGGTTTTTTTTCTCCTATATGTACAACTGTATTTATTGATTTTTCGTTTTTGGGTATACTACGCTTTTATTTCTCTCCATTTCTCCAAAATGTCATTTAGGGTAATTATATGTATTAATGAGCACTGTTAATTTCTTTTTTTTATCTCAGGCCTTCCCTTTCTTTTTGGTAATTATAAAACCACGCCTACTCGCCGATTGAGTCCGGTCATTCTTGTAGTGTCTATCCAGCTACGTCGATGTACGTAGCAAACTGCATCAAGTTGCAACTTTTTTTTTTATAAAAAAGTTTATTTAGTATTACAATAAAGTCTGGCAGTTATATTTTGGTGAACATCTTTGAGAATTGCTTATCTTATATATGTATATGTTGTTAAAGTGTTTATCTAAAAATGCTTCATGGCACTCTAATATAACACAACCATAATATATCTATTACAGCTGTGGACAAAACTAATATAAACGTTATTACAACCCCGCCGTGCGAGTACGCGAGCCACTACAGTCAGTTGGTAGCAATGTTAAATAATTGCGATATGACGCGCAAATAAAATATTACATCACGCAATTATATAAAATTACTCCTTCACATAAAAAAAGAAAACGAAAACGCTACTCACATAGATTGCAGGGCTTCTTGCAGCATTACTCCATGATAGCGGCAGCGGGGCTCCGTGGATCTTCTCGGACGTGGGTGTTCGCTGGGCCCGGTCGAATCCAAATTCAAATTGGTATTCTTCCTATGTAGAGATACGATAAGGGAACTGGTTTATAAGGAACGATAATCAGAGATAAGGCAAGGAACCTACATAACAAAAAAGACACGATTAGACACAAAAGAGAACTCCATTCGTTGGCCTCTAGATCACCAGTCCAGACACGTATATTGGAAATCCCCCTTCCTTCTTCCTGGCACACCTCGTCGGCGCAATCTCCCGCAAACGCACTGTCCAAAGTGACGGAAATACGCACACGTCTTTTTAAATTTATGGCGCGAAATTCTTACAAATTAAAACTTAATTGAGAATGTTTAGTGCCGATTTCGGCACGTAACAACGTAATATTTTATTTAAACAAGAGAATATTCTTATGATTAATTTTTTTTGTACAAAAATGTAGATACCTTTGTTCATGCTCTGAAAAAGAAAGAATTTACGTTAATAGAAACCTTTACAATTTATGCGATTGTTAATTTCGCAAAGGTACTATTTATTAACGTGAATTAAAACATTAAGGAGTGACGTACAAAACAGGTTCAAACCACGAACCTATAGTAAAATGGACATGGTACTCGTATCCAAATGTGCAGAAATGACTGTCGGATTATAGGTCCGTGACCAAACACAACAGTATGCAGTGCGGTGCGGTTATGCCACTGAAATTCGATATTTTTTACTTGTGAAATGATAATTCGGATTTATCTTTCTTTTTTACTTTGCATACGAAGCATTTCCGACACATTCTTATGTGTAAATAGCACAAAAATATAGTTAAAATTAAAAATAACACAGCAAAAAACACAAAATTCGATCGCTTGTCTAAAACACAAACAAAGAACAGCTGATCAAAGAATCAACTTATTCGGATGTCAGATTTATACGTTTGAGTAAATTCGGGAAGGATTTCGTTTAGTTCGTTCTTATATTGGTAGATGGGTCTTCATTTTTACAACGTACATGCTATGTCTATTTTATTATATGTCCGTGGCTCAAACCGAGTCTGAGGTTATGCCATAAAAGTTTGTTACATATCAAAAGCGAGACGTTGCAGTTCAGTGTTCACTTGGACAATCAGTAAATATTTTATATCTGTACAAAGTGCCTTATATTTTTGTTGTTAGATTTAGTCGTTTTGAAGTCTCTATACCCACCTTTAAGAAATCAGTTACATCTCAATCATACGATAGGGTATAGTGCTGCGCTCAATATATTTGACCCTATGAATAAATTTCCGTCTCGTAATACATCAAAGATCCCATCCCACGCTCACCTTCTCCGCTGATCTAATAAGTCCTCCAGCCGTTTTATCTAATTAGGTTTTCTTATCCCTATTGGCCATTTTCTAACCTTTATAACACCGGGCAACAAGTTTAAGAACAGGGACCCTGAGCTTCCTTTGCTCTCGTTATAGTTTGTTTAGGATGACGCCTCTAACTAAACGAAGGTAGTAAAAAAATATAAAAAAGAGAAATAGATCACAATCGAACTAGGACGTTCCACATGGCAGCCTGAATTTCGTTTGTTGTATTGTTGGATTGTACACGCCACACTAAAAAGTAGGATTTTTTAAATAAGTCACGTTCGACAGAAATTCTTCTGATGCATCCATTCGCTTCCGTCAAATTTATTTTTAAATGTTTTCATTTAGCTTTAATGAAATAAAAATAATTTGTAAAATATATAAGAACCAGGAATGACAGATATTGTTGGAGGCTTTCACGGCCGGAGTCATTATAAATATTTATGGTTCCGGGTTGGGACCGTGTCATTTTATTAATTAAGGTCGACGTTTCGCCTACTTTTTGTAAGGGGCTTACTTCGCCACAAGACACCTTTTGACTTTGAATGGGCTAGTGAGTCTGCTAGTTTAGGAGTAACTCTTCTCTTTACACTTTAACTTGTCTACTTAATATTATCTTTTTATTATTTTTATTTTATTACTTATTTATTTTCTTGTCCTGATGAAGCCCCTTACAAAATGGGCGAAACGTCGACCTTAATTAATAAAATGACACGGTCCCAACCCGGAACCATAAATATTTATAAGGAATGACAGACATCTGACAGATATCGAATGATATAAGAAATTCGCAAAAGTAGTAGCGGCAATGGTGCCCATGGCTGCCAATCTTTAGCATATATTTTTCCCTAATAATTACGCGAGGTAGTTAGGGATCACATTTGGCAGTAAAAAATTCTTTTTGAGACGTCACACCACTGATCTGTGAAATGAACTATAATTAACAAGCAATTAAACTTAGAAGCACTCCTAAAAATTATAAAGATTGTTGGATCTCACTATCTACTGGCCATGCCCCATAGCCACACAACATAGAACTAAATATATATTGCAGTGGATCGTACAAAAAAATCGTTTCTCGCCCCACGGAATGGGTGCCATAAAAGTGCAGTGGATTTCTCTATATCAATTCATGCCCTAGTGTCGTTGGGCCGTTTCTGAAATAAATTTAATAAAACAAATTCTTACAATACTTTTGGAACGCCTTCATATTTCTGCACCCCTCGGCTTGCTCTAAAATCTGCTTCTTCTTAGATACCTACCATCCTAAATTCACTCTTTCTCACATATACAGTCAAATGAAATTACCACTCAAATAATGCAACAAGACATACAACCTTTTTATTTACACATATTAACAAGTTTCCATTGGTACAAAAATATTTACACATTTGTATATACAGTTTGATAAAAAAATGTTACCATCCCAATCTTTAAATCTTTTAAAATTTCATGATTTTAATATATTTCAACATTTTTATTTTAGACGAATAGATGGGCCCGTCGTGCAACCCTAAATTGATTTTTATTCTGGTCTATTTTGAGCTCAGTATAACGCAGTTACTCTAAATGCTTTTACACATCGCATTTTTGTTTAAAATAAAGCTAAAGACCCGTTTACTTCTTACAACAACATTTTCTGTCAATAATAAACATTTTTAAATAATCAATAGCAATTGTCCTTTACATATACCCCTTTAAGTGAGTTTTATGGTAATCAAATACACCCCCAATAAGTCAAAACACTCAAGCACAAAATACCAGCACAAATGTTCAAGCAAAAGCAAGAAATTAATTTTCTTTACCTGGAGTAAGCTTTGTCCATCGTTACCTCTGAAGATGTGTTCCAAAACCCTCGTCGTTCTGTCCATAGACTTCGTGATTATCCCTGGATCCCGCTCATGTTCACTAGCTATTCAAATTTCTGCAAGCCCCTTTAAGTATTTCTTCCCAAGCTTAACCTTCTATACTCACTACACTTCATGCATACGTGTTTCTAACTTTTCGATTCGCTTACCCAAGTATCATCCTATCATTAGATTGTATCGTGTAGTAACAGCACCTTTTGTAAGCCAGCACCCACTTGTGCAAATCACACTTTTAATACTTTACCGGTACGTTACTAACAGTTTTTACACACTTTTGAATAGGATGTTGTTCTCTGTCTGTTTTACATTATAGATATTTCATTTTACTTAGTCTTCAAAGAATTTGTTATTTTACCAGCTTGTCGCACCGACTGTTACAAACAATTCTATAGAATTTTGTCCCAATGTATATTTCAGTTCTTTGAACTTGACATTTCACTATCAGGTGTTTTTTTGAAGTAACTATCTGTTTAAACTTACAATTCCGAGTTTTAGCACTTCTTAGGATTTGTATAACGAACGTTTCGTTTATTTAAATGGAAATATGCGTTTAATTTAATGTTCTATACTCAAAAGCTCTGTTTCTTATCCGATGCGCTTGATTTAAAATATTACAACTAACTATGCGTATCCTTGAGTTTTCATGTACCCTAAAGCTTCTACCCATTATGCAATTTTTACATTCCAATTTAAAAATACAAAAATATCTTAATAACCGTCCGTTTTCACTATCTAAACTGATTAATTTGGCACGTAAATAAATTGTTCTCCTAGTTCCTATATACACAGTTGTTAAAAATTTATTATCTAGACCTATATACCCTTCTTAACCTATAATTTCCACGACAATATATATATATATATATATATATATATATATATATATAAAATGTTAAATGTTTTTATTTTTCTTGATCTTTTCACTCTTTATTTGTTTGGGTGATGCTTTTCTTGGGTTATAGGTCGAAACATTAATGTTTCGACCTATAAACTCAAACAAATATATATATATATATATATATATATATATATATATATATATCCATATCATCCATATCCATATCCATATATATCCACACATTCACTGGAAATCGTACTTGTGTATGGGTTTCAACACATTGCTAAAGATTTCTATCATTCCAATAATGTGTATTTTTTCTGTTAAAAATATCATTTTTATGAAAGTTAGATTCATCAGTCCAAATTATACTGTCTAAAGATTTTCTTCCTACATTCAATATCCATATACAAAAACCAACTCGGCTGTTGCGATCATTGGGATGTAATGGTTGAACCAAACGCATCTTAAATGCTTTAATTGAACGTCGCCTCAAAACATTAAAAATCTGTCTTCTTGAAACGTTTAATTCAGCTGCAGCTTGTCTCGTAGAAACTTTAGGATAAACTCTAAAGTAGGCCATAATAACCAATTCACGGTCTTCGTTATGTTGTACTTGATTTCTGGTGGTAGTTGAAAACCTACCATAGGTCCTTAAAGAATTTTCTAAATTCTCAAATGTATTTACGGTCAGGATATAAGTTTCGATATAAAACTGCAGCTTGACGTTTATTGTTGTTTGACGTATGAAAACAGCATAACATCAATTTTTTCATTATTTGAAAAATTCATTTCCTTTATTTTGCGCGAAACAACTATTAAGAACACAATAATACTTTTATTTATTAATGTGACGGATAATTGTGAATAAACAACTAAAATACTGGAATGGCATTTCTTAATAGAAGCAATTGGACTGCTATTGAAATTCTATTATTTAGGTTATTTAGCGCACTTTGAATAGAAATCATTGATTGTGGCATATTGTCGTAAAGACAATTTCAAGTAGAGTATTTTTCAAAAAAATATACAGGGTGTTCTATTTAAAAAAACCAAAGTGACATTATTGCTCGAACATAGTAGGCCTTATATGCCTTATATTTGTAGAGAAAATAAATTCAAAAAACTTTTCTTATAAAATTTTTCTATATCTTCCATAGTTCAGAAGATATACGCTGGCTAATAAAAACTGGACCACCCTGTGTGTGTGTGTATATATATATATATATATATATATATATATATATATATATATATATGTTTTTGATTGGTTGATGGCGATTGGAGTGAGAAACTTTTCTCAAAGTTTTGCCACCATTGAGCACGCTAATCAGTATTTCAGACTAAAGCTATGATGGGGTGAGAAAATTCTTAGTTTTCAAAGATCTTTGTGTTTTGAATTTTAAGTATCGGTTAAGGTCGAGGTGAATTTCGATGAAAATAGGTTACAGAGGGTAGGCTTGGACGCTTATGAACACACTAGGAGACGTAGTGAGGCTCTCTTGCTTCTTCTGTTCACTTCAGACCTACATGGTGTAACATCAAAGCTGAAAATTTGTAGATCGGGTGATAGTGCAGTCCGTTTAATTTAATTACAAGTGTTTAAAATCACGAGTAGGTGCTATTTTATAAATGCGGCTGTAAGTTTAAATACACACAAAGAACAGATTGTTACATAGGTAAGCGAGCCAAGATATTTTTCGCAACAAGGGTGCTAGCATGGTATATCTAGAAGCCGACGAACATATTTGCACGATTATATGGGTAGCTGTATTGAAGGCGTCTACTTAGAATTAGATGAATGAGTGGAAATGAGTTTGTTGTACATGTAGCAGAAGAAAGTTTGACATAATTCAACGACGAGAATTTGGTGGACGACGTCTTGCCCCATGGCTTGGGCAGCATAAAGTGCTGTAAAAACCCCTATTACTCTTTCACAGCCCCTTTTACCACTCAAACACTTGTGAAAATGTTAATTTATGATTTTCTTTTGCCTCGACTAGCTGATTCAATAAAATAAAGCACTTCTATAATACACAGTATAATGATTGAATATTTACAACTCCTTTAACTATCTTCTCCCTTTTTATATCATATACATCTGTCAAATTATTACAAAATCAAGCCAGCAAAACGAGCTTTTTATTACCTTTAAAGACTTATTGAAACGTTTCAAGCTGTCTGTAACTTTTCATAGAATAAAACAAGGAATACGCACGCTTGATCGAAAAACTCTTCTTTTATAAACTCATAATATATCAATCATCTGTCAGCATCAACAAAAATGAATCTAATGTCTCGTAATTTATGGTTCTACAGGAATCGTAACATTATTTTACTTGTAGTTTATGATTGTATTTTATATCGTAATTGAGATGGTACATTCAGATTGACATTCTGAGAGTAATTTAGATCAACCTCCAGATCGATATTCAGAGAGGAATTTAGATCGACATTCAGAGCCGTCTCAGAAATACGGCATAATTTTCACAATTCTACACTTTATAATTTCACTGTTAACAAATATTTATTATTCACGTATATATTTGGCACTTTCAATTATAGTCACTGCCCAGTTTCAAAGTATACTAACTTGATATTCACTTCTCCAGATATTTATAAGATCGTCCCACTCTTGTTTGTGATTCGCTGGCTTCACGTGCTAGGCGAGGCATGTATATTATCACTTGTTATGTTTGGGAAAATTTACCAATTGTATGTAGTTTAATTGCATGACGCAGTGCTTGAAGTTACATAATTCAATTGTTATACCTTATATTTACTTCAGGAATCCCAGGAACTTCGTACATTTCGAGCACGTAGTTTTGTTTGTTAGCTTTATTCTGATCTAAATTGAATAAATTTTGTATTTGTTTATTTCCCAATAAATTGGATTTTCGAACAACTGTAATTCTCTTAGATCACGTACGCTTTTAAATAAAGAATAATTTCTGCGTGCGTTTACGATAATATCCTTACACACTTTATGAATGTTCATCTAGCCACTTCATGCAGGTTTTTCACTGATTTAATTTTAATGCGTTTTGTTATCCTTTTAAATTTTAATCTCTGCTAGTAGCTACACTTGGATATGTGTTTTAATTGATTGTACTGCTATATACAGTGTGCTTGCAACTAATTATTTTTATAATAACCTATTTACTCTCCTAATATCTATAATTTCGTGCTTCTGTTGCTTGGGAGTTCCCCTTGCTTATTCTACGACCCCAATGACTTAACCTACCCCTAAATTAACCCTATAATTACAGCATTAATTCCCCAAATTAAAATAAAAATGTTTGAAAATTGTTGGTTTTGGCGCCCAACGTGACACAAAATTTACATTAATCAAAAATATTTTATTTTTATTTCGCTTTACTATGTACACAACTCCTGCATTATTTTTACATCTCTATTCTTATTTTAATATCACCTATTCTATAACTACACATGTATTCCTTCCTAATATTTTATGCTATTTTCCAAATGATCATTATTTACACACGCCTCTTTCTATCTTTATAGGTCTATATAAAGCATTTCATCTCCCTTATTCCTATCCATCTATGCTTTCCCCATTTTTCATTAATTCATACAACGTATCATCTCTTAATATTTCTCCTGTTTATCTATTCCCATTTATCTATGCTCTATTGTTTTCTTCAAATATTACAATATGTACAATACCTATTCCCTAATTTATGATGATATCCTAATTTAATTCTCCTATCTTAATTTATGATTGTCCTATCCTATGTTTTTCCTATTCTAATTTATTGTTAAACTATGCTATTTTATAATTATATCCCTATTTCCACTAGTTTATTTTACATTATGTACATTTTTCTCCATTATCAATAGTTTTCTCTCGGCAATAATCCTATCTTTCTTATTTACCCTATTCACTATCTTTTCGAAATTATTTTCTAAAATTAATTTATTATCTGCATTATTTTTCCCTTTAATATGTCCTATTTCATCTCCCAAAATTTTTGTTTCCCCCTAAAAGAACCTACATTTCCTCTTGTTAATATTTCTTTCTACAAAATTTAATTTCAACCAACTTCTTTCTAAGTCCTTTTTAAAATTTAACATATCACTCCCAAATTCTTCATACGGTTCCCATATCACATCCTTATTTCCTAACAAACCAAAAGGAACCACTTCACACTTATCATTTTGCCCTTTCATATAAAAATCGATATATTTACTGGATTCTATTTCTGTTAAAGTTTCATTAAACGACTCCATGTCTACCACTTCTGATTTATGCACATAACCCGTTTATTAACACTCGTTTAAGACACAGTGGACTGTATTTTTTAAACATGAACAAACAAAAGGTAAAACAATGAATTTACCCAAGATCTGCAGCTCACTTTAAATAGGTGTTTAAAGGGTGAGATTTAGGATGGTCATTGAAGGAAGGCAAGGATTACCAATTTAGAAATTTCACCGTTTTCAAACCCACTCTCTAAGACGGGTGCAAGGGGTTATTTTGACGTACACACCGTAAGGCCACAATTTACTAGAGAACCGAATCACACCGATGTTTGTTACTATCAGTCTTAATTTTGTTATTGTCAGAATTGGCATATGTTTCAATTTATCTATAAATTAAAAATAACTTGAATTGAATGCTATTCTGGGGATAATTTATCGGATTAATAAACTGTAATTTAAAGATAAAAGGAATTTGTTGCCGGCATTAGCATATCCTCCGGCCTTAAAATAAGATTTTAACAAAATGAAAAATTCATATTAAATGAAAAAAAAAACTATAAACAGCACATGTAAAAAAAAAGTTTACTGCGTGGGGAGTGAACACAGCTTTGCTACTGGACGGGTATAAACCCCATCTTTTATACGTACTGTGACAACCCTAATAATGCCGTCTTTTCCTGGGTGAGTTTGTTCAATTACCCCTGTTGGCCACTGCAAAGGCGGGCAGTTATCGCGTATCACTATCACGACTAGACTTGGCTTAACAGGACAGGAAGGTGTATTCCACTTCTGTCGGGATTGTAATTCACACAAGTATTCCCTAGACCATCGCTTCCAATAGGATTGAACAATTTGATCTAAAAGGTGCTTGCGATTTATAAGCGTAAGCGCTTTTCCGGTTTCGTCGGCAGCTGGAAAGAACTGCAATGGGGTGAGAGTTAAAAAATAAGCAGGCGATAATGCGAGAGGTTCCGAAGGGTCTGAACTAAGCCAGCATAACGGACGTGAATTTAACAACGCTTCGATTTGTGTTAAAACCGTTGAAAATTCTTCATAAGAAAGTATTTGCTCTCCCACAACTTTCATTAAATGACCTTTCACGCTTTTGATATTCGCCTCCCATATTCCTCCAAAATGAGGAGCCGAAGGCGGATTGAATTTCCAAGCAATGCGCCTTTGACTAAGTTCATGGCCAATGGCATTTAGGCAATTTGAATTTCGAAAAAATTCTTGAAGGGAATCTAAATAATTTTTAGCGCCCACGAAATTTGTCCCGCGGTCGGAATACATAACCGTACATGGTCCCCTTCTAGCAAGGAAACGCATAAATGCGGTAAGGAATATATCGGTTGACAAACTTGACGCTAATTCTAGATGCACGGCACGAGTTGTTAAACAAACAAATATGCATATATAGGCCTTTTGAGATTTAACTCCCCGGTGTCTACTAAGAGTTATATTAAAAGGTCCGGCAAAATCAGTGCCAGTATGCATAAATGCTTTGGCCTGATTAACCCTAGGAGACGGTAAGTCAGCCATAAGAGGAAAAGAAGGTCGAGGTTTTCTTCTGAAACAATGATTACAATTTTGAACACGAGTCCGAACCAAATTTCTAGCCGCTATAATCCAAAAATGCTGACGTAATAGAGAAAGCAGAAGATGTGGCACTGTGTGTAAATTTTTTTACATGAAAATGATCAATTAATAAATCGGTAAAACGATCTTTCTTAGGTAAAAGAACTGGATGCTGCTGATCATATGAAATATTTGCATTTGACAGACTGCCTCCAACTCTAATTAAGTTATTTGAAAGAAAAGGATTCAAATGTCGAAAGGGTTTCGAACAAAGTTGTCCCTTTTCCAGAAAAGTCTTTTCGGAGACAAAATGTTTATCTTGCTCTGCTATAATTAGAATATTTTCCGCCGCAACAAGATTTTCCGCAGAAATGCGGTTCCTTTTAGGCAAACGTTTAACAAATCTCAAAACATAAACAGTTATGCTTAACAATTTAGAGTAAGAACTGCATCTATCAATCAGGGCGTATAAGGGATGAACTTCTGATTGTGCCACGGGAAGTGAAACCAATTTCTGTTCAAGTTTATTGTCAGCCAAAATAATTTCTTCCGTGTCAATGATTTTAATAGGCCAATCGCTTTCTTGAGAAAGAAGCCACGATGGCCCCTGCAACCACAACTCGGCGCTAAGAAATTGATTTGGAGATATACCGCGAGATGCACAATCGGCAGGATTTGAAATGCCATCAACATGAAACCAGCAAGTTACTGGTAATAAATTTTGAATTTTTGCCACTCGATTGGCTACAAAAGTTTTCCAACAATGGGGCGATTTATGAATCTAGTTAAGAACCACCATGGAATCAGAAAACGCAAAAACCTGTTTGATAGTGCACCGTGAGGAATATGTGCGAATGATGCAATTTAATAGTCTTGCAAGCAATAAAGCAGCACATAACTCCAAACGAGGAATAGTGACAGTTTTTATTGGAGCCAATTTAGCTTTACCGCATAGTAAAATAATTTTTACTTCGCCATCCAGAGACACTGTTTGGGCGTATACGACGGCACTGTATGCCTTTTCAGAAGCATCGCAAAATCCCACAAGTTGTAATGACGTTACTGATGAATATCCGATGTGTCGGGATATTTTAAAGTCGGAAAGTTGAATTATTTCTTGCTGAAAGGTATTCCACAAACCTTTAATATATGGAGGGGTTTCTTCATCCTAAGACAACTTTAATATCCATAATTCTTTGATTAGTAGTTTGGCAAAAATTGTCACGGGAGATAAGAGCCCTAATGGATCCCACATTCTAGCTACAGTGGAAAGAATATTTCTCTTTGTACAGATTTCATTTGAACCTTTAACCGCAAATGTTAAATTATCAACCTTTGGATGCCATTGAAGACCCAATACCTTTAAAGTATTGCTTTCGAAATCTACAACATTGTCCATTCGAATATTTTCAGATATTTCGTTTGTTAAATGCGAAGAATTTGTGGCCCATTTAACTAACTGAAAACTTCCGGCCGTGAAAAGCCCGAGTAGTTCATGATAAAGGACTTTGGTATTATCTATAGATTCCACCAAAGAAATTACGTCATCTACATACATATCTCTTTGTACAACTGCGGATGCAAGCGGGAAATTTTTTGCTTCATCTAATGCTAGCTGAAGTACAGTACGTAGAGCTAAATATGGAGATGATTTGACACCAAAAGTAACTCTTGTGAGTTGATAAGTTTGTAATGGTTCATCTGTGCTGAATCGCCAAAGCAAACGTTGATAAGATTGATGTTCGGAACATATTTTTATTTGACGAAACATCTGACAAACGTCAGAAATAAGAGCAAATTCCATTAATCGAAAATTAATTAATATGCAAAATAAATCGGTTTGCAATTTTGGACCGGCATAAAGGCAGTCATTTAAAGATTTATTAAATTCATCTTTAGACGATGCATCAAAAACGATGCGTAAAGGGGTAGAAACCGATTCTTCCTTAAACACCCCGTGATGAGGAATAAAGTATCCTTTGAAATGAGGAGTACAATTTGGAATAAGGTTTATATGACCTTGATCAATATAATCTTTCATCGCCGCACTATAGGCTACTCTGTATGACGGCGATAAAGAAAATCTTTTTTCTAGAGAATAAAATCTGCGCAAAGCTGTAGAAAAGGAATTTCCTAAGTTTGGCGGATATTCTGTAAAAGGTAAAGCAACAATGTATCGACCAGTACCATCTCGTTTTGTTGAAGTAGAGAACAATTCTTCACATTTAATATCATCGGAACTACGAGTAACGACTTCACCTACTTCTTCAAGCTCCCAAAATTTTTGTAGCAAAGGTTCTATGACCTCGGATCCTTCAACACAACAATAAACCTGTAAATTGGTCGTATCATTTTGAATTGGACTTTGACCCATAATTATAAATCCTAAAGTGGAATTTATGGCAACGGGTAAATCGGGACTTGAACATTTGAATGGTTTCAAAATATGAGGTACAAGTTCAGCACCTATAATTCTGTGAATTTCTCCAGGACGAAAGAAAGTTTCATCGGATAAACGTAGATTGCTGAAATGTTTACAAACTGCTGGGTCAACAGCACAAGATGGCAAACGATCCGTGATTTTGTCTAACACGAACGCTTGCATTTTGTATTTAACATCTGCATCATGTTGAGATGTAAATGCTATTTGCGTTTGACCGCGAACAGGTTTGAAAGACGCACCGATCTCTGAAATAGACGTGTAAGTTTTATTTACAGGTAATCGAAGCAATTGACCGCATTTAGAGACTAGCACTATCAATTAGGAATCTCAACCGCAGGTGAGTACCCATTGTTGATTCAACGTTAACGATCGCAGTTGCTAAAAGAATCGTGTAATTTTTATCTGAACCTTCCTTAGTCGACGTTGAACAAAGACTCACATTAATTGCTTCATTTGTATTTATAGGATTAGATAACACTTGATTATTTGTGTCAACAATCGGACTAGGAATATGTAACACTGAATGATGACGGTTACTGCACAACTTACATGAATACGTGGAAGGGCATAACGACAAAGCGTGCTTAGAACTGAGACAGTTAATACACAATTTTTGATCTTTAACAAAAGAAATTCGATTTTGCGGAGAAAGATTAAGAAATTTGTAACATCTAGCTAATCGATGATGTTCGCCTCTACAATAAGCACATTTCAAATTGTCGTGATTATTTACTTCTTTTGTGGCGAAGACATGTAAGACCTTCGTCTTGTTTGTGTGGCCACTAATTTGCTTTGTATTGCTACTGCTGGTTCGATATAAAATTTTAACTTGTTCTTTTACGAACGTGGCTAGCCATCGTAAGTAGGAATCGAACCTCCCTTCAAAGATTGTTCAAAAATTCGTCAGGTATGATTGTCTAGCTTTGATAAAGCAATAGAAGTAAGAATAAAATCAGACAAGTTTGTAATGTTTAATTTACGAAGAGCATTGATTGCAGAGTCGACCTTTTCTATGAATGAATTTAGACTGATAATACCTTCCGTTTGAAGCGCTTTAAAGTCGAAAGCCCTTGAAAGATAAGTGTTAGCTAAAGCGCGTTTATCTTCGTATTTTTCAATTAAAGCGGCCCATAGTATAGAGTAATTTTCAGCCGTCGGTAACATACCAGAGCTTAATGCCAGAGCGCTACCCCGTAATTTTCCTAATAAATAATGCATTTTGCAAGTATTGTCCAAATTAGAATTATTATGGATAAGGCTTTTAAATGTTTCGTAGAAAAGAGGCCATTTTAGAAAATCGCCGTTAAAATCAATTAGATCAATTTTTGGGAGACGAACAGTAGCTTCAGCTGCCTGCATAGTTTGATTTTGAGAAGATTGATCAGTAACTTTCGAAGTGATTAGACCGGTAGCAACATCCTGAATGTAACAATAAAGTTCATCGATAGCGTTTAATTCTTTGTAGTTCGGTTTAAATTCTGGATCCGTTTTAAACCCTATCGTATTAATTTCATCTATAATTTTGTCTAATTTACGTTTTGTGTCATCTAGGGTTGCGTGTCTTATTTTAAATTTTTTTAAAATTACCGAATCTTGAATGTTTTTACTTTTATCGTAAAGAATTTGAATTCTTTGGAAATAGGTTTCCTTTTTAGATTGAAGTGATTTTAATCTATTAACCGCTTTACTCATTGTGATATTAATAATTCGGTGATTAATAACAAATTGCAGATGTATAACAAATATGTAAATTAAGAACTAAAGATTTGTATTGTTTATGCTATTTCAAATGTACTCACTATTGCAAGGATAGATAAGCGAATTTGAAATAGAAAAGCATATGCGACAACAGAACGCGAAAGGTCTGTTTAACATACACCTGTTTATGTTATCTATAGTGAACGATTCTTGTAAATGAACTGTGGCATGAACGAGCAAAATAACCCTTATAACCCGGTATTTAGTAGAGTGCTAAATTCCAGCTACTAACAATCCGTGCCCGAAGGTAACAAAAATATTAACGCTCGGTTAAGACACAGTGGACTGTATTTTTTAAACATGAACAAACAAAAGGTAAAACAATGAACTTACCCAAGATTTGCAGCTCACTTTAAATAGGTGTTTAAAGGGTGAGATTTAGGATGGTCATTGAAGGAAGGCAAGGATCACCAATTTAGAAATTTCACCGTTTTCGAACCCACTTTCTAAGACGGGTGCAAGGGGTTATTTTGACGTACACACCATAATGCCAAAATTTACTAGAGAACCGAATCACACCGTTGTTTGTTACTATCTGTCTTAATTTTGTTATTGTCAGAATTGGCATATGTTTCAATTTATCTATAAATTAAAAATAACTTGAATTGAATGCTATTCTGGCGATAATTTATCGGATTAATAAACTGTAATTTAAAAATAAAAGGAATTTGTTGCCGGCATTAGCACCGTTGCTATTCTGGATTTATTTCTTATTAACAGTGCCTCTACCCTTTCTCTTGCTTTTTCTGGACATCTTATATTATCATCAATATCCCCCCTTATATCAACTTCACTCTCAAATTTATTAATATTTATACAGTCTCCTTCGACTTCAATGCTCTCCTCATCATCCCATTTTATATATTCCCCCTTTATATCTATCGCCTTACCTTCGGCATTTATTTTTAAACCCAACTTATCTATTATGTCCATACCAAATATTGCATCTACTCTTAACCCCGGCACTATTATAAATTCATTCTCAAACTTTATCTTACCCATTTCGCATTCCAGAACTATTATTTTGTTCACACTTGCAAATCTCTTGCTATTTGGTGCTATTAAATTAAATTTCCTCATGGGCAACATGTTCCCTATTAATTTTTCCCGTTTAACAAAGTCCTCAGACACTAACGACGCTTGACCTCCCATATCAATGAGTGTTCCACCTCGACTATTTCCAATCTTTAATTTAATTATTGGTAATAAGCTTTTATTCATTTCCTTTTCCATTTCACATTTTATGTATTCACGCTGGTGTTCGTATCCATTTATTTTTAAGGGCTTACTTGGTTTGTCCTCTTTCAAAAATCCTGATTCGACGTAGATGGTCTTGCCTGACTCGTAACTTCTGCATAGGTACTGTTCATTCTTGTAGGATGTGCTGATTGTTCCCGATGTTGTGTTTGTATCATACACTGATTTATATTTCTGTCGTGATTCGTCCACTCTGCTTCTCTTCTTGGAGTATCTCTCGTGTTCCAGTTCCTTCTAAAATTATTGTTATTGTAGTTATTGTGGTTGTTTCTATAAAATTGTCCCCCATAATTTCCCCTATTGTTTGATCTATTATTTTCTGTATTTCTTTGCAATCTACTTAAACTTTCTCGCTGTCTTGGTGCCATCCTGCCTTCCAATACACGACTTTGTCCTAACTCATCACAGCGTTGTAAATATTCCAAGTAAATCTCCCTATTGACTATGTTTTGAATCATTACATAATGTCTGATTCCTTCGCCAAAATGTCCCACTAAGTATTTTATGATTTGTGTTTCTTCCTTCGGCAGATCTAATTGCTTCGCTAAACTGAATTTTTGTATAGCGTATATTTCTCTAAATTTCCTAAATTTTGATTGTATTACTCTGTAATTAAATTATCTTGCGCCTTGTATTGTTGATTATCCCCCAAAATTTTCTCAAAAACCTACTTTCAAACTCCTGAAATGTCCCGATTTCATTTTCTATTAAATCAAACCATATTTTCGCGCTTCCTTTCAACATTGATCTGATGAAGTTTAAATTATACCTTTCATCCGTTGATCCTTGTATTAATTTTCTGATATTATTTAAATATACTTTTGGATTTATTTTGTTGTCTCCATAAAATTTGGAATATTGTTCTACTGAAATCTCCGGTCTATTTATCCTAGTATGTTGTAATCCCTGATTTCTACCCACATTTTCAAATTCTGATTTTAAGCTACCTAACTCTCTATTTACAACATTAAGTCCTAATTCACAATTTCCTTGAATTTCACACATCTTTTTACCTAAGTCTGTAATACGGTCATTTGTCTTTTTTTCTGATGTTTCTTGATCTAATTTTACTTTCCAGACCTCGTCTCTGACTTTATCTACATCATCCATCATTCTAGCGAATTTATTTTCAAAGTGTACCTGAATTTCCGCGATTGTTTGATTACTTTCCTTTAATCCGTCACTTATAATTTTTATTTCGGCCCCTAACTTTGGGTTGCCATAATTATGCTGTGATACTCGCCGCCCCTTACAATTGGGTGCTATAAAATGCTGTGTTATCTCGCCCCACGGCTTGGGCAGCATAAAGTGCTGTGATAACCCCTATTACTCTCTCACAGCCCCTTTTACCACTCAAACACTTGTGAAAATGTTAATTTATGATTTTCTTTTGCCTCGACTAGCTGATTCAATAAAATAAAGCACTTCTATAATACACAGTATAATGATTGAATATTTACAACTCTTTTAACTATCTTCTCCCTTTTTATATCATATACATCTGTCAAATTATTACAAAATCAAGCCAGCAAAACGAGCTTTTTATTACCTTTAAAGACTTATTGAAACGTTTCAAGCTGTCTGTAACTTTTCATAGAATAAAACAAGGAATACGCACGCTTGATCGAAAAACTTTTCTTTTATAAACTCATAATATATCAATCATCTGTCAGCATCAACAAAAATGAATCTAATATCTCGTAATTTATGGTTCTACAGGAATCGTAACATTATTTTACTTGAAGTTTATGATTGTATTTTATATCGTAATTGAGATGGTAAATTCAGATTGACATTCCGAGAGTAATTTAGATCAACCTTCAGATCGACATTCAGAGAGGAATTTAGATCAACATTCAGATCAACATTCAAAGCCGTCTCAGAAATACGGCATAATTTTCACAATTCTACACTTTATAATTTCACTGTTAACAAATATTTATTATTCACGTATATATTTGGCACTTTCAATTATAGTCACTGCCCAGTTTCAAAGTATACTAACTTGATATTCAATTCTCCAGATATTTATAAGATCGTCCCACTCTTGTTTGTGATTCACTGGCTTCACGTGCTAGGCGAGGCAAGTATATTATCACTTGTTATGTTTGGAAAAATTTACCAATTGTATGTATTTTAATTGCATGACGCGGTGCTTGAAGTAACGTAATTCAATTGTTATACCTTATATTTACTTCAGGAATCCCAGGAACTTCGTACATGTCGAGCATGTAGTCTTGTTTGTTAGCTTTATTCTAATCTAAATTGAATAAATTTGGTATTTGTTTATTTCCCAATAAATTGGATTTTCGAACAACTGATTCTCTTAGATCACGTACACTTTTAAATAAAGCATAATTTCTGTGTGCGTTTACGATAATATCCTTACACACTTTATGAATGTTCATCTAGCCACTTCATGCAGGTTTTTCACAGATTTAATTTAAATGCGTTTCGTTACCTTTTTAAATTCTAATCTCTGATAGTAGCTACACTTGGATATGTGTTTTAATTGTTTGTACAGCTATATACAGTGTGCTCGCAACTAATAATTTTTATAATAACCTATTTACTCTCCTAATATCTATAATTTCATGCTTCTGTTGCTTGGGAGTTTCCCTTGCTTATTCTACGACCCCAATGACTTAACCTACCCCTAAATTAACCCTATAATTACAGCAATATATATACATGTATATATGTTATCGTGTAATTAAAAGGGTTAATAAAATACATGAGGACATAAGTGAACTCATATGGTTGAGAGCAATTAGGTACAACAAAATAAATTTATTGAGTTAAAAGATTTTCAACAATTATTTTCTGTAATTAATGGATAATAGGGGAATATCGATTTAGTTTAACGTGTGATTAATGTAGGAATAATTTATCATAATTAGATTTAGTTAGGGACTATGTGTTATAGTATGTATGTAAAAGAGAATAAAAAAAGGTTTGGGCTTAAATTATAGCATAATGAAGTACTATGGAACAGTTTTAAAAGCGTTGAGCACGTTAAAAATAACGATTTCTAAATTTCAGTCGTAAAAACCAACACGTTTCAAATAACAGGGGAAAGATATATTTCTTAGTAGAGTTGCTGCAAACAAATTTAATAGCTTAGTGGAATGAACAGCCGTTGGAATTAAAGCAGCCAAGGACGTAAACAAAACCACACAGAATTGATGTAAATGCATTTACATACGTTAGTTAAAATATTGATTTTTAATCTTAGATATAGAGTCGGAAGGAGCAATGGAAAGACGAAGATGGAATAAGAGCCTATAAGTATAAGAGAGAAACATAAAGTATATCCAGAGGAAGGGAATTAAAAATCGATAATTTCAAGGATAGTTGTATTAAGGCATGCGAGTTAAGGTTCGTGGCTTGTGAGCGACCTTCTTAAAAAACTAGTTCTAAACTTCTAAACAAATTTATTTTATTATACAGATATTAAATATGGAACTTTGACAAGTTTCAATTATACATTACTTTAATTCGAAATTGATTGATAAAGATACTATTTTGAGTAGCAAGTAAACTGCAATGTAAAAGCTGAACACTTGACTGACTGTCGTCAACTTGAGCTCCTGGGCTTTTTATAATATCCCTACCTCCTCACATGGCTATGGAAACTTGCAGATCTCATGCCTGCTTATTCTTAGCTCTATTCATAATTACAATGTTGTAATCTTAATTTCTAAGTAATTACGGTACCTGACTGTCTGCGTCCTGACATCTGCAGTGTAAGTAAGTAAGTAAGTAGATTTATTACCTAACTCAATATAGGTTATTAAAGTATAAAACAAAATATTATACTATAAAGCAAATTATTAAAATACAGTTAATAATATTGGAGGGGCGTAACTTCCTCCACGTAATTAATTGAATAAGCGGATGGATTAAACAATTTAGTGTAAAGAAATTATTAGGATACAATATTTCGGGACTATATTGGAAAGCGATAAAACGGTTGTAATCTGGTTGTCTTGTACAAGTTACAGTATAAATGTTTAACGTTAATCAAGTGCACAAATTCATATAAACAAAAGTCAAAAACTCACCAGAATTTCTTGGCTTTCTGTGCTATAGGTGATTTCGGCACGCACAATCCACGGTTAACACAGTTACGGTTTATATTATATTTTTCAGCGGTAAAACAAAAATTTAGGCACTTCTTGAGTACTCTGCGGTCACCCACGAACAACGTTTTATATAATAATGCACTCTTGCGGACCAGGTGTTCGTTCCAAGATAAATTTGGTTTTATCTATCGCGCACTATCATTGTTTATTTTGAATACAAAATGATACTTTTGGCGCGAACTAAGGCACTTATAAATTAACTATAAGTTGCCGAACCAAATATAATTAGTTTTCATTTCTACAACTTAAAATATATGTTTTTAAATTACTCTTGAATTTCTTTTGAGAAGGC
Organism: Platerodrilus igneus; assembly: GCA_036346225.1. Taxonomy (NCBI): domain Eukaryota; kingdom Metazoa; phylum Arthropoda; class Insecta; order Coleoptera; family Lycidae; genus Platerodrilus; species Platerodrilus igneus. The sequence goes on along the minus strand of JARFIW010001465.1, from coordinate 234,670 downwards.
TGATTTGTAACTGATTTTGGTAATGTATTGTATATCTTAACGCCATAATGAAATACATTTTTTGTGGTTATCGTTTTATTCTTCTTGTATATATAGTAATTGTCTGCTTGTCTTGTGCTGTAGTTATGTATATCTGACACTTTAATTAAGTTGCTAACCAAGTACGAAGGCAGCAAACCATTTATAATTTTATATATAAAAACCATACTATTATATTTCATTTGTTCTTGAACATTTAAAAAATTAAGGCATTCTAACATTTTACGGACTTTTGACAAATCTGCTACATTTTAATAAACATCTCATTGCACGATTTTGTATCTTTTGCAATCTTTCCAAATCACCTTCGTTTGAGACAAATAAAATGGTGCTGCAATATGTTAGGTGTGGATAAACTATTGCTCTATATAAAGTTATTCGAGCAAAACTTGATAGCTTTGCACTAAGTCTTCTCAGAAATCCAACCTTTTTGCTTACTTTATTTATAACCATCTGTAGATGCATTTTAAAAGTTAATTTTCGGTCGATTATTACGCCAAGGTATTTAATGTTCTCTACCAGTTCAATATCAGACCCATCTATTTATACATTTTTATTTTCTGTTTTTATCATTTGATAACTTCTATCATTCGTTAACAACATCCATTTTGTTTTATTATCAACATTTATCTTCAGCTTATTTCCAAATAAATATTTGCTAATTCTTATTAAGTCACTATTTACAGATTGAATCAGGTTTATTACATATGCATCTTTGTTACCTTCACTACATTCACTATATCGTTTATGTAAATTATAAAAAACAATGGTCCCAAAATACTTCCTTGTGGAACACCCCACTCAATTTCTGATTTACTAGATGTTTCCCGTTGCCATCTCGTTTCTTGCTCCCTGTTTTGTAGGTAGTCTTTAAACCATTCTAACGCATTGTCTTTAACTCCATATTTTTCCAATTTTTGAATGAGAATATTTCTACTTATAGTCTAAAATGCTCTTTTGTAATCTATAAAGACTGCACACACCGCCTTTCCTTTATCCATTGATTCTTTCCAGTCATGTATAATTAGCTGAATCGCTGTTTCACACGAGTGTTTCGTTCGAAAACCAGACTGATAGGTGGTTAATATATTAGTCTCATCCAAGAATTGCTTCAGTTGCTTATATCTTACTGTTTCTAATACCTTTTCAATTGTGGCCAACATATTTATAGGCCTGTACTCTTCACATTTCTTTGTTGATACTACTTTTTGAATTGGTGTAATTGTTGATATCTTTAAGTCCTTGGGCACAATACCATGCATAAGAGATATATTTATTATGTTTAGTAGCGGATAACCAATAATATCAAAAAGTTCTTTAAGAACTCTACTGTTTAAACCATCCGGGCTGCTTTTATTTGCTTGCTTATATACCAATTCTTTTAGTTCATGTATTTTTAATAATTTAAAAGTACTTCATTCCTTCAGGCTTGTACGTATTTGGTCGTGAAACTCAAACTTTTCAATACCAATTGATGATGTAATTTCTGTTATACTATTTCTGAAGTAAGTATTGAAGTTTTCAGCAATAGTCTTGTCATTAGTTTCTAGTGTATTCTCAAATATAATGTGCTTACTATTTTGAATACGTTCGGTTTTTAATACAAGTTTTAAAGTCTTCCACATTTTTACTGGGTTACCTTTATTTTCATCTATTTTCTTTTCATAATATTTAATCTTAGCTCTACGGATCATGAATATCACATTATTTCTGCATTCTTTGTATGCTTTCCAATCTTCCATACTTCTTGTGAATGTAAATTTTTTATAAAATTTATTTCGTATATTAATTACTCTTTGTATTTCTCCATTAAACCATAATTTTGAACTATTTTGTGACACCTCCTTGTCATATGAATTATGGTCAATTGCATTTTTAATGTTTGTGTAAAATGTTTTATAAAGTTTATCGATGTCGGTTATTTCATACTACCAATCTGCCAATATTAACTCGTTCTTTATGGCCTCATAGTTAAGAATTTTCTTTATTTTGCTTTCTGCATCAACTTGGAGTTTTTGTGTGATGTGACTAATGTCTGCAACAACAATACTATGATCTGTAACTTTTGGAGTGTGCCATACTGTACTTTTTAATCCATTATTATTAGTTATCACTAAATCTATTAATGTTTCAGATTCTTTAGTAATTCTTGTACTCTCAGAAATTAGTTGTACAAATCCACAGTCCTTTACAATATTTTTTAACTTAATTGTATAGAAATCATTAATTTTATTCCAATCAATATTATAATCCCCAATCAGAATGATATCTTCACTACCACGTGATTCTACTAGTTCTTCTAACAAATTTTCCAACAGGTTTAGAAAAACGCAGCTATATTTATAGTTCTACTATTCAACTTAATATTACCAACAATACCCCAATATTCTAAATGGAAGCTATACTCTTTTAATATTTCAAACTGTAGAAATGACTGATAGTAAATTATGACACCTCCTGTGTGTCGTAAACTAGAATCAACCCTACCTAAACTGTATCCTTTAATGCCTATTTCATTACTTTCAATACAATTTGTCAGATGTGTTTCTGTTAAACATACCAATATTGGTTTTTCTCGATTGATTAGCTGTTCTATCTCGTCAAAATGTGTAATTAAGCCTTGTGTATTTAAGCATAAAATTATTGACTTATAGTCTGCTGTTATATTTAAACATCTAGAAGGTAATTGCTATAAGTAGTTTATTTTACGCTTTTGTAGTTCAATAATCCATTTAAAACATGTACAATTATAGTCCCATACTGTATGCTGCTCATCTAATTCTATATTTAAACGACTTTTTGCTTCCACACAGTTAATACACTTAAATTGACTTTCTTGACAATCTGCTTCATTATGAGATTGTGCATACCGTGGGCACACTACACTCCCTTTGCATTCTTTGGCAATATGCCCAAACTTACAACACTTATAACATCTTTTTATTGCCACATGCTCTAATACCTTACATCTCCTCCATCCTATTCTCAATAGTTCTTCTCTCATAATGTATTTAAATGTATCTGTATCCACTTCTACAATAATGTTAAATAACCCTTTAACAATTTTGGTTTCATACTTAATATTCATTTAAAAATTTTGTTTATGCTCATCTAACTTATTTTGATTTATTATTTTTTTGTAAATGCCTTCTTTGTCACTTTCATCTACTCCTATAATTTTTATCATTGGAAGTCTTTTTAATGGAATCTTTACTGTATATTCTTCTCCCATTTTTTGTGATATAGTTTTCTTCATCACATCTACTGCCCTATTATTTTCACATTCAATAACAATACCACCGTTTTTTGTAGTTTTCCCTACACTTACTCCAATTTCTAAACTAACAGGATCGATATTATCTTTCAATTTTTTAAGGATTTCCTTAGAGTCTGTTTTTCCACCAATTTTATCTATTATTACTATAGGAGGTTGAGATACATTCCGTTTAGTGACTGCACTGTACAATTTATTAACATTGAGTTCTGCCTCTGGACACTTTTGTTCGAATAATTTATTTTTTATTTCTACCAAGTCTTTACTCTGTTCATCAAACTTTTTTAAAAGTTCCTCATGAGTTCTTTCCAGGGATTGTAATTTTTTCATAACTTCCCCAAGTACATATTTCGTCTCGGTCACTTGCTTTTCACACTTTAAACAATAAAATTTTAAAACTCTTCTTTTTTTAACTGCATACATCTTATTTCAGAACTTGATAAGTCTGTACAGTCAAAATGTACTATTTTTGTACACCCATCACACTCACAACATTTGTCATCTTCTATATTTAGATTACATTCCCAACGAACATGCATATTATACCCTTATTATTAATACTTTTACCAAAAATATGTTTGCATATTTTTCAATTTGCTGGGTTCAGTCCTGTACAATAATAAAACAATGTGGCAATTGTAATTGCAGATAACAGCTAGTTATTGTCTTATATACCGTAAACGAGGTATAAGAGACACAAAGACAGTTGGTAACGCTAATCTATAATATGGAAATTAGCGCGCCCATCTGTCAATGACGTCACACAATATGCAAATTACTACACGTAAATGACGAAATATGCAAATTTTTAAAATAGATTATAAAAACGGAGTACTCACATGAATAGGTAAAGCTTCCTACAGAATCACTTCCTTCAGGGTTGCTTGTGGCTCCCTTCCGGATTATTTAAAGATGGCGGTTGCGGCTTCCATTAGGATTGCTCCAGGCTAGCGACTGCGGGGCGTGGGCTGCTGTCAGGCCAGGTTCTATCCAGATTTATATCTTCTTCCTATGTAGAGGTACGATAAGGAACGGGTTTGGGGAACGATAATCAAAAAAAGCAAAGGAAATCTACATAATCAAAGATAAGATACGATACGATACCAAAACCCAACCACTCTTCTTCACGTTCAAAGGCAAAGTCCAAGTCACAGCGTCTTGTGGAAACTCCCCACTTTTCTTCTCCCACACGCGTCGGCGCGATCTGGCGCAAACGCACTTTGTAGTGACGGAAATACGTGCAACAAGTCTCTCAAATTTATGGCGCGAAACTCCCGCACTTATTTAAAAATGTCTAGTGCCGATTTTCGGCACGTAACAATTGTAAAGATAACTGTTGATAATAACCAAAAGTTTGTATATTGCCAATTTAAAATGTTAGTTACCTGTTGATATCATAGTTGTGATGCACTTTTTATAAAAAAAAGTTTAGTTGTTTGAAAGCCTGTCTAGTTAGCTCTAAGATGATACCAAATCTGATATATAAGTAGCACTTTTTATCAGTTAATTTTAATATACTATGAGGAGCACATTAACACTTTGTTAACAAAACCAATCACTTAATGACTATTGTCTGTGATACAAAGTAGCGCATCCGTTCTCATGAACGTTAATAAACTTTACAAATTGTCCTTGTGTTACAATGTTGCACTTCACTTGGTGTATTCTTAACACTTTCTAATAATTTCCTAATTATTCTATTTTATAACATATAAATCAACTGGGGTATACATAACTCGCGTCGCTCATAAAGGTGGGAAATGGAGCCAAGCGAGATTATTGGTGAAGATTAAACGAGAAGGGCTAGGAATTCAGGTGGTAGATGCAGGTGTGTGCGATAAAGCGATATGTACAAGGAAGATAAATGATATTTGCTTGAAGTTAAAGGTGTGTACCAAGCGAGGAGTAGATGCTAATTCGAAGAATTTGAAACGACAGTTGACGCTTTTAAGTGCATTACCACGTACTGTTGTGTTATGTTATGAAAAATTACGAGAAATCGACGGTCGTTGGTGATTTTCGAGGAAAATAAAGCAACGGTTAAACAAGTATACGTGTTATTTTTGTAAATAGGGGTGAGGGGGACAGTTTGCATTATATAATCAGTAACAGAGAGGGGTCTCGCTCTTTTTGCTCTTTTATTCCATCGGTGATACAGTGAGTTTACTTCCAAGTGAATTAGAGCAGTCTAATTAAATAAAATTTATGTAAAAGCTGATAAAGCGTTATTAGTAAATAGTAAAGTTGAGATGTAAGTACAAAGATTTTTGTTTGAATGCACGAGAAGTACTAGAATTTGAAAATTGTTTGGATGTCGATCAAAGCGAGGTTTGGGTAGTAGAATTTATATGCAATAAAAGGAACGAAATTTGGAGATTGGATATTTTGATTAAAATTTATAAAAGAAGAGTTCTTGGAGTAAAGGCATGTATAGTGCAAATGGGGATTCTACCATGGAAGTAATGGATAGACGGAGGAACCAAAAGTTGTAAAAAGGTATAGAGGGTTTTTTTTTATATTGGTCGTGCAGAAATTATATGCACATCTATAAAGTTTTAAGGAGAGCTCATGCTAGAACGAAGGGTAACGTAAGGTATGAGGAATGCCCTCTTACTTTAATCAAAAGGGTTATCAATATGCAAAATGATTGCTATAAAATTTAGTGAACACATGAATGTATATAAAGTGATGGTATTTTAAATTTGAAAAAAATATGTAATTTGGATTTCAGATAGTGTGATATTTTGGTTAATTGAGTATTTTTGAATGCATGATTGATGAGGATTTCTATTTAGGTTTCTATGGTAATAATGAGAGGAAGTTTGTTGATGTAACAGGTAGATGTATGTAATATATAGGAAGCATCGAATTATGAGGACTGATTGAGGAGCAGCCGAGGCAAGATTTGAGCATGAGTTGTTACACCTTACTTCAAATAAGATTTGTATGACAAAATATAACCTGTCTATTAAAATTAATGCTTTAAACACTAGCGTGCAACTATTGATTGAAACACTGTTATTACGATTTGCTATTCACAGTTCAGTCAATATCAGATCTTACCAACTCCCACTTATACATGAATATTAGCTTACTTGCCACCTTGATCTGCCGTCACAATTCCGCTAACTGTTGTGGAGCTTGAGACTAGACCTCCGTGGATACTCTGGCCCTGTAAACACAAGTGAATGAATATCTGAAAGAGTTAACACATTTAGCCCAATTTAATACTCCTTGATAGGGATACAGAGGTACAACAAATCAACATATGTTTATATAGTTAGTTATAAAACGATTAAGTATTTAATCCCTTACACATTCAAGTGGGCCAATTGCATGCAGTTGGTTTACAACGTGTAATACAAGTATACTGTTTACCCCAATATTACTTAAGGACCTTAGGTCCCCGAAATCGCAAGGTATATAATTACTAATAAAAATTATTTGAAGATTAATAATAATCACGAATAATAACTAAGCTAGAACTGTGACTGGCCATATAATGCGTCCACTAAAATCTTCATCTGAGCTTGACTGCTGTGCAAAATTAACTACAAATGGATAGGATTTCTTTGGTAGTCTTATTCTGATAATTCTAGTAAATATGCTTCCTTGTCGGTTCTGGATTAAGCTGCTTCCAATTACGAATTTAAAAGATGAACAATCCAAATCTTTTATAAAACAACTTGACAGCACGTGGTGATTGTAAGTGGTGAATCCGACTGCGTCGATATCCAACATAAATAAAACTTACATGGAATTACGAGGAGATTTAGCTAACTGAAATCCCATAAAACTTTAATGGATGACCCGACTATAATTCAATAAGATCGGATACTTAATTAGCATTCTCCCTTTACCAGAACAAGGACTCTCACAATGCGTTTCCGCCAAAAAGAATCAGGTGTAACATGGTGAAATACTAAAATTCCTAGGATCTGTAGCCTTCAAAATAGTTATGAAACACAGAATAAACTAGTAAGAGTATTGAATTATGGATTTATAATTACTCTCTAAGTTTTAGGTTAACAGATGACCAATAGCAAAGGTGAACTTTCATGAAAATTATTGCACAAGACTTCTTTTAATTATCAATATTAATATATACTAGTTTTAGATTTGAACTAAGTAAATCATTTGGAAATCCTTGCTAAAATGTTACCCATTGAACTTCATAAAAGAATCTATAATTATGAGTACCATGAAGTACTGAAACAATAAGAAAAGTCATTCTAAAACCAGTGATATTACAACTACACTTTTGGGATGTCACAAAGTACACAGCATGGCACCCAATTTGTGGAGCGAGAATAGAGGGTTAATTACACAGCATTTTTGGCACCCAATTTGTGGGGCATGATTCCAGAGTAAACTACACATATATATATATATATATATATATATATATATATATATATATATATTGATATGATAACGCCGTACTCGGTGTTATGACGTTTTTACTTAACGCCACCGCTCTGTGTTTTCACTTCAATCTTACTACTTTTATTACTATGCCACGGCTAGCCTTTTTCAATCTACACAGAGTGCACAACATTGCGATGATCAATTTTTCTCTTCTCCACCCCTTAATGTATACCTCTTTGTTTGAATTTATAAACGAAGTCAATTAGTTTCATATAATGAAAAGAAATATTATTTACAATGTTTGAAAAATATTTAAATACACCCTTCAATCAATCAATATCATATGTATCATTTACCCCAAAATTTATATGCTTTGAATTCAATCTAAAGTCACCAAAAACTACCTTTTTACCAAAGAAACCTGGAACGTTCTAGACCTCTCTATATTACATTACGCAAGTTTAACGTATGCTATGTGTGTTGTTGACTTAATTACAAGTCTTATGTAAATTGAATAAATTCAGTATTGAAATTGAAATAGAAAAATATTTTAAAATTAAATAGATCTGACCTGCGATATGTTGTTTGGGTTGTGGATCAACACCCCTTTGTTGTCCTTATTCATCTACCAATGCTCTGCTTAGTTGAACCAGTGTTTGAGTAGTCACCCCTTGTTTTCCAAAAATTACTTCGTGCTTCTTTATTTTATATGCCTTGAATCTCGCAACTCAAAATTGTACCAGAATTGTACCAAAAATATAATTGTCTGCGCTGATTTGAATTGTTCACAGACTTGCATTATTATTGTCGACACATACTTAAAATATCCAGACTTGAAGTATTCAGAAATACACCACACATTCGAAATGTTATATCGACTCAAATTTGAATTATTATCATCAACACTTTCGAAGTATTCAGAAATGTACCACAAATTCGAAGCCCTATTATTATAAATATTCAGTTTAAATAAATTACCCCAAATTCTACTCACGTTAAACGGCAAAAGGAGTCTTCGTAATCGTTGCACTATTGTCACTGTAACATACACTTGATATTCTATTATACTTAAATTACGTGTGACTTTCTGGTTGACAGTGACGCAGCTTCGCCCTGCATGAGTTGTAAACTGACCCGTCTTATCATTGCTCTGTGTTATATATAGGCTCTTCCTACTTACATATGGGCTGGGTTTTCAAGCAGTTTTGCAGATATCTCCACCAACCAGGTCTTTAATATTCCCTGCATTTCGAAGTTGTTTCTGATGTTATTTCTTCGGTTTTCCGTGTAAGGTTTATTTGCTATTGATACATTGTTATCTTTGCCAGACGTTGTTTTGTATAGATATCGCCTTTTGGATAATTGAACAAAATAAATGATGTAACTTCAATGCTGTTTTCGTTTATGTATTTTTATGCGTGTTTGAAACTGCGTTTTCTTATCAAAAATGTTTATTGTTTTCGCGTAATTGCATAAAGCTTTGTTAAGTTTCATCTCTTATCTTCGTATTTGTTTTATAACTAATTAGAACACTTCTTAACGCGTGTTTAATTACATGTACTATCATTTCTCTTGAATACGCGTTCTATTGTTGAAAGATATTCTTACTTAAAATTAATAACGGTCTATATACAGAGTGTTAAATACGCGTTCTATTGTTGTGAGATCTGCTTACTTGCATTGTTTAAACCTAACCACGGTCTATATACAGGGTGTTAAGTGCTTGGTAGTTACATAATATACGAATTACTTAATTTTCTGCTAAATAAATGCAGTTTTCTGCTTCCTATCGCAATTTATGGTTACTACACGATCCTTGCTACTCAATACACCCCTAAACAACCCCTTATCAAAGCAATATATACTTATATATATATTATATATATTACTGTGATATGCCCCACGATTGGACGTACCTTAATATTGCTGTGATATCGCCCTTACGTTGGGTGTCATTAATATTGGTGTTGAAATAGCCTCTACGTTGGTGTGCCCTTAAGATTGCTGTGAAATCACCTTTACAAGCCCCACGATTGGTGCGCAATTAATATTGCTATGAAATGCCCTTTTTTTTCTATCTGTTGAAATAATTTAAATGAAGCAATCCAAAATTATACAATAAACTGATTGGTAATGTACAGTTTCATATCAATTCAAAAATTAGCCCCTGAATAAATTATTCACATTTACCAAATTTAATTTTCCTGAAAGCCAGCAAAAATATCTTTGTAATTACTCCAAAGTATCTTTCGAACGTTCAAAGATGCTTTTCCCTATTTTCAAATTCTCAAATGACCTTTTTGTTGACTTACATATATATGATTGTTAGCAAATATTAAAATTGAAACAGTTTTTAACTAATAAAACTTTTAGGATATCTAACTTGCGTTTTCCTTGCTCGTCACTGAAATTGCCTCAGAGTGTCTGTGGTTAGCACCCCTTGAGTGTTACGGCTCGACCTGCTTCACTTGATTTACCAGAATGATGGATTATGGTTGCTTGTATTTTCCCCCTTGGATTTCTGGAGTAACTTTGAGTATCTTCACGTAATTTCAGACGTACATTAAATATGCCTTTGGAGTATTTATCCAGACGGGCCCCTTTTTCTGATTTTTGTTCAAATACGTTTACTTGCATCTTTATTCAAATACGTTTACTTGGATGTTTACTCAAAACTGTTTACTTCGCGTGTTTATTGATAAACTTTTGTAATTTCCACCTATCTCTGTAGAACCTTGGGATTTCTCAAATTCCCTGGTTTCAATTGTTGTACTTTCATTCAATTGCACACGTCGATATTCAATATATCCTAGCATTTTCTTAGAATTTCCAAATATCCATTGCAATTTTGTCACGTATTTATTGTTTGTTATTTGAAATATGTTGGATTTTCATGTAAATATAATATTCCTAGTCACGTAATCATTTTCTTTCAAGTCAAACCAAATTTCCGCGCCTCCTTTCAACATTGTACCTTTCATCCGTTGATACTTGTATTAATTTTCTTACATTATTTTAAAATATTTTTGGATTCAACTTGTTGTCTCCGTAAAATTTCGAATATTGCTCCACTGATATCTCTGGTCTATTTATTCTGATATATTGCTTCTTATTTCTATGGCTGGGTCGGCGTATCGATACGTATCGATACGACCCCCCGATACAGTGAAAAATAAATATCGATATATCGATAATCGATACGTATCGATATGTATACGTTTCGATATGTATCGATACGTATCGATACGCATCGATACGCATCGATACGCATTGATACGTATTGATACGTATAGATACGCAATATATATATATATATATATATATATATATATATATATATATTTGAAACTTTAATCATTTTGATAACAAACAATCTTAGGTGAAAGATCGAATTATCAATAAATACATCATTTTAAAACGATCTTGTGATTTTATTCCCAAAGAAAGAGTAGATAAATTATCGATGCGTATCGATTCGTACCGATACGTATGGCTACGTCTCGATACGTATATTTAATCTAAACATCTAAACGTTCCGATAGGAATCGCTATATATATCTATACGTACCACTACGTATTCGATACGTATCGATACGAATCGATACGTATCGATACGCATCGATACGAATAGTTACGTATCGATACGTATCGAGCGCATCGATACGTATCGATACATATCGATATTCAATATATCGATACATATGGATATAGAATATGTATCGATATTCGATACACAAAATCTCGTATCGCCCACCCCTACTTATTTCTACCAAAATTTCCGAAGTCTGATTTTAAATTACCTAATTCTTTATTTACTTCATTAAATCCTATCTCACAATTTCCTTGAATTTCTTGTGTCTTTATACCCAAACCTGTAATCCTATCATTAGTTTCCTTTTTTACACGTTTTCTGATCTAATTTAACTTTCTAAACTTCGTCCCTAACTTTATCTATATCATCCATGATTCTAATAAATTTATTTTGAAATTGTACCTGCATTTCCGCGATTGTTTGATTCGTTTCTTTTAATCCGTTGCTTATATTTTTTATTTAGGCACCTAACCTTTCTTCATTTTCATTAATCTGCATATTGATGGCCTCGTCGCTTTTGTCCATTTTTTTTAGTTAACGCTAATAAAATTGACATCATTTCGGATTGTTGTGATATCTGCTGTTCTTCACTTTGACTTCGTGCTAATTCTCGCCCTTGTATTTCCGTCAGTGTATCATGTAAATTACGCTTTCTTGAGACCCTATTTCTACCCCTTCATTCCTTAATGCTTCTCTAGTTTCCCTTATTCGTTTATCCATTTTTATTTGAATTCAATTTTTTTAAATTTTTAATATTTTAAAATTCCTTCCTATATGTAATGCAAATTTTAACTTTTCTAACCCTTGTGCTTTTTGGATTACTAAATTTGCTACAATTTTCTGGTTTCTAAATTTCTGTTATTCTCACCCTTATAATTTTTGAATTTCTTTTTAGTGTTCTCGTCCCTACGATTTTTAAATTTCTTTTGTGGTGTACTCGCCCATACTATTTTTAAATTTTTGAATTTCTTTTGTGGTGTTCTTGCCCCTACGATTGGGTTGCCATTATTTTTAGTGCTTTTTTGCGTTCTAACCACATTTACTTGTTGCTTTTGCATTATACTTTCCACCACACGACTTTGTCCCAATTCATCACAACATTGTAAATATTCTAGGAATATCTCTCTATCCACTATATTTTGAATCGTAATATAATGTCTTACCTCTTCTCCAAAATGTCCTGGTAAGTACTTTATAATTTGTCTTTCTTCCAATGGAGGATCTAATTGCTTTGCTACACTAAATTTTTGTATGGCGTATAACTCTCGTGTCATTCCTAAGTTCTGATTATATTTTCCCATAATTAAATTATCTTTTGCTTTGTACTGCTGGTTGTCCCCCCAAAAGTGTCCTAAAAATCTAACTTCAAATTCCTGAAATGTTCCTATCTCATTTTCTATTTAATTATGGGCATAAATTTTAGTTAAATATTATCTAATTATTGAAAATCAGCTTCTTTCTTATGTATTAAATTAAATATAATTTATATACAGTGTGCTCGCTATTGACCTTTTGTAAAATAGTCGATTTACTCCTATAATTGTGGAACTATTTGTTTTTCTTAATGTTAAAATTATTTACATTTATTCTACAACCCCTATGTCTTAATCTACCCTTAAACTGCCTTCTTATCATAGCAATATATATATATATATATATATATATATATATATATATATATATAAATAATTTTAACTTTAAGAAAACCAAATAATTCCATCTATTATAGGAGTAAACGACTATTTTAGAAAAAGTCAATTGCGAGCACACTATATATAGTATATTTGATTGAATGCATAAGAATGAAGCTCATTTTGCAATAATCCGATACCATTTAGCAAAAATAATAATGTGTATGTTGTGTAATATGTTTTAAGATAATGTTTTAAATACAATTAATTGCATCAATATAAATACATTGTTGGGAAAGATAGATAAACTGGCATTCTGGATATTTAATAATTTGGTCGAAAATATCAACGCATGTATAAGAAGACGCATTCCAATACGTCATTAAATACGTGACTAGAAATAGTACATTTGTTTAGAAAACCAACATATTTTCATAACAAATAAACACCAGACGGTTAATTGTACGATAAGTTTTGGACTTTTAAACGACAAATATAATACGTGACAGAATAAAAGCAATATTTGGAAATTCTAAGACGATGCTATGATATATTGAATGTTTACCTGTGGGATGGATGGTAGGAACAACAATTAAAACCAAGGAATTTGAGAATTATTAAGGTACTAGGGAGATAGGCGGATATTATCAATAAACACGCAACGCGCACCAATTAAAGCATTGATAGGAGGGCTTATAAATACAATGGGGAATCAATAAACATTTAGTTCATCTATAACAAGGCACAAATTACGTCAGTATGCCGTAGAAATTTACGTGACAGTATTAATTATTGAAAAGTTTATAATTTAGTAAATTTATAAATAATTTAGTAAAAATTTGAATGTGTCAAATTTGTGCAACGAATAATAGCCCATCTACACATAGACGTAAGTTAAACTATTAAATAAAATTTATTCTAATATTTTACAATTCAGGGCTCTAAATCAATATCCTGATACTGATCTTAAATCAATATCTTAATACAGATGTAAGTTAATATCTTGATACTGATCGAAGTCAATATCGTCCCACATCTAAATTAAATATCTAAATATATTTCTAAAATTACCTCTAAAAGGGAAATATAAAACTACGTCTGGAAATACGACCAATCAAACAAAAGTAAAGACATTTATGGAATCCGAGGGAAACTACAAGTAATAAGTAGAACGAGTGTAGCAAGGGATGCTGAACACAGATACTCTGAGGCAATTCAAGTGACAAGGAAAGAAAAACGCAGGTTAGCGATCTTAAATATTTTTTTAGTTAAAAACTGTTTCAATTTTAATATTTGCTGTCTGTAAGAGTCAACAAAAAGGTCATTTGAGAATTTTAAAACAGGAAAGCATCTTAGAACGTTCGAAGGTACTTGAAAGTGATTAAAAAGATATTTTTGCTGGCTTTCAGGAAATCCTAAATTTGGTAAATGTTAATGTTCTATTCAGGGGCTAAGTTTTGAATTTATATCAAATTGTGCATATAGGAATTTCATATCAATATAAATAACACCAATCGTGGGGCTAGTAAGGGGCATATTACAGCAAAAAGGATGACAACCATCGTAGGGGCTTAAAATCCAAGAAAGGCTATTTCATAGCATAGAAATATATATATATATATATATATATATATATATCCATTTCGAATGGATTTGCACCTTGCCGAAGTTCTAAATTACTAGAACAGGTGAAATGGCTTGTGTTCTAATGAGCTAAAGTGCCAAACTACAGGTCCAACCAAAGTAGTAGGGTTGTTAGTGAGGAACCAGACTAAGACAGGTCCCCGAAAGAGGGCAGCGACTCTTTCGGTACTTAGATTAGCAGAGACCATAGGGGTCGGTATGGCAGTCTAAGACACACTACCGCAATATGGAAGGCAAAGGGAAACCACCACATTATCTCCCTAATACACAGCGTACTTAAATTGTAACAAATATGATGGCATTCTCTGGGGTAAAAGATTCCGGAGTTAAACTAGTCCCCCATTTGGATCTCCGGGAGGGGACTACTTTGGAGGATGCGATCGGAAAGTTAAAAATAATAGTCGGGAACATTCTGCGAGTCGGAGCGTGGATTGTTAGAAGTATGAAGCAAGTAGGTAAGCTAGAGAACCTAAAAATCGAAATGAATAGGTTATCACTAGACATAGTAGGGATCAGCGAAGTTCGGTGGCCAGAGGCAGGAGATTTTTGGAGTGGAGACTTCAGGGTAATTCATACAGGAGCAGAGGAAGGAAATTTGGGTGTGGGGATAGTTATGCGGAAAAAGATAAGATACTGTGTAGAAAATTACTTACAAAAGAACGAAAGAGTACTCATGGTTAGATTAGAATCTCAACCGGTAAACACAGTAATAATACAAGTATACATGCCCACCTCTAGCTACAGTGATGAAGAGGTAGAAGCCATCTACAAAGATATCGAACACATATTAAGATACGTAAAAAGACATGAAAATTTAATAATTACGGGGGATTTTAATGCAGTGGTAGATGAGGGTAGAAAAGGGGTGGTAGTAGGTTTATTTGGTTTAGGCACGAGAAACGACGGAGAAAATAGGCTGGTAGAATTTCAACATCATGCCAAAGGACGATATATGTGGAAGATGCCAGGAGATATAGGAAGATATCAAATAGATTACATTCTTGTTAGACAACGGTTTAGGAATCAAGTAAAAGACTGTAGAAGCTACCCAGAAGCAGTTATAGATACTGACCACAGCATCGTAGTTATGAAGGCCGCACTTAAATTTAAGAATGTGAAAAAAAAGAAACGGAAAAAGGCACTAAAAGATAAAGATATTCAAGAAAGATTCGAAAAAAAGTCAAATGAATTGCTCAAAGATATCGGGAAAATATCTAATACTAAGGAAGTAGAGACAGAATGGAATAACATTAAATCCAGCCTAGACATGGCGGCCAGAGATATTCTGGGGTATACACAAAAAGAAAATAAGGAACCATGTATAACAAAGGATATCCTGAATTTAATTGAAGAAAGACGAAAATACAAAAATAAATCAGACGAAACAGGAAAACAGAGATACAAAGCCATAAAATGGGAAATTATTTGAAAATGCAGGAAAGCTAAAGAACAATGGATTGATGAAAACTGCAAAGAGGTACAAACGAAGATGGAAATAGGAAAGACAGACGAGGCATACAAATTAATTAGAATGAATTTTAGGGATATAAAACCGTAAAGCAAAAATATAAGGGACGCACAAGGAAACGTCATCATAGAAAACGTAGAGAAAGTGGGTAGATGGCAAGAATATATAGGGAATTTATATGCAGGAGAGGAACTAACTGCATTAGAACAGGAATCAGACATTGAAAATGATGACTTGGGATATCGTATACTTAGAGATGAGTTTGAATTAGCATTAAAGAGTCTGAAAAATGGTAAGGTGCCGGGTACAGATCAGGTGCAAGCAGAAACTCTAAAAGCCGCTGGACAAGCAGTAAACAGAACGTCTCTTCCAACTTGTAAACTATATGTATGAAACAGGCTAGATAACCAAAGATTTCAAACATAGCAACATAGTAACTATACCAAAAAGAAAGGCGCGGATAGATGTGAAAATTTTCGAACAATAAGTTTGACAGCACATGTGTCAAAAATATTAACTAGAATTGTGCAAAGACGAATGGAAAAACGGGCAGAAGAAATACTAGGAGAAGACCAATTTGGGTTTAGGCGAAACAGGGGAACACGGGAGGCTTTTTTAGCTCTGAGAGTGATAATAGAGAAAACAATAGAAAAAGGGGAAAGCATGTATATAGGGTTTGTAGATCTGGAAAAAGCATTCGACAATGTAAATTGGAAAAAAATGTTTGAAATTTTCAAAAAGATTGGAATGAGTTATAGGGATAGACAAATAGTACATAGCTTATACAAAGAGCAAACAGCAGTAATAGAATTAGAGCAGGAACGTAGAGAACTAAACATTAGAAAAGGGGTGAGACAGGGATGCGCCCTATCCCCATTGATTTTTAATTTGTAGATAGAAGAGGCAATGAATACTGTCAAATGCAGGAAGACATTTGGAATTACTATGCAGGGACAAAAAATTGATATGCTTCAATTTGCAGATGATATAGCAGTATTATTTTTTTTTTTATTTATAATAAAACATGTGTGAATCACTGACGTGAATAACAATTTGTCAAATACAATAAAAATATGTTTAGAATATACAATTAAACAAAAATCACCAAAGAGATGGAAATTATGTTATAAATCTTCAGAGGACAACCTTAAAGAACCAACTGAAGCTAAAAACTCAGGTATTGTGTAGAAAGCATTTTCTAATAAGAACCTTTTTATATTTAATTTAAATTGATAAATAGGCAAATCTTTTATGCTAGAATGAAGTGCATTATAAAAAATACAGCCAAAGTAGTTAGAACCATTTCTGCTCCTACTTAGCCTATGGTAAGGTACAACCAATTTTCCCTTGTTGCGAGTGTCAAAGTGATGAATATCAGTGTTGTGTTGATATTGAAAGATTTGTTTTTTGATGTAAAGCAGACATTGTAAAATAAACAGACAAGGCAAAGTTAAAATTTTAAATTTCATAAAAGATGCACGGCAGTCATCACGGAACCCAAGGTTAGACATAATGCGAACAACTCTACGTTGAAGCTTGAAAACCCGAAGGGAGCCGCTACAATGGCCCCACACAATTATAGCATATGAAATATGATAACATGACAGTAGCACATTGGGTGAAAGTGATCTTACCAAAGAGTTTATGAGATAAATAGTTCGGCAAAGTTTTTTGCATAGCAGATCACAGTGGGTGTCCCAACTTAATTTGCTATCCAGGGTGATACCGAGAAAACTAGCTGATTGCTCCTTTGAAAAAGAATCCCTTTTTAATGAAAAAATTATTTGTTTGGTTTTATCCCTATTCAGGGCAAGTTTGTTATCATTGAACCATGATTCAGTGAGGTATAAAAATGTTATACTGTCAGCTACCAGTTGAGCCATATTATCACTCTTATTATATAGAGTGGTATCATCTGCATAAAGGACAACATCACACTTGTCTTTTAGAAAAAAAGGTAAGTCGTTAATAAAGCATAAGAAAAGAAGCGGACCGAGGATGGAACCTTGAGGAACACCAGAAAAAACTTCACACATGCTGGACTATTTGCCTTTGTAAAAAACCCGTTGAGACCTAGCAGTCAGATATGAAGCAATTAGCTTAATACTATCATCATCAAAATTTAAACCTTTTAATTTGTTAACTAAGAGGGCATGATCAACACAATCGAAAGCCTTAGTCAAATCACAGAATTTAACGACAAGATAACTACCCTCCACAAAAACATCTGAAATTTTATTTACTAATTTGACTAATGCATCACTAGTAGATAATTTTTTTCGGAAGCCGAATTGCTCAGCACAAAACAAACTATTATTTTCAAGATAAGAAGTAATTTGAGTATTTAATATACATTCAAAAACTTTCGAAAAAGTGGGTAAAAGAGAAATAGGACGATTGTTCTTAATATCATCAAACATACCCTTTATATGAACAGGGATCACTTTTGCTTGTTTTAGAATATCAGGGAAAACTGCTTTCTTTATGCAAATATTAAGTAATTTGGTTAGCAGAATAAGAATACTGTTGATAACTGATTCAACTAAAGAGATGTTCATATTAAACAAATCCTTCGATCGGGAATTCCTTATCGCTAAGATAACATCTCGTACGTAGTTGAAAGGAAGAGTTAGAAGCTGCTCTTAATGAATGGAAACGGTTCTAACAGAGAGATACGGTATGAAAATTAACAAAACTAAAACTAATGTTCTAGTATGCAAAGGTGGGGAAAATAAATCAAAAACAAGAATACAAGTATGTAACACGAACTTACAAGAGGTTAAGGATTTCTGCTACCAAGGAAGCCAAATAACGCAAGATGGGAAAAGCACAAAAGATATAAAACAAAGATTAGCACAAGGTCGTGCTACATTTAACAAGAAAAAGCAACTACTGTGCTCAAAGACCACAAACATAGAAACAAGGAAAAGATTGCTTAAAACATATGTGTGGGGCACAGCACTGTACAGCTGTGAAGCCTGGACAGTAGGAGAAGCGGACAAGAAAAATGTGGTGCTACAGACGTATGATGAAGATATCATGGACAGACAAAGTTAAGATCGAAGAGATACTAAAAATGGTAGGGGAAGAAAGAAATATGTGGAAAATGGTAAAAAAATAGGAGAGATAGGATGATAGGCCACATACTACGGCATGAGGGAATAGTGCGGAATATATTAGAAGCAGACATAGGAAAAAAGAGAAGAAGAGGCAGACCTAGGTTAGACTACTGCACACAGATAGTAAAAGATGTAGGCTGTAGAGGTTTCAGGGAGATGTGTAGGCTAGCCCAGAATAGAAATCAATGTAGGTACGCATTCAACCAATCTCAAGATGGATAAACTAATGACGAAAAAATAACTGTGCTTAAACATGATGATTATTATAAGTAACTATAAGAATTGGTTGGGCAATATTCTCGAATAATGTTAAGTGTGTGAAAGGATTTACTGGAAAACCATTATTTCGGCAAATGTCTAAGTGTTGGGGGATCTTGGTAGCCACAGGTTGCTTAACCCCCTTCACTGAATCTCGGTGAAATAGGGCATAAAATTAGAAAATAATAGAAGGGGAACGAGCTGAATACACATGCTGTGTGAGAATTTCAGGGAACTATGTAGGCTAGCTCAGAATATAAATAAGTGCAGGTACGTGTCCAAACAGTTTTGAGACGGAAAACCTAATGACGAAAAATAAGCGCAGATAAATCTGATGATTAGTATAAACAACTAGTTGTTTATACTAATACTCGAAAATAAATTTCACACAATAGAAAAATTTAATTAAAAATAATCTCTTACCCAGATTCCTCTCTTCATCACCTTAATTCTTCTTCAGTTCCCAGGCTAGCTCAGTTGGGTCTCCTCTTGGATACCTAGATTCACTATTATACTCTGTATCGTTCACGCACGCTCTCAATAAAACCACAAAATAATACAACCATCATACAATATTTATTTAACACTATTTACAAATAAAATTCACGATTATCCACATTTCAAAGATCAAGTTACACCTCAATAAATCCTATTTTTGTACTGTCCTGGATTTTAATTTAAAATATCAAACACATTGAATATACCCGGAGTAAATGGGCCCTGAATAATACCTTATTTTCGTTCTTTATTTATAATTTATTTTGAATTTGTATACTCTGGAGTATGGTGAGCTCATGATAACCCAGTTAATTATGAATAATGTATGCTTTTGTACTTCGCATACTCTTACAACCAACAAAAAAAACCCATGTACTTCTTCACAATAAAAATTTTAAATTTCTGATAGAACGTTAATAAGCTTTATATACACCTTTAGATTTCTATTTAAATACCTTAATAAAGTTAGTCATGCGTATTATTTTCAATACGCAAATAATGCACAATCCCTTCAAAATTTACTCTCACACGTCAAACAATTTTCATAGTTTCATAGTTTATAACAACAACAATTTTTTAAAGCGTTACCTGGAATTTCTTGAAGACCTCCACTCCGTTGACGATGCGGTAAAGTAGTTCGCTTTACTCTGCTGTCCGCCTCTAGCTATTTGTAGAAGAACCCCATTTAAGTTGTGCTGCTTTTCCGGTGCATCCAACTCCAAATCCAAATTAAATCCACTTCTTTCATACTTGCGTACTTTTGTTTAATTTACTTTAAATTTGCGTTACTTCCCGAGCTTGTTTAAAATAAATGTTGCACCTCAAATTAAAATTTAGAGTCGCCACTTATTCGCGTATCAAATTAAGAGGCCAACACTGTACTATTTAAAATAAAATAATTTTATATACTTACAAGCTCGTTCGTAGTCTGAAGCGATCAAAGTACTAAGAGAACGATGAAATAAGAGAGCTGTGCTAATTCGCCTCGAGTATTTAAATGCTTTGACTGTAACCTCCTGGCCACTCTTACCATGAAAATCTAATTTAAAATAACACGTTTTTAAAATTTTGTTTCAACCGTTTTCGAAATCTCCGAAATTTAGCGCGTCGTTACGATATTTTCCAATAAACCCGACTTTAAATATCCCCGTGTTTGTCTGTTTTTAAAACTAACGATATCGACCAATAGTATATGCATTGACGTCTTCAAAATCCCGCCTATCTTAACGCTGTCCCTTTCTTATGCATGTCATATGTTTCCTTCTAACCTTGTTTGAGTGGTAGAGAATCGATATTCCTGTCCGCGTTTCAACTTTACTCCACGTGGACTTTTATACGTGCTTTGAAATGCACTGTCCGTATGCCTGTCTCATTCCGACATATTTCATTGACCCTCTATCCTTTTTGCACTTAAAGGAAACTTTTAGTTAACATTTACGCGAACTCTCCAACCGTTTACCCGATATTCTTTGAAACTTGTTTGTTATCTATAAAAATAAGGGGAACCTGACATTTAGAAACATGCAGGTGTTTAATTAACCGACGTTTTAACACAACATTTCTAAGAGCTTCTTTTCATGGTATTTCAACCCAACCGATTTATTTGTTTGTTATAACGAACGCTATTCGCATTGGATTTATTGATTTTTCATGCTTTTATGCGTATTGGACGTAATTAAACTCTATTAAATTAATAAATAAATTGCATTGGCTTCTAAATTTTATTTTCTTTACAAACCTAACTAAATTTTATTCATTAATTGTAAATTTTTGTTAATACTTGTTACATTAAACTGAACTAAATGAAATAAATTTCGCACGTAAATTCTGGTTGTTTCCTCTATACAGGGTGTTTCAAATTGCTTTGTTTATAGTTAAATTTAACCTTTTAAAACCACTACAATATATATATAATAAGGTTTTTGTGTGTTTTGGAATATTATAGGTCAAATAAAAGCAATCGTCTTTAAATTTGTCTAATTACTTGACATTTCGGTCGGGTTTCTGATCTTAATCGTAAGTATAGAAATATTTAAAATAGAAATAAACTATGACATATGATTTTACTATATGACATACATCATGAAGACAGTGTTCATGATGTATGTCATCTAGTAAAATCATATGTCATAAATTATTTCTATTTTAAATATTTCTATACTTATGATTAAGGTCAGAAACCCGACCGAAACGTCAAGTAATCAGACAAATTTAAAGACGATTTTATTTGACCTATAATATCCCAAAACACACAAAAACCTTATTATATAAAGTATAATTGGTCAAGAAAATTAATATTACATGGGTCAAATTAATTTTGTTGTACATATCTTGCATTTTACACTAATTGAATTTATTAAACTCCTACAATATTTGAATGACAATTTTAAAATAGTAAACGCAATAACTTGTGTGAAAATAAAATTTTATTGGCAATTAATATTTATGTGGTGTTTACAAACTAGATGTTACAATCACTTGAAATTTTCAACTAATACAGGAATAGCTGCTGCACTCTGTAGATACAATAATTAAATTTCTCAATCAATTTACTAACGAAAATGTACTCTTGGTTTAAGTCTACGGCCTAAATGGTTTATGAGAACTGTGCAAACTTAGATCAAGGCGTGTATCATATTAGGCCAATGCCATTCCTAGCAAAAGTTCTGAATTGTTGACCACCATGCCAAACCAGGATATGACATTCTGGGTTTAGTGATTGATTTAAAGTCTCAAAAATAGTGCGTGGATGTAATTAGAATTCAGAAATTTCCAGGAATAGTTACTGTAACTGACAAATACATAAAATGATATAAAACTGCACGTTTGTTACAAACTATTGATTTGTTACGTTTATTTTCATAAATAGTTGATTAGTTTATATACAATAATTTTTACCTTAAATTCCTTTGGCGTTCAACACAAAAATTAATTCCGTTAATTAAAAATAACCCTTTCGTGTATTAAAATTTGTATTGTAATAATAATAAATATCCTATCTAGGTCAGTTGATAAATCTTGCTGCTCATTAGAAAAATAAATATCCTTTCTAAGAATTTCGTACCGTGGAATTTACGCCCTAATTAGATAGGCGACTTTCCAAGTATTTCAATAATTAAATGTATGTTTTCTCTTTTTAAAGAATTCGGCGAATTTATTTTAATAAAATTAGGGTTTTCCTGGTTTATTTCCTTGCTTTGGTGCTTTAACAAATGTAACAATTCATTTGCTGTTCGATTAGCAACTCGAAAACACGTTCTATTTGGCTTCGTTCGTTTTCTTTATGCGAATTTCCGGCACGCATTATTTAGCGTGGTGAGTATATAGAGTTTGTATAAAACAATACTTTTCGGTTTCATTAAATTAATTTATTGTTCGTAATTATTCTAGCTTCCTGCGGCGGACACGTTAATCCCTTGAGCGGTCGTTTCTTTTGGGAATGCGAGGTCAAATGCGCTCTGCCTGGACGTAAGCCTGCCTATTCGCTAACGTAGACCAGCGACTTGTTCCACCCCGATGCCAGTAACTCGAGGGTGAGTTTTTTTTTTGTTTTCTTGGTATGCGCTTCTGACTTTGGAACCAGAACACCTGGTGTTTTACCGTTCATCTGGCCTTTCCAAATTTAATTCTTATGTACGAAATTTATTGAATTATTTTGGTACTTACTGTTTTTTTTATTAATGCTTTACTATTTGTTTTAATAACTATAAACTTACTACTTATTAATGAAAAATTGCTTAAAGACTTGCTGGCACATTTAAAAATGTTGTCATTATGTTTGTAAATTTAGTTTAAGTTTATACTTACGATATTCTAGAGCTGTGGTTTTTAGGGTTGCGTTTGGTTCTTTCTTTTTTTTCTAATTACTGTCAGGGGGTAGTTGCCTAAAAACTACAGCTCACCATTTTTCTTGAATATTTTTTTTTACTGTGTTCTGTATATATATATATATTTTTTTAATTATAAGTTCTTTCTTTTCCGTTGTATGTTTTGTTCTGAGTGTGAATGAGTGAGTGTTTATATTTTTTTTTTATTTTTTTTTCAGGCTCTCCTTTACTTACTTATAGGTATAAAACCCCGCCCACTCGCCGCCTGAGCCCGGACTTATTTACTTCTTTCTTTTTCTTGTTTTTTTTATGTTACGTCAATGTACGTAGCAAAGTTTATTGACTTAAACAGGAGTACATTGTAATTCGTAAATCGATCTAGGAATTTAATTTCTGTATTTACAGAGGGTGGTTGTTATTGCTGTAATAATTTTGCATTATGGATCACTGAGCTCAACCCACTTGTAGCATTTTGGGTGTAATATAGATTGGTTTATATCGCCGTAGATAAAACGTGGTTATGAGTAATTATTCACTATAGTATTATTCTTTCAATTTAGTTTTAAAACTACAACTACACTTATATGTACTTTTTTGTTTCACAACTCCAGAACCTTTTAGCTTAGTATCGAAGATTTGTATAAGAAAAAAAAATAGAAGTTTTAACATTATTTAGATTGCATCTAGTTACTTCCAACTTTGTGACATGAAGTTCCAGGACAACTTGTACTTGAATGTACCGATGTATGCACTTGTGCCGATGAATTGATACAATGAGATACCTATCAATACTAATTGAAAGGTACATGGCAATATTGATATCAACATCAATCTTTATCAAAATATATGTTACAAATACCGACACCACTAACCTCAAAGAATATAATCTAATTGTGATGAGAATGATTATTCTCCAAATGGAGTAACACAACCAAAAGTCGGTAAGCTTACTTCATATGTACAAAATAGTAGTTCTTTATTTGAGACTATGACTTTTTTTATTAAGACCTTGTGCCTGTTTAAAATACAGGTTTTTTAAATTGTCAAATATAATCATGCCCCAACTGTTGCAGTTTATTTGGCTTCCGGCCTTAATGTGTAGATGTGTGAACCAAGTTTTTATTTAATAGTAATTTTATTTTAAAAGTCGTTAATTTCTTAAGGTGAACTCTATAATGGTAGGTTAACAGCTTGATTTTAGTTGGTGTTATGAGCTTGAAAATATCCCAATTGTTTGGTTAAAATATATGAAGGTTTTGAGCCTAAAGACTTCTTGTATTACAATATAGCAACTAATATCAATGTTGTTCATTTAATTAAGATACATTAAGAGGTTGAAGAAATGTTTAAAAAGTGTTAAGCAAATGTTAATGGTCTTCATTCCAAAACAAACGCTTTGATTATTACATAAATACTTACTTTGGGATATTGCTATAATAATATCTTCTACACTAGTCGTCTTGGTTGATTCATAGGATGGTAAATCTAATAAATTCCCCTCAATTTTGATAGAATCTTTAAGAGCCTGTCCCGCCAATTTCATTATTTTGTTCGTTCATGTATGCATTTTGTATTTTGGTTGTAGTTGAATATTAGATAATCGTGAATTTATTACTCTGAAAATCAACAAATGAAACGAAACTGCATAATAAACAAAATGTAAATAATTTCTTACTTTCATAACCACATGTATATTTTACAATAGCCTATAATCACAAATTAGCGTTCCATACAAACACAAATAGTTTTGTTGTACTGTTTCAGGTATTTACAATCGATTAATGAGGTGATATTTACAATGACGCACATGATAAAATAGCAAATGCCCTTGAGCTCGTTTCACATTAAAATAATCATAACATACATAAAATGCAATGGTCACAGAATTTCCTGTCCAATATACTCTCGTTGGGTAATTGCTATTGGTTAAATGATTCCCGCTTTTCTAATAAACATTTAAATGAAATCGGTTCCCCTCATTCCATATAATTATTATTCTTGCGTAATGATATAATTAAATTTGAGAAAACTTTTATTAGAGGTTCTTGTAGGAAAATGTAGGCTTTTTACAAAAGTGCAGATAGTATCAATTTTTAACTAGCCATAAAATTTTAATTACATGCAAGAACTGAATTATGGTTTGTACTTTAAAGGAAATGGCGTATTATTTTTGCTTTGTTACCTATTTTAATATTTATTTTAAGTTTCCACATATTATTTAAGATTTAGGGTGAGAGTTTTCAAATGTCGTTTTCCTTGAAAATTAAATTTCTGTTAAAACGTACTTCTAAGAATCATGTTGTTTCAAAAATGGCATAGTTTTGATATGCGACTTCACATTTAATTTGTCTTGTGCTTATATACTGAAAATGTCAGCCCAAATAAATCATTCGGTATGAATGCTGAAACACAGCTCACTTCAACTCCAAGCACAAGCTCTATAATAAACGGCAATAGCAATGATGATATCTTCCTAGGAAAGACACTGGGAACAGGTCAGATAAAATCAACTATAAGAAAGCAGTCCGTTGAATATGCCAAACCATTTTCATGCTTAGACGATAAACATAAAAAGAATGCTTTCCTAAATGATGCAAAACATCCTTTATTGATATTATGTATGTTAATGTTATGTGTAACTGTTGCCATATGTTATGGGGTATAGAGTTTAAGGGACTACCAAGAAGCAAAAAGAAAGGCGTTTTTTGCATAAATATTTTGAAACAAAATAACATGTTATAAATCTTACTCTACTTTCTATTTAAACATTTTTTTAGGATGAGGGTTTTCAAATATCGTTTTCCTTGAAAATTAAATTTCTGTTAAAACGCTTTTCTAAGAATCAAGTTGTTTCACAGATGGCATAGTTTTGGTATGCGACTTCACATTTAATTTGTCTTGTGCTGATATACTGAATTATCCATGATTTTATTTTTGTTTGCATATATAAATAAATTGCAAATTTTAACTTTGGCTATTACGTTATATTTTTTAATCACAATTTATCGTGCTTTTCCACACTGCTTTTATTACGCTATAATATTTAAATATAGACATGAGACTCAGTAACGTAATTTAATTCTTTATACACTTTGTATAGGGATAGGACTTACCATGCCACCACAGAGTATGTAACTGAATCCAGCAAACTTACCTGTTGCGTTATAACTGAATGAATGTTACCTCAATTAGCCAATATACTCAACCAGTAAATATAGCAATGTATCCACAATCCTAAGTGTACGCTAATTAATGGCAAAAGATAATCCACAAATAAGGCAATCTAACACAATGATCTCTATTGTAAAATATTCCCAATTACTGTTTGTACATTTATAAAAAGGAAATAAATGCATGACATAATTAAACGTAATTTTGTTTACGGGTCTTAACACAAATTTTAAGGAAGCCTTTTCTTGTTTCACTTTAAGCAATTGCTCGAAGTTCACAATTTACATATAAATCACATATAATATATAGATTAACTCGTTTCCGTTTTAACTGGACAAGAATGATATTCTAATACTTAAACTAATTTAATACTCCTTGAATCCCAATTTAACTTCCACAAAAATAAGTCATTTACGGGTTAGAGATCCACACTTTAACTACTAATCCTAATTAGTTATACTCATCTAGATACACATGACATGGGACGGCACACCATCAGCATCCTTAATATTTCTGCAACCACAACTTGCAGCCTTTAAACTCCATTCCATAATGGTTTCTTATTGTACAACATATACCCAAGACAAGGACAAAACTCCAAACAAAAATGAAAATGAAATAAAATAAAAATCTGTAATAATAATTGTGTTTTATTTTTCTAATTTATTTAAGGATTTACTTACTCTGGAAACCAGAATGAAAGAAATATATGACAAATAATGCACGCTACCATGTGCTACCAAATAAGCAAGGTTGAATATAAGATCCAGTTCAACTGTTCCAAAAAAAATATTCTACTCTTCAGTAATATTCTTTCTCTTTATGCAAGGCGATAAATCCCAATATTTTGGATGACTTTCTCTTACTATGATATAGTCAGAAAATTTGCACTAGCATACACCATGCTTTAACCAAGCTGTTCACAAAACAACCAGAAAGGAAATACCTTCTTCTCAGATAATCCAAATCAAAACAGGAATGCAACATAAAAAAATTAAATTTCAATAATTCAAAATTAATAAGACAGGGCAGCATTTCACATGCTAAACAATTATAACATTGAGTAACTCCCTTTTTAAAAATAAAAGAATTCTTGGTAGGTACATGTAACAATTCCATAAACATTTAAAATTAATTTCATGATATATTCTTTTTATTTTGAGATATATTTATTAAAATGTAATACATTCAAGTTCTAAATAACTATCAATTCCTGGAATGCAGACCTGTGTTTATTCTTTCAAATCAATCAACACATCAAAACTGCCAACTTATTTTTTTAATAAACAATAATCAATAATAGATATTATTTCAATTAAGATGAAGTTTCAAAACAACAAATTACTAGATGAATTCAATTGGTCAGAATGAAAGTTATTGTAATTAATGCTCTTTATATTTTCAAATAAGAAATATACAATTAAAAATTTATAATACCAAAGCCAAAATGAATTAAGTTCTTGTAAATAACATGTAGGTAAGATAAGTGTTTGCAATAAAATTAATTTGAAGTGTTATGAAAATTTAAACCGTAACATCGCAACATGCATGTGTGCCAAGAAACGAATGTTTTTTATTTTTAATTTGTTTATCTGCTTTTGAAGTTGTTTATCATATTTGTTTTTTCTTCCACAGATCATGAACCTCCTGCATCTTCTTCAAGTATGATAAGGCACCGAAATAGTTTACACAAATATGACTCCATACACTTTTTGCTCAAAAAAAATCCAATTGTATTGAATCTTGATGAACATGACATTTCACAATTCATCAAACCCAAATATAAAAACCTCAGTCCAAATAAATCATTTGGTGTGAATGCTGAAACACGGCTCACTCCAACTCCAAGCACAAGCCCTATAATAAACGGCAATAGCAATGATGATATCTTCCTAGGAACGACACTGGGAGCAGGTCAGATAAAATCAACTGCAAGAAAGAAGTTTGTTGAATATGCTATACCATTTTCATACTTAGACGATAAACATAAAAAGAATACTTTCCAAAAAAATGCAAAAATGGGAGATTTTTCTATACCAATTGCCAAGAGAGTTTATATAGCTAGAGCAAGACTTCTACTTAATAAATGTTATTATTGTAGTCCTGCATTGAATCCGTGTTATCGAATAGTCAAAAAGCTGAAGTATCCAAAATTATTTCAACAACGCGCTACAACAACAACAAAAAAATCTAAATTAGAAAACTCTTTCTCTAAGTATAGAACTTCTGTCAATCTTGATGAAGATGACGTTTCACAATTTATCAATCCCAAATATGAAAATCTCAGTCCAAATAAATCATTTGGTGTGAATTGTGAAACACAACTCACTTCAACTCCAAGCACAAGCTCTATAATAAACGGCAATAGCAATAATGATATCTTCCTAGGAGCGACACTGGGAGCAGCTCAGATGAAATCAATTGCAAAAAAGCAGTCTGTTGAATTTGCTAAACCATTTCCATGCTTAGACGATAGACATAAAAAGGATACTTTCCAAAATGATTCAAAAATGGGAGATTTTTCTATACCAATAACCAAGAGAGTTTATATAGCTAGAGCTAGGCTTCTACTTAATAAGCGTTATTTTTGTAGTCCTGCAATGAATCCGTTTTATCAAATAGTCGAAGAGCCGAAGTATCAAAAATTATTTCAACAACGTGCTACAACAACAACAAAAAAATCTAAATTAGAAAATTCTTTTTCTAAGTATAGAACTTCTGTCAATCTTGATGAAGATGACATTTCACAATTCATCAAACCCAAATATGAAAATCTCAGTCCAAATAAATCATTTGGCGTGAATGGTGAAACACAACTCACTTCAACTCCAAGGACAAGCTCTATAATAAACGGCAATAGCAATGATGATATTTTCCTAGGAACGTCACTGGGAGCAGCTCAGATAAGATCAATTGCAAGAAAGCAGTCTGTTGAATTTGCTAAATCATTTTCATGCTTAGACGATAAACATAAAAAGGATACTTTCCAAAATGATGCAACAATGGGAGATTTTTCTATACCAATTACCAAGAGAGTTTATATAGCTAGAGCTAGACTTCTACTTACTAAACGTTATTTTTGTAGTCCTGCAATGAATCCGTTTTATCGAATAGTCGAAGAGCCGAAGTATCAAAAATTATTTCACAACGTGCTACAACAACAACAAAAAAATCTAAATTAGAAAATTCTTTTTCTAAGTATAGAACTTCTGTCAATCTTGATGAAGATGGCATTTCACAATTCAGCAAACCCAAATATGAAAATCTCAGTCCAAATAAATCATTTGGCGTGAATGGTGAAACACAACTCACTTCAACTCCAAGGACAAGCTCTATAATAAACGGCAATAGCAATGATGATATTTTCCTAGGAACGTCACTGGGAGCAGCTCAGATAAGATCAATTGCAAGAAAGCAGTCTATTGAATTTGCTAAATCATTTTCATGCTTAGACGATAAACATAAAAAGGATACTTTTCAAAATGATGCTACAATGGGAGATTTTTCTATACCAATTACCAAGAGAGTTTATATAGCTAGAGCTAGACTTCTACTTACTAAACGTTATTTTTGTAGTCCTGGAATGAATCCGTTTTATCGAATAGTCGAAGAGCCGAAGTATCAAAAATTATTTCAACAACGCGCTACAACAACAACAAAGAAATTTAAATTAGAAAATTCTTTTTCTAAGTATAGAACTTCTGTCGATCTTGATGAAGATGACATTTCACAATTCATCAAACCCAAATATGAAAATCTCAGTCCAAATAAATCATTTGGCGTGAATGGTGAAACACAACTCACTTCAACTCCAAGGACAAGCTCTATAATAAACGGCAATAGCAATGATGATATTTTCCTAGGAACGTCACTGGGAGCAGCTCAGATAAGATCAATTGCAAGAAAGCAGTCTGTTGAATTTGCTAAATCATTTTCATGCTTAGACGATAAACATAAAAAGGATACTTTCCAAAATGATGCAACAATGGGAGATTTTTCTATACCAATTACCAAGAAAGTTTATATAGCTAGAGCTAGACTTCTACTTACTAAACGTTATTTTTGTAGTCCTGCAATGAATCCGTTTTATCGAATAGTCGAAGAGCCAAAGTATCAAAAATTATTTCAACAATGCGCTACAACAACAACAAAGAAATTTAAATTAGAAAATTCTTTTTCTAAGTATAGAACTTCTGTCGATCTTGACGAAGATGACATTTCACAATTCATCAAACCCAAATATGAAAATCTCAGTCCAAATAAATCATTTGGCGTGAATGGTGAAACACAACTCACTTCACCTCCAAGGACAAGCTCTATAATAAACGGCAATAGCAATGATGATATTTTCCTAGGAACGTCACTGGGAGCAGCTCAGATAAGATCAATTGCAAGAAAGCAGTCTGTTGAATTTGCTAAATCATTTTCATGCTTAGACGATAAACATAAAAAGAATACTTTCCGAAATGATTCAAAACTGGAAGATTCTTCTATACCAATTGCCAAGAGAGTTTATATAGCTAGAGCTAGACTTCTACTTAATAAACGTTATTTTTGTAGTCCTGCAATGAATCCGTTTTATCGAATAGTCGAAGAGCCGAAGTATCAAAAATTATTTCAACAACGTGCTACAACAACAACAAAAAAATCTAAATTAGAAAATTCTTTTTCTAAGTATAGAACTTCTGTCGATCTTGACGAAGATGACATTTCACAATTCATCAAACCCAAATATGAAAATTTCAGTCCAAATAAATCATTTGGCGTGAATGGTGAAACACAACTCACTTCAACTCCAAGGACAAGCTCTATAATAAACGGCAATAGCAATGATGATATTTTCCTAGGAACGTCACTGGGAGCAGCTCAGATAAGATCAATTGCAAGAAAGCAGTCTGTTGAATTTGCTAAATCATTTTCATGCTTAGACGATAAACATAAAAAGAATACTTTCCGAAATGATTCAAAACTGGAAGATTCTTCTATACCAATTGCCAAGAGAGTTTATATAGCTAGAGCTAGACTTCTACTTAATAAACGTTATTTTTGTAGTCCTGCAATGAATCCGTTTTATCGAATAGTCGAAGAGCCGAAGTATCAAAAATTATTTCAACAACGTGCTACAACAACAACAAAAAAATCTAAATTAGAAAATTCTTTTTCTAAGTATAGAACTTCTGTCGATCTTGACGAAGATGACATTTCACAATTCATCAAACCCAAATATGAAAATCTCAGTCCAAATAAATCATTTGGCGTGAATGGTGAAACACAACTCACTTCAACTCCAAGGACAAGCTCTATAATAAACGGCAATAGCAATGATGATATTTTCCTAGGAACGTCACTGGGAGCAGCTCAGATAAGATCAATTGCAAGAAAGCAGTCTGTTGAATTTGCTAAATCATTTTCATGCTTAGACGATAAACATAAAAAGAATACTTTCCGAAATGATTCAAAACTGGAAGATTCTTCTATACCAATTGCCAAGAGAGTTTATATAGCTAGAGCTAGACTTCTACTTAATAAACGTTATTTTTGTAGTCCTGCAATGAATCCGTTTTATCGAATAGTCGAAGAGCCGAAGTATCAAAAATTATTTCAACAACGTGCTACAACAACAACAAAAAAATCTAAATTAGAAAATTCTTTTTCTAAGTATAGAACTTCTGTCGATCTTGACGAAGATGACATTTCACAATTCATCAAACCCAAATATGAAAATCTCAGTCCAAATAAATCATTTGGCGTGAATGGTGAAACACAACTCACTTCAACTCCAAGGACAAGCTCTATAATAAACGGCAATAGCAATGATGATATTTTCCTAGGAACGTCACTGGGAGCAGCTCAGATAAGATCAATTGCAAGAAAGCAGTCTGTTGAATTTGCTAAATCATTTTCATGCTTAGACGATAAACATAAAAAGGATACTTTCCAAAATGATGCTACAATGGGAGATTTTTCTATACCAATTACCAAGAGAGTTTATATAGCTAGAGCTAGACTTCTACTTACTAAACGTTATTTTTGTAGTCCTGCAATGAATCCGTTTTATGGAATAGTCGAAGAGCCGAAGTATCAAAAATTATTTCAACAACGCGCTACAACAACAACAAAAAAATCTACATTAGAAAATTCTTTTTCTAAGTATAGAACTTCTGTCGATCTTGATGAAGATGACATTTCACAATTCATCAAACCCAAATATGAAAATCTCAGTCCAAATAAATCATTTGGCGTGAATGGTGAAACACAACTCACTTCAACTCCAAGGACAAGCCCTATAATAAACGGCAATAGCAATGATGATATCTTCCTAGGAACGACACTGGGAGCAGGTCAGATAAAATCAACTGCAAGAAAGAAGTTCGTTGAATATGCTATACCATTTTCATACTTAGACGATAAACATAAAAAGAATACTTTCCAAAAAAATGCAAAAATGGGAGATTTTTCTATACCAATTACCAAGAGAGTTTATATAGCTAGAGCTAGGCTTCTACTTAATAAACGTTATTTTTGTACTCCTGCAATGAATCCGTTTTATCGAATAGTCGAAGAGCCGAAGTATCCAAAATTATTTCAACAACGCGCTACAACAACAACAAAGAAATTTAAATTAGAAAATTCTTTTTCTAAGTATAGAACTTCTGTCGATCTTGATGAAGATGACATTTCACAATTCATCAAACCCAAATATGAAAATCTCAGTCCAAATAAATCATTTGGCGTGAATGGTGAAACACAACTCACTTCTACTCCAAGGACAAGCTCTATAATAAACGGCAATAGCAATGATGATATTTTCCTAGGAACGTCACTGGGAGCAGCTCAGATAAGATCAATTGCAAGAAAGCAGTCTGTTGAATTTGCTAAATCATTTTCGTGCTTAGACGATAAACATAAAAAGGATACTTTCCAAAATGATGCAACAATGGGAGATTTTCCTATACCAATTACCAAGAGAGTTTATATAGCTACAGCTAGACTTCTATTTACTAAACGTTATTTTTGTAGTCCTGCAATGAATCCGTTTTATCGAATAGTCGAAGAGCCGAAGTATCAAAAATTATTTCAACAACGCGCTACATCAACAACAAAAAAATCTACATTAGAAAATTCTTTTTTTAAGTATAGAACTTCTGTCGATCTTGACGAAGATGACATTTCACAATTCATCAAACCCAAATATGAAAATCTCAGTCCAAATAAATCATTTGGTGTGAATGCTGAAACACGGCTCACTCCAACCCCAAGCACAAGCCCTATAATAAACGGCAATAGCAACGATGATATCTTCCTAGGAACGACACTGGGAGCAGGTCAGATAAAATCAACTGCAAGAAAGAAGTTCGTTGAATATACTATACCATTTTCATACTTAGACGATAAACATAAAAAGAATACTTTCCAAAAAAATGCAAAAAATGGAGATTTTTCTATACCAATTACCAAGAGAGTTTATATAGCTAGAGCTAGGCTTCTACTTAATAAACGTTATTTTTGTAGTCCTGCAATGAATCCGTTTTATCGAATAGTCGAAGAGCCGAAGTATCAAAAATTATTTCAACAACGCGCTACAACAACAACGAAGAAATCTAAATTAGAAAATTCTTTTTCTAAGTATAGAACTTCTGTCGATCTTGATGAAGATGACATTTCACAATTCATCAAACCCAAATATGAAAATCTCAGTCCAAATAAATCATTTGGCGTGAATGGTGAAACACAACTCACTTCAACTCCAAGGACAAGCTCTATAATAAACGGCAATAGCAATGATGATATTTTCCTAGGAACGTCACTGGGAGCAGCTCAGATAAGATCAATTGCAAGAAAGCAGTCTGTTGATTTTGCTAAATCATTTTCATGCTTAGACGATAAACATAAAAAGGATACTTTCCAAAATGATGCAACAATGGGAGATTTTTCTATACCAATTACCAAGAGAGTTTATATAGCTAGAGCTAGACTTCTACTTACTAAACGTTATTTTTGTAGTCCTGCAATGAATCCGTTTTATCGAATAGTCGAAGAGCCGAAGTATCAAAAATTATTTCAACAACGCGCTACAACAACAACAAAAAAATCTAAATTAGAAAATTCTTTTTCTAAGTATAGAACTTCTGTCGATCTTGATGAAGATGACATTTCACAATTTATCAAACCCAAATATGAAAATCTCAGTCCAAATAAATCATTTGGCGTGAATGGTGAAACACAACTCACTTCAACTCCAAGGACAAGCTCTATAATAAACGGCAATAGCAATGATGATATTTTCCTAGGAACGTCACTGGGAGCAGCTCAGATAAGATCAATTGCAAGAAAGCAGTCTGTTGATTTTGCTAAATCATTTTCATGGTTAGACGATAAACATAAAAAGGATACTTTCCAAAATGATGCAACAATGGGAGATTTTTCTATACCAATTACCAAGAGAGTTTATATAGCTAGAGCTAGACTTCTACTTACTAAACGTTATTTTTGTAGTCCTGCAATGAATCCGTTTTGTCGAAGAGCCGAAGTATCAAAAATTATTTCAACAACGCGCTACAACAACAACAAAAAAATCTAAATTAGAAAATTCTTTTTCTAAGTATAGAACTTCTGTCGATTTTGATGAAGATGACATTTCACAATTCATCAAACCCAAATATGAAAATCTCAGTCCAAATAAATCATTTGGCGTGAATGGTGAAACACAACTTACTTCAACTCCAAGCACAAGCTCTATAATAAACGGCAATAGCAATGATGATATCTTGCTAGGAACGACACTGGGAGCAGGTCAGATAAAATCGATTGCAAAAAAGCAGTCCGTTGAATTTTCTAAACCATTTTCATGCTTAGACGATAAACATAAAAAGGATACTTTCCAAAATGATTCAAAAATGAGAGATTTTTCTATACCAATTACCAAGAGAGTTTAAATAGCTAGAGCTAGGCTTCTACTTAATAAACGTTATTTTTGTAGTCCTGCAATGAATCTGTTATATCGAATAGTCGAAGAGCCGAAGTATCAAAACTTATTTCAACAATGTGCTACAACAACAAAAAAATCTAAATTAGAAAATTCTTTTTATAAGTATAGAATTTCTGTCAATCTTGATGAAGATGACGTTTCACAATTCATCAAACCCAAATATGAAAATGTCAGTTCAAATAAATAATTTGGTGTGAATTGTGAAACACAGCTCACTTCAACTCCAAGCACAAGCTCTATAATAAACGGCAATAGCAATAATGATATCTTCCTAGGAACGACACTGGGAGCAGGTCAGACAAAATCAACTGCAACTAAGCAGTCCGTTGAATATGCTGAATCATTTTCATGCTTAGACGATACACATAAAAAGAATACTTTCCGAAATCATTCAAAACTGGAAGATTCTTCTATACCAATTGCCAAGAGAGTTTATATAGCTAGAGCTAGGCTTCTACTTAATAAACGTTATTTTTGTAGTCCTGCAATGAATCCGTTTTATTGAATAGTCGAAGAGCCGAAGTATCAAAAATTATTTCAACAATGCGCTACAACAACAACAAAAAAATCTAAATTAGAAAATTCTTTTTCTAAGTACAGAACTTCTGTCAATCTTGACGAAGATGGCGTTTCACAATTCATCAAACCCAAATATGAAAATGTCAGTCCAAAGAAATCATTTGGTGTGAATACTGAAACACAGCTCACTTCAACTTCAAGCACAAGCTTTATAATAAACGACAATAGCAATGATGATATCTTCCTAGGAACGACACTGGGAGCAGGTCAGATAAAATAAACTGCAAGAAAGCAGTTCGTTGAATATGCTAAACCATTTTCATGCTTAAGACGATAAACATAAAAAGAATACTTTCCATAATGATTCAAAAATGGGAGATTTTTCTATACCAATTGCCAAGAGAGTTTATATAGCTGGAGATAAGCTTCTACTTAATAAACGTTATTATTGTAGTCTGCATTGAATCCGTTTTGTCGAATAGTCGAAAAGCCGAAGTATCAAAAATTACTTTAACAACGCACTACAACAACAAAAAATCTATATTAGAAAATTCTTTTTCTAAGTATAGAACTTATGTCAATCTTGATGCAAATTACGTTTCACAATTCATTAAACCCAAATATGAAAATGTCAGTTCAAATAAATCATTTGGTGTGAATGCTGAAACACCGCTCACTTCAACTCCAAGTACAAGCTCTATAATAAACTGCAATAGCAATGATGATATTTTCCTAGGAACGACACCGGGAGCAGGTCAGATAAAATCAACTGCAAGAAAGCAGCCTATTGAATATGCCAAACAATTTTCATGCTTAGACGATAAATATAAAAAGAATACTTTCCAAAATGATGCAACAATGGGAGATTTTTCTATACCAATTACCAAGAGAGTTTATATAGCAAGGCTTCTACTTAATAAACGTTATTATTGTAGTCCTGCATTGAATCCGTTTTATTGAATAGTCGAAAAGCTGAAGTATCAAAAACTATTTCAACAATGCACTACAACAACTACAAAAAAATCTAAATGAGAAAATTATTTTTCTATGTATAGAACTTCTGTCAATCTTGATGAAGATGACGTTTCACAATTCATCAAACCCAAATATGAAAATCTCTGTCCAAATAAATTATTTGGTGTAAATGATGAAACACAGCTTACTTCAACTCCAAGCATAAGCTCTATAATAAACGGCAATAGCAATGATGATATCTTCCTAGGAGTGACACTTGGAGCAGGTCAGATAAAATGAACTGCAAGAAAACAGTCTGTTGAATATGCTTAACCATTTTCATGCTTAAACGATAAACATAAAAAGAATACTTTCCAAAATGATTTAAAAATGGGAGATTTTTCTGTACCAATTGCCAAGAGAGTTGGTATAGCTAGAGCTAGGCGTCTACTTAATAAACATTATTATTGTAGTCCTGCATTGAATCCGTTTTATCGAATAGTCCAAAAGCCGAAGTATCAAAAATTATTTCAACAACACGCCACAACAACAATAAACAAAAATTCTAAATTAGAAAATTCTTTTTCAAAGTATAGAACTTATGTCAATAATTGTCTTGAAATGCGTCACACTAAGATAATAAAGAGCCAGAAACGGTCAGCAGTAAATTTAAACTACCTGTACTTGCTGATTTAATTAGTAATGGTAACTATAGTACTACACATAAAGGAACTTCATCTAGAAAGGAAGCTATAGAGAAAGTTTTGAAAGAGTGTGAACAAGCTGCTCTTTTCTTTAAACAAACAAGCATTGAATTGGAAACTTTACCTTCTCCTAAACCGGATATCGAAGTACCAAGATTAAATGGTTTAAAAATTGCTATTGCTACCACAAAATATCCCAAAGACCTTCAAGGTATGTTAGTATTAAATTTTGATAGTACTTGAATGTTGATTTTCGAACGAGTCACTGCTCAAATGAATATGGTATACTTTTGTCTCTATTATTGACATTTTACTATTACTATGAATATTGCTAAAATTTTCATTGAAATAATGTACATTCGTAGCTGTTTTAAAACACAAACTCTGTAAATGTATTTAAAGGGTACTTGGTAATTGATTTGAGGTATATACGGAGTTTGGTTTTTTCATTTCAATGATACAGATTTGTATGGAATTCTTGTACAATTAAACTTTACTGCTTTAGTTTAATTCAGATCCCATAACATGTCAGATTGTGCATTTAAAATTGGCCTTTTGGTAAATGTGATTTATTTATTTATTAATCTATGCCTAAGCTTTTACAATATTTATAAATAAAATATATGTATATATATATATATATATATATATATATATATATATATATATATATATATATATATACAGTGTGTCCAAATTTCGAGTCTCTACATTGTGATTTCAGTTATTATAAGAGATAGAAATTGGGTTAAATGGGGAAAGATTTGGAGGAATCCAGGCCAGTTTTGTATCCGTTTACAAAATGGGTGTAAGTTGTCTGGTTTTGGAGATATTCGAAGAAAACTAAAAATGGCGGATTTTGTTTTTTGATAATAAAACATGAATCATAAGTCGCACCATCACAAGACTTGCACATTATTAAGACACTTTTCTAAAAGGAGTATTTTAGCATAAACAGAATCATTCGACTGTCTTTTGTTCTCGAGGAAACGCCCACAACTTTTGTTTTTCTTATGGCCGCCATTTTGAATATTAAGTGAATATTATGCGCCTTAAAATTACCTTTTCAAAAATATGCCACATGTCTATAAAAAAAATGCAAAACTATCCTAAATTTTAAAAATAACTAAATTTGTATGTTCTTTAACGTTTGGTAATCCCAACAGAGCAAAAATTTGATTTCCACTTTATGAAAAGTACAATACACATTTTATAATGTACACAAACAGCATTTGTCACAAATTATTAATTATGGTGGTACTAGAGTTAAAATGATATCGTTTTATAATAGTAGGCGGTGGTATGTGACAAAACCAAACAATTGAATTACAGTTATACGTCAAACAAATTCTAAAATTTAGATAAACTTGTGTGTGTTGTAAGTTTTGGTGCCGGTGGTGCTGCATTTTAATTTAAAAATGGCACATGTCTACAAGTTTTCGAATGAGGAAAAGTTTGATATGCTAAATACTTATTTACAATCGTTTCGGAACGCTGAAACGGCATCCGCCAGATATTTGGAATTGTATCCAGAAAGACGACAACCGCATAAAACATACTTCAGAAAAATTGTAATGAATTTACTGAATTATGGTGCTTTTGAACAGACTAGGGAACAATACGACTTAAACAATAGGGAACGTGTTCTAAGCATTACTGAGGCGGTAACACGAAATCCATCCACATCCGTAAGATCTGTAAGCCGTGAACTTAATATTCCAAAATCAACTGTTCATAATATTTTAAAAAAGGAAAAGTTTCATCCTTATAAACCTACTATTGTCCAAGGCCTCAAAAGAGAAGATTTCGCCAGACGAATGCGTTTTTGTAATTGGTACATCCAAAAATGCGAGGAAGAACCGCACTTTCCAGAATTGATAATATGGTCAGACGAAACGCGGTTTACCAATTGCGGGGTGTTCAATAAACATAACACGCATCACTGGAGCACTGAAAATCATCATCTGACGGCGCAACGCAAATTTCAAACGAGATATGGATTTAATGTTTGGTGTGGTATCTTAGGTAGTTAATTATGGTATAAATATTTCAGTAAATTAACCAATGTAATTAATACTTTTATAGGTAATAATTTGATTGGACCCTTTTATTTTGTCAATAACCTCAATGGCGCCAGATATACGGAATTGTTAAGAGACCAAATAGTTCCGACTATTAGAGGACTTGTACCAAATGATGATGATTTTCGAAAACTATGGTTTCAGCAAGATGGTTGTCCAGCTCTCAATTCCCGAGAAGTTAGCGCCCTTTTAGCTGAACATTTTGGCCAAAATATTATATGCAATAGTGGATCAATTATGTGGCCGGCAAGATCACCAGATCTTACACCACTTGATTTTTATTTATGGGGTTTTGCTAAAAATGAGGTATATGAGTTTGAACCGCCTCATAATATAAACGAACTGCAGGAAAGAGTCCGCGACATTCTTAACTCTATAAATAGGCGCATGTTAAGCAGAGTTGTACGGAAAGTTTTAATTAATTGTCTAATGTGTCGTGATGCAAACGGACAGCATTTTCAGCATTTACGGGAAGGAATTTAGATGATAGTTTGCTGTTTCGGTCACATTTAATTTTGTTCCCTAAATTAGATAAGATAGGATACAGTTTTATGTTTAAGTTAATTTTAAGATTTATATCCAATACTTTACGAGTTCTACTTAACAAAATGTATGTGGCACTACTACTACTACTACTACTGTTTGGAAAGTAGAAATCAAATTTTTGCCCTGTTGGGATTACCAAACGTTATAGAACATACAAATTTAGTTATTTTTAAAATTTAGGATTTTGCATTTTTTATAGACATGTGGCATATCGTTGAAAAGGTAATTTTAAGGCGCATAACATTCACCTAATATTCAAAATGGCGGCCATAAGAAAAACAAAAGTTGTGGGCGTTTCCTCGAAAACAAAAGACAGTCGAATGATTCTGTTTATGCTAAAATACTCCTTTTAGAAAAGTGTCTTAATAATGTGCAAGTCTTGTGATGGTGCGACTTATGATTTATGTTTTATTATCAAAAAACAAAATCCGCCATTTTTAGTTTTTTTCGAATATCTCCAAAACCAGACAACTTGCACCAATTTTGTAAACGGATACAAAACTGGCCTGGATTCCTCCAAATCTTTTCCCATTTAACCCAATTTGTATCTCTTATAATAACTGAAATCACAATGTAGAGACTCGAAATTTGGGCACACTGTATATATATATATATATATATTGCTGTGAAACCTCCAAATCCGTGAACTACGCTTTTCGCCTCGGCTGCTCACCTAATTTTATAAATCTCCTCATTCATAAAAATTAAACACATTCCTACCACAAACATCAACGTTAACTCTATTTACATCAATATTCAGAATACATTAAATTTTCAAATTAAATTTCAGCATAAAATTCAGTTTTTAAAAGGAATTTCAAAATTAATTTTATTATCACTTTAACGTGCATCCAGAATTCAAGTCCTTGTTGGATGCCTACTAATTAATATAACAATATAAACAGACCGGAGTCTGAGTACAAAGGGAGCATCTACCACCCCTTTACGTTAATTAACCAGGTTTGTCTAATTGAGCTCAAAGACATACCCAATGTTTCATCATATTCCCGAACATCAAAACAAAATACCCCTTTTTACTTAAACAAGCAAATTTCATCTTAAAATTAAACTTTTATGGTTAGAACAATTTCACTAATGTCCATTTAAAGTAAATCAATTATAAAGTCATTCAATACACACAAAAATGTCAAACAAAATAGTATAATTTACCTGAAGGTTACTGTCCTCGTCGTTTTAAAGTATCGTTTCTTTAGTTAATCACACCATTCAACAGGATTATAATTACGGCTTCTGATTCTCTACGCTTTTAAAATTTTCTCCATCACCAGTTGTTTCTGGGCTTTTCCGGAACTCATCTATGTATATCTGACCCTTGTTTCGTGGATCCAGACACGTATTTGAACCATTTAATTATTAACACCCCCGAAAAATAGCAAATAACTTCATGCTTCTGTCACCAATATACGCCAAAACTGCCTACTTTTGTGTATACATTCGTCGTTGTAAATTTTGCTAATTGGTACAGTGAAACTAAATTTTATTACCTTGTATCTAAGTGCACTGAAGTACATTCATGTTAACACGTAAATAACAAGCTATTTTGAATCACTAAAATATACTAGCAAACTTTAAATTATTTAATCAAACTAAAATGCACGGTTTAACATTTTCAATCAAGTCGCGTATGTACGAGCTTTTAACGCATCGAATCGTCAAAAGTCTAAGAGTCTAAGAGAGCTTGTTTATCTTCATCTCGGTATATATAGCAAAAAGCCTGTCTGTCGGTCGAGTCTCTAAAACGGGTAATTCTAAAGAATTTCTCATGCCATGTTCCCAGTCTGCCGCTCACGCGTCGATTTTTACGAATTTTCACTCGCCCCTTTTAAATCTCAGAAAATTTCCACACGGCACGCAAGCCTGTCCGAGAAAAACTAATTGATTTTGTACAGAAATTGTTGTTCTACCTCTGATATTTGCATCCTATTTTTAACCAATTGTGACCCCCGTGACGTTGCTTAAATCCCGCCTTTTACAATATGTGTCTTTGCTTGACGCATTTTCTCTTTCCTTCTCTACCGTGTTCTTATTGGTGCAAATTGACACTCTTCATTATCGATTATTTCAGTCCACGCGGACTTATCGGGGTTTAATAAACCCGTATCGCACATTCTCGTGAATACTAAGCCCCGGTTTCTCCAAGATTCTTTGAAACATTAATTATCTGCAAAATTTACGCCGAATGTGATATTTAAACTACGCAGGTATTCAAAATAATATTAATTCTCAGAGCTTTATTCCGTGGTATTTTAATCTTGGGTTTTTACAAGTTTCTATAGGTATTGTAGGGCGGCTAGTAAAGCTATCGGAATAAATAGCGATTATTTAACCTTGTCCTTCGATATGCGCTGGTTGATTGCTTGATGTGGAATTATCTAATTGGTTGTGTAGCATGCCGTGAGATTACTGGGGACTGTAATACCAATAAACTCAGCCTTTTAATGAAAGGAGTTTCAATTGACACACTACATTTATTTATTAATATAAAAACTATTTACACAAAGAAACAAGACATTTTGTAATGTAGCAGGAACGTCCTACCACACTGAAAATTGAACAAGAAGTGTTACTGAACTTTGACGGAGCCGTCCGAAGACAAGACTACCGATCATGAACGGAGGAAACATTTGCACTCATAGGCGTACCATAGAATGCGTAGAAAGTTATACAAATTAAACTAATATAAATTAATAAACTAATAAACGCTTTAACATACCGCCCGCCTTGAAAGGGGGACCTTTCAACAAAATAGTTGATAGTAAACAATAGGCATCCAAGCTATGAATTATATGAACAAATGCAAAAATATACAATCTAAACAAAATAATCATGCACAAAGCAAAATGAACAAAAGAATAAGTCACCTTTTTTTTACAAAGACTAAATATAAATGTAATTATAACAACTTATAACTAATACCTATTTTGTAGGATAGACCTAACGCACAGTAGCACACAAATTGCAATTTGAACATGCTTGCACTCACTCGGCACAATAGGAAGTGGGCACAGTTTTGAAAAAGAACGCTTCACTGTTCCATTTGCAGTTTTTACTGAAGCGACTCGACTGATGCCATCAGCGCCAGGGTGAACATCGATCACTCTGCCAAGTTTCCAATTTAATGGCGGAGAATTGTCCTCCTTAATAAGGACTAGAGAATCGGCTTCGAGTCGAGACGACGTCGCACGCCATTTGGAGCGCTGCTGTAACTCGGATATGTATTCTTTATTCCATCTCTTCCATATGCTTTGATGGAATCTTTGAATTTTCTGAAAGACTGCAAGTCTAGATTCTTGTATTTGAGACAAATCTGGATCTGGCAAAGAAACTGAAGTTCTACCAATTAAAAATGTGCAGGCGTCAGTGGCAACAGGTCACTAGGGTCTGCTGATAAAGGAGATATTGGACGGGAGTTTAATGCGGACTCCACCTGTGTTAATAAAGTGCTCATTTCCTCATAGGTAAATAATGTATTTCCAATAACCCGCTTTATATGAAATTTGGAAGATTTTATGCCGGCCTCCCAAAGACCACCAAAGTGTGGACTATGGGCGGGTATAAAATGCCAGGTTATACCTTCAATAATAGTTGAATCAGAAATTGTATGACATTGCTCCTTTAAAAACATGCCTAACTCTTTAAGCTCAGAGTTAGCACCTGTAAAGTTTGTCCCATTGTCAGAGTAA
The DNA here is from genome assembly GCA_036346225.1 of Platerodrilus igneus. NCBI lineage: Eukaryota > Metazoa > Arthropoda > Insecta > Coleoptera > Lycidae > Platerodrilus > Platerodrilus igneus. Next base: position 190,284 of record JARFIW010001465.1, on the reverse strand, counting down.
ACATGCAATGGTTTACCGCGACGTGCTGTGAATCGCCGAAAAGCCATTAGAAAATTTCTGTAGATAAGTCAGTGACCAACTCCAGGTGCACTGCCTTGGTAACAAAGCAAACGAAAAGACATAAATATGATTTTGTGGTCTTGAAGCCACGACCCTTGCGATCCTTAACAAAAAAGGGACCGCCATAATCGACTCCTACTACATTAAATGGAAAGGATGGCTTAATACGTGAAGATGGTAGGTTACCCATAAGGGGTTCTGTTACCTTAGGTGAAAAACGAAAGCATCGTACACATTGATGTACGACTTGTTTAATTAGATTCCTACCGCAAGTGATCCAATACCTTTCTCTGAGGTTAGCAAGTAACATTTGAGGGCCTGCATGAAGCAGCCTGATATGCTTTTGTGTAACAAGAAGTCTTGCAAGACGGTGCTTGCCGAATATTAGCAATGGAAATTTTTTATCAAACATAAGTTGTGAGTTGTGCAGTCTGCCACCAACTCTAATCATGCCCCTCGAATCCAAAAAGGGATTAAGCGATAACAATGATGAAGTCTTTAGGGGAGCACCCCGTGATAACAATTTTAAATCATCAGGAAAAGATTCCTGTTGAGAGCGCTTAATAAGAACTAGAAGGGATTCTTGAATTTCATTAGTTGAAAGAGATCCTGAAAAGCGTGCTGCCTTGAATTCAAACAATTATTGCGAAAGCGCAAACAATAAGTAACTCTCACAAGTTGAGTTAAACTTGAATAAATGTTAAACGGAAAAGGGTCAGGTGAACTGACTGTAATACAGCGAGCTTCCTTTTCATTTCAGGAAGTTCTGTACATGATAACTTGAAAGTAGGCCATGAAGATTCTTCTTCAGTGAGCCATGATGGACCATGCCACCATAAAATAGACTCTTTCAGAGCTTGAGGAGTTATTCCTCTTGAGAGAATATCTGCAGGGTTATCTTGAGTAGGTACATGCCGCCAAATGCCCATCGACGTCAATTGTTGTACATCTGCAACCCTGTTACAAACGAATGTATTCAAGAGATTAGGGTTGGCCTTCAGCCATCCTAATACAATTGTTGAATCTGACCAAAATATATAATGAGAAATGGGTAATTGTAATGCCTTTGAAACTTGGTCAGTCAGCTTAGCTAGCAGAACTGCTCCCAAAGCTCTAGCCTTGGTATTGTAAGAGGTTTCAGAGGAGAAACCTTTGATTTTGAACACAGAAGATTAACATGGAATCTCCCATCTTGATCCATCGATCGTACAAAAATACATGCACCATATCCATGTAGGGATGCATCGCAAAACCATGAAGCTGAACATCAGTAAATTCCTTGCATAAAATATGACGAGAAATTTTCAAATCGTTTAAATTGACGAGATCAGTACGATAAGAACTCCATTTTGCTTGAATGGTTTCAGGAATGAAATCATCCCAACCCAATTTTTCAATCCAAAGTTTTTGAATCAGAATTTTAGCTCCTAAAGTACTGGGACCAAGGAGTCCTAAAGGATCGAAAATTTGTGATATTTCGGAAAGCATGCTACGTTTGGTAGCCTTGAATGAAGATGCATTTGAAATCGTAAACATGAAATTATCGGATTCAAAACACCAAGTCAAACCTAATGTACGAGTGTGCTCATGAGAGCCGAAAGCAAGAACACCTGGATGAATATCCGAATCTGGAATTATGTCTAGAACTTGGGGATTGTTAGAAATCCATTTTGTAGTTTGAAGCAGCCTGAATCAAGAACTTGTTTTACCTTCCTGCAAAGATCACGTGCACCTTGAAGCGTACTACTTCCTGTTAAAAGGTCATCCACATAAAAGTCTTCCTTAATGGTCTTAGAGACTTCAGGAAATGATGTTTCACAGTCGTGACCCAGCTGAGCGAGACAACGAATGGCAAGAAAAGAAGCGGATGCTGTACCGTACGTAACTGTATTTAAACTGTATGTACGAATGGGATCTAAAGAACAAAAGCGCCACAGGATCCTCTGCAAATTTCTCTGGTCAGGATTAACGAGTACCTGTCTGTACATTTTCTGAACGTCAGCTGAAATTGCAAAGGCATGTTTGCGAAAACGAATCAGAATCGAAAACAAATCTTGTTGAATGGTTGGACCAACCATTTGAATACTATTCAGGGAATGCCCTGAAGTGGTTTCCTGAGAACCGTTAAAACAACTCGCAGCTTTGTTGTTAGACTGTCTTCCTTTATCACGCCGTGATGAGGGAGATAATAGGATATTACAGAAGAGCTAGGATCAACTATAGACATATGACCCAAGTCGATGTACTCTTGCATGAATTGTGAATATCGAGCAAATAAATCTGGATTAGATTGTAATCGTTTTTCTAAAGAAAGAAATCTCTTTTGTGCTGTTTGAAGAGAATCTCCCAGAACCTCAATGGACTGTTTGAGTGGAGAGAAACTGTGAAACGACCGTCAGCATCACGACGTGTGTGCTGTTGGAAATGTGCCTCGCAGGCCTTTTCTTCGGTGTGTGAACCCTTTCAATAGGATAGTGTTCAACTTCCCAGAACTTACTGAGAATAGCTGAAGTGTCATCAACAGAAATGTAATTGCACTGAACAGTGTGCGATGCAACAGTAGCCATAGGGCCAGAAATAACCCAACCTAAACGAGTCTTCTGTAAAACTGGAAGATCAAGACCCAGATGAATCTGTCCTACACAAAGAAGCTTCCAAAATGTAGACGAACCCAACAATACATCAATGGTGCTAGGGTTGTCATAACTGTTGTCAAATAATCTGATGTTATCTGGAATTTTGATGCTATTACGTTTGACAGAGAATGTAGGCGTGATACCCGTAATCTCATCAAGAACTAAACAGGAAATATCTATAGTGAAGTTAGTGTGAATCGCCTGGAGTTTGACGTCACACCTTGAATGTATGCGAGAAGCGGCTTGTCCTAAGCCTGAAACTGTGATATCAACATCACGTGTTTGAAGGTTCAATTTCCTGCAAAGATCTGACCGTATGAAGTTCGATTGTGAACCGGAATCTAAGAGGACTCTGACTGTGTGAGTGTTACCATCACTGGAAGTTATCTTAGCCGTAGCAGTTGGCAACAAAACTTGAAAATCGTTTGAACAGAAAGCGGAAATTGCTTGGTTTGTTTCTACAGGCGTGGCTGTAGGCGTTGTTTGTTCTGAATTATTTTCAGATTTGAGTTGAGGCTTGTCCTCATGCAAAAGCGTATTATGTTTACCTTTGCACTTCTTGCATGTAAACTTAGAAGTGCAATTATTGATAAAGTGTCCCTTTGAAAGGCAATTTAAACAAACTTGAAGCGACTTTGCCTTTGAAAGTCTACCTTTTTGAGATAACTTTATAAATTCATTGCATCTATACAATGGATGGTCGCCTTTGCAGACAACACATGATGCTGTAGTTGAAATGAAGGATTTAGTATGTGCCTTTGATGGCCTTTCAAGTACTACTTTGTTTTGCTTTGCTTCTAATGTTTCTAGAAGATTAGCATTATTTTTAGAAACTCTTTGAATTCTGAAATTGTAGGTAGCTCCGACTTTGAAGCATTCCTGGAAACTTCCCATTCACGAAAGGTACGGGAATCCAACTTTTTGGATACAATAAAAATTATCATGAACTCTAAGAGATTTTGTTCTGAAGACAATGACTTAAGAGCTGTATAATGTTTGAAAAGAGTATCGTTGAATTGTCGCAACTTTGATGCAGACTCTTTAGAGAGTGGCTCAAGATCAAAGATGGCTTTGAAATGATTGTGCACTAACATGCGAGGATCGTTGAACCGATCGCAAATTGCCTTCCAGCCTAACGAATAGCTTTCAGAGCGAAATTCAAGCGATTTGACAATCTGGCTTGCAGATCCGGTCAAACTGGCCTTGAGATAATGTAACCGTTGGACGTCGGTCAAAGAAGAGTTCTCGTGAACAAGACTTTTGAAAATTTCATAATATTCCAACCATTCGGAACTTTCGCCGCTAAAGCTTGGAAGAGAAATAATAGGCAAGCGAATTGAAGGCCCTGAATTGTTAGAACTTGATTTACTACTACTTGATGGGGAAACAGAACGATGATTTGTACCACTTTCATAGTTTTGTAATATATTTTCAGCACGTGAAATTGCTGCATAGTATGTTGATTCAAAAGTCTCATCGCAATCCGCATTGGGATCAGCTTCTAAGATCTTGAAGTCAACATCATAAAATTCAGAAAGAATTGGCATTACATCATTTAACCTTTGACGTAATTCCACAATTTGAGTTGAATCGAGAGCTTCATTTGCTCTTTGTTTTGTTTCAAGCAAGTCAATATGCTTTGAAAACCTTGTGAGCCTACCCTTGATATAGCCTCTGGTTCTAATAAACGACTCCATCTGAAAGTGATGGTTATTCGAATACTGTGAAAATGAATACAAAATATTGACACCACGCCACTGGTAGTACCCTTGAAGTATTCTACGTCCCTTGTGAACGTAAGTTAGGAATGTGAGGCTAAACCTGCATTTATTGATACTGAATTTTAAATGTGCATGTATATATAAACTGGCAATTTTAAACCCTTAAAGCTAAATAAAACACATTTCTTTATTTGCTGCAAATAAAAGATGAGCACAATATGTTCACAGGCGGTTGGAAAAGGAAATCAGTAAACAAAGGACTTACCCCTGACCTACCTGCGTATGCGTGAAGAAACTTGTTTCTTTGTACTTGACTTGATATTTATTAGTTACTATCTCTCTCTTGCGCACGGCAACTTGAAAAATGCAACTTGAATATTGGTATGGAATGCAAAGCTTCGGTTTAGTACATCCGTTGCTAATACTTTCTTCTCTTATCATACACGTTCCTCTGAAATGTAGAAAGAGAAAACGTACCTTGTATAATATAAGTATTGTATTTGTAGATAAATTCCTTGGATTTTATGAGCTTCTTTGTAATTAATGCTCGATAATTACAGCTGTGAAAATATGATTAAAACGTCGTTGACAAAATACCATTATTAATATAATATGCGGTGAGAAGGCACCATGTAGGGCGGCTAGTAAAGCTATCGGAATAAATAGCGATTATTTAACCTTGTCCTTCGATATGCGCTGGTTGATTGCTTGATGTGGAATTATCTAATTGGTTGTGTAGCATGCCGTGAGATTACTGGGGACTGTAATACCAATAAACTCAGCCTTTTAATGAAAGGAGTTTCAATTGACACACTACATTTATTTATTAATATAAAAACTATTTACACAAAGAAACAAGACATTTTGTAATGTAGCAGGAACGTCCTACCACACTGAAAATTGAACAAGAAGTGTTACTGAACTTTGACGGAGCCGTCCGAAGACAAGACTACCGATCATGAACGGAGGAAACATTTGCACTCATAGGCGTACCATAGAATGCGTAGAAAGTTATACAAATTAAACTAATATAAATTAATAAACTAATAAACGCTTTAACAGGTATTATATGTTATTAACGGTTTAATTAACTCCAATTAAAATTGATTTCTATCCTTTTCATTTTTAGCGAATACAACTTAAATATTAATTATTATAGGTACACTTTGTTTTACTACCGGTTACTTAAATAGAGTTAATTAAGATAAATTTTGCACGTAATTTCTCTTTGTTTAGAAATAATTACATTACACGCAGAGCTTTTCAATACTGCTTCTTTTGATATAAAGCGTCTTATAAATAATTTAAATTTCTTATTTTTACTGAAACAACCGAGTTTATTTATGCTTCATGGTTTTAATAACGCGTATTATTTAATGAAATTCTTTATACACGGTGATTAAAATTATTTGATGTGATTATTTAATTTTCTACCCTGGTCTAAATATGAGTGTTTTCCCCCTATTTGAATACAAATAATCCCACTTATTTGACTTCAAATATAAAACATTTAGACAAAAAAAAATTACAAAAAAAATTGCCTATCTCCTTCTACCCTTATCTATCTAACTTACCTACTTTATCTCCAATCCAAAAAATATTTACACCTATCCTATATCCCTATCCTATTCCTAACTTTTAACTAATCTTCACTATACTTCACTTCCCCCTACCTAATCCTATATACCTATCCTACTCTTACTCTATTCCTAACTCTCCACTAATTTTATAAGAAATATCTATACTTAACCTATCTTATTTTCTTCCTACATTTACTCTTTATTCTCATCCTAAACCTATTTCTAATTATCTCCCATATTTATTCTATACTTAGCTTTATTTTCCCTAAACACTTACTTATACTCTTCTTTATACACCTATATCTACTCTCTATTCTATATCTATACTAAAATTCACCTATCTCTATCCTTTGTTCATTAAGTTATTTAAATCTAACTCTCTCCTTGACCCTCCAAGTCTTTCTTCTCACCATCCTAATACTCTTCATCCCTATTTCTCCCCCTTCTATATCTATACTTAAATTCCTTATTATCTCACATACAATAAACTTATCATCCCTATTATCCTGACTCTTAAATATTACTTCTTCTTCAGTCCCTACACTTGTCTGTTTCTCATTTATTCTTGTTTCCCTTTCTGCCGACAAACCAAACGATACTACTTTACAATTATCGATTTTTCCTTCTATGGAAAACCCTACGTACCTTCTAGAATTTTTGTGTAATGGAATCCGCCAGAATGAATCCCTTAAATCTACTTTATTAAAAACAAACTTGCCATCTTTACTTAATTTCGCCTTCACCTGCTCCTGATATGCTGCTTCTACCCCCACTACTTCTGCATGTTTTTGTATTAAAGCTTGAACCTCTACTTTCCTTTCCTCTGGACATCTTATCGTGTTGATCTGTTTTACTTCATCATCCTCTACCTCTATTACATTAATACTAAACCCAGTGTCATCCTCTGTGACTTCATAACTGCCCTTCCATGGCACTACCCTATCCTTAATCCTTACTACTTTCCTTTCCATATCTATCAAAACCCCTAACTTCATCATACAGTCAACACCTAAAATGCTCTGAAACTTCAGTCCAGGTACAATTACAAACTCCTGTTCACAGCTTAAACCTCCTATATCTATCCTAAGCACCACAACACTATTCACTACAGCAAACTTCTTTCTATTTGGAGCTACTAAATGGCTACGTTTTATAGGCATAATTCTATCACAAACCTTATCCCTAATTTTGCTGACGAATTCCTCCGATATTAAACTCGCCTCTGCCCCTGTATCAAGTAATACTTCTACATTATTCTCAAAAATTTCTAAATTAATAATTGGCAAACATAATTTTTCCTCAGTTTCTGGCTCTACTTCCTCCTCAATTTTGAAAAATTCACGTGGATGTTCATATACATTTACACAGAAATCTAGTGGTCTGTCACGTTCTAAAAATCCTGTCTCATCCTGTTTTCCGTGCTTGGTCCTGGTTGTCCTTCTACAACCTGTGCGTACGTCCTCCTCGTGTTAATATCCGTGTCCCTGTCTCTATTCGGCGTGCTGGTCACAGTCCTGTTTACTTCCGGTAAACTGTTCTGTCGCGTGTACCTAGGTCTTGGCGTCGGTCCCCTAGTCGCACTATTGCTCCTGTATTCCTGTCCTCGTCGTTCCCAAATCGGTCGAAAATTTCTGCTGTAGTCAGCCCGTCTCGGATAATTCGGTGTCCTGTTGTCAAACCTAACTGTGTTAACGTTTCGTTCTCGTATCTCTCTTGTCCGTCCTACACATACATCGTCATATCTCTGCAAATACTCTAAAAATGTCTCCCGTTCTGTGATGTTTTGTAAGGCCACGCGTTGTCTAATTTCCAGTTCAAAATGTCGTGATAGGTACTTAATAATCTGTCTGTCCGTCAATGGTGGATTCAGTTGTTTGGCCACACTGTACTTGCGGATGGCATATTGCTCCCTAGAACCTGCAAACTCTCCCTTAAATTTTCCTGTAATCAAGTCGTCCCTAATCTGATCCTGTTTGTGATCACTCCAGTAATGTTGTAAAATTTTTCTTCAAAGTCGTGATACGTGTCTATGTCCTGTCCTACCAAATTGTACCATGCTTCCGCGTTGTCCTTTAATAAAGCCTTTATCGTATTTAGTTTGGTCTGTTCGTCAAATAAATTTCCCACTAGATTTCTTACACTATTTATAAAAATTTGTGGATTTACCCTGTTATCGCCATAAAACTTCATGTGTTGGTCCAATGATACTCCACCTGTATAAAATCTGGGACCATCCCCGTTAAATTTGACATGTTGTATTTAATACTACTAACTTCACGTTCTACCCTGCCTAACTGATCCCTACATGAGTCCGTTACTTCAGTCATTTTACGTTTATTTCTTCTTCACAGAAAATGCGTACTTCGGACCTTAAATGTCCCATTTCCTGTCGAAGACCTGTAATATCACGTTCATTTTTTCAACCCTATTTTCAACTTCCCCATCTTTACGGTAAGACTATTTTAAATTCTGAAACTTCTTGATTCGTCTTATCTATTTTCTGACTAATTTGCTCAAACTTACGATTCGATTCCTCACTCATTTCTCTAATCTCTTCTAACTTCCTGCTCGATTCTTCCCTAGCTCTATTAGATTCATCGCTTAGCTGTTCTAATTTTCTATTGGACTCCTCCATCGCTCTATTCGATTCTTCCCTAGCTCTATTAGATTCTTCACTCATCCTCTCTAACATTCTCAATATCATCTCGTTTCCTTGATCCCCTGATTCCGTCCTCGACTGATCTCTACTGCCTCCAGCATCTTCCATTTTAGAAATTTTCTCACACAATGCACTATCGTCACTTCCAATTTCCACTCCTTGACTCCTTAACCACTCTTTTCTCTGCATACGTTCTAATCACTCACACACACTCTAAAATACTCTTAAATTTATACCCACACAAAAACTCTCTCTCTCAGATCGCCAGTTTCCTGGAATAAAATAACAAAAATTTTATTTGGAACTCGAGCCTCACTTTTGGGTCGCCAAATTTTGCTGTGAAACCTCCATCATCCGTGAACTACGCTTTTCGCCTCGGCTGCTCACCTAATTTTATAAATCTCCTCATTCATAAAAATTAAACACATTCCTACCACAAACATCAACGTTAACTCTATTTACATCAATATTCAGAATACATTAAATTTTCAAATTAAATTTCAGCATAAAATTCAGTTTTTAAAAGGAATTTCAAAATTAATTTTATTATCACTTTAACGTGCATCCAGAATTCAAGTCCTTGTTGGATGCTACCACCCCTTTACGTTAATTAACCAGGTTTGTCTAATTGAGCTCAAAGACATACCCAAAGTTTCATCATATTCCTGAACATCAAAACAAAATACCCCTTTTTACTTAAACAAGCAAATTTCATCTTAAAATTAAACTTTTATGGTTAGAACAATTTCACTAATGTCCATTTAAAGTAAATCAATTATAAAGTCATTCAATACACACAAAAATGTCAAACAAAATAGTATAATTTACCTGAAGGTTACTGTCCTCGTCGTTTTAAAGTATCGTTTCTTTAGTTAATCACACCATTCAACAGGATTATATTTACGGCTTCTAATTCTCAACGCTTTTAAAATTTTCTCCATCACCAGTTGTTTCTGGGCTTTTCCGGAACTCATCTATGTATATCTGACCCTTGTTTCGTGGATCCAGACACGTATTTGAACCATTTAATTATTAACACCCCCGAAAAATAGCAAATAACTTCATGCTTCTGTCACCAATATACGCCAAAACTGCCTACTTTTGTGTATACATTTGTCGTTGTAAATTTTGCTAATTGGTACAGTGAAACTAAATTTTATTACCTTGTATCTAAGTGCACTGAAGTACATTCATGTTAACACGTAAATAACAAGCTATTTTGAATCACTAAAATATACTAGCAAACTTTAAATTATTTAATCAAACTAAAATGCACGGTTTAACATTTTCAATCAAGTCGCGTATGTACGAGCTTTTAACGCATCGAATCGTCAAAAGTCTAAGAGTCTAAGAGAGCTTGTTTATCTTCATCTCGGTATATATAGCAAAAAGCCTGTCTGTCGGTCGAGTCTCTAAAACGGGTAATTCTAAAGAATTTCTCATGCCATGTTCCCAGTCTGCCGCTCACGCGTCGATTTTTACGAATTTTCACTCGCCCCTTTTAAATCTCAGAAAATTTCCACACGGCACGCAAGCCTGTCCGAGAAAAACTAATTGATTTTGTACAGAAATTGTTGTTCTACCTCTGATATTTGCATCCTATTTTTAACCAATTGTGACCCACGTGACGTTGCTTAAATCCCGCCTTTTACAATATGTGTCTTTGCTTGACGCATTTTCTCTTTCCTTCTCTACCGTGTTCTTATTGGTGCAAATTGACACTCTTCATTATCGATTATTTCAGTCCACGCGGACTGTTATCTGGGTTTAATAAACCCGTATCGCACATTCTCGTGAATACTAAGCCCCGGTTTCTCCAAGATTCTTTGAAACATTAATTATCTGCAAAATTTACGCCGAATGTGATATTTAAACTACGCAGGTGTTCAAAATAATATTAATTCTCAGAGCTTTATTCCGTGGTATTTTAATCTTGGGTTTTACAAGTTTCTATAGGTATTATATGTTATTAACGGTTTAATTAACTCCAATTAAAATTGATTTCTATCCTTTTCATTTTTAGCGAATACAACTTAAATATTAATTATTATAGGTACACTTTGTTTTACTACCGGTTACTTAAATAGAGTTAATTAAGATAAATTTTGCACGTAATTTCTCTTTGTTTAGAAATAATTACATTACACGCAGAGCTTTTCAATACTGCTTCTTTTGATATAAAGCGTCTTATAAATAATTTAAATTTCTTATTTTTACTGAAACAACCAAGTTTATTTATGCTTCATGGTTTTAATAACGCGTATTATTTAATTAAATTCCTTATACACGGTGATTAAAATTATTTGATGTGATTATTTAATTTTCTACCCTGGTCTAAATATGAGTATATATATATATATATATATATATATATATATATATATACACACACACATACAATACATGATCGTATATAACTTTAAATACTCTCACATAATACCTTTAGCATAAGAATTTTGAATTGCTTAAATGTAGGACCAAAAATGTCTATTTTATGATAATATGTGTTTGTATTCTTTATAATTCTATTTATCGGCGAGTAGAATCCATATAGTGTGCGATTGTAATGTGGCTTTAAGAAGTTACTTTCATGTACACCGTAACATGACTGTAGCGATTAATTACTTTTAATTGATTTATGTTAGATCTGAATCCAACTTCTATCCTTAAATTTGGTCTGTGTAAACCTACCTGTTGCAGGTATGCAGCAGGTATGATTTGAAACATTCGTTATATGAAAATCTGTTCTTGTCTTGGTAGACGCTTGCTTATAATTTGTAAAGTGCAAATACAGGGAAACATTGCTTTATTGAAGCTTTTTACAAACAAACTGGGTATTATATGAGGTTAACTACAATATAATTATTAGAATAATTTCAGATTACATGTTGCTTCTTTCAAATATGAAGTTGAAAATACCAACATCTTTGACATAAATCGAGAACTCTTGGATATGTTCGGTATTATAAATCAGTAATAAAAATTAATTAAACTATACCTTAAAGAGGTTATACACTAGAACTTGTTACGCTATTCCGCGCAAACACGAAAGCAAACCGTAAGAGTAAGTAAAGAAACCGTTTACGCCAAATACCGCAACAAAACGGGGACAGAATGGTAGAATTCGGGCTAGCTCAAAAATGTCGTAGAGTGGCGTGAGTGAAATAGAAAGAACACATTGGAAACCTCAGTAAACTATATTGTCAACATACAACCTCGAAAGGTCATTTACAAAACAACAAAGAATCCAATAATTTGCGTAATTGTTTGTTACAGAGTGATGGTTAACAAAGCGTCATAACATAAAAATATAAAATTGGTAAGCAAATATAACATCTTAGAATCTAAATACTTACTTAATGGTTCATCTTAAATACATGTAAAAGAAAATTAAACATAAACTGTACAGTAATTCTAGGAAAAGAAATGTACATAAATTATACATTCTGCATTTGTGAAGGACATCTCCTCAAGAAATAGTATGACATTAAAATTATACACCCTAACTTAGATTAATCAAATATTAACTACTTTTAAATAGATGCGTAAGTTCTTTACGTTAATGTCTATACCAAAAGGACAAAAGAAACAGTAAAACTGACAAACTTTATAAATATTTATGATTCCGGGTTGGGACAGTGTCATTTTATAAACTAAGGTCGATGTCTCGCCCACTTTTGTAAGGGGCTTCATCAGGACAAGAAAGGAAAATAAGTATTAATATAAAAAAAAAAAATAAAGATAAGAATGATAATATTAAGTAGACAAGTTAGAGTGTAAAGAGTATGTACTTCTGAACTACCAGACTTACCAGCCCATTTAAGCCAAAAGGTGTCTTCTGGCAAAGTAACTTAAATTTTCGTTTAGCTGCTTGCCAAAACAGATGTTTACGTCCTTGTTTGATTTTGACTTCCAGTGTGTTTTCAATGCAGTTTGGATAATTAATTAGTTCCTCGATCTTTTGCGAAACCCTTGTCCCTTTTAATAATTCTGATAGTGCATAACCCGCCGATTCATTTTCTACACAATTAATAATTCCTCAATGAAATTTATATAATTAGGCCAATTGGTGTGTCTTTTATGACAATAATTTCTTAGCAATCTACCCAATTCGTGCATAAGTCTTCCAACTGGATTGGATTGGGGATGATAGATCGTAGTTTTTCTATGTTCGATACCTATTTCCTCCAGTGTATCTACCCATAAATTACTCATAAATTATGCCCCATGATCCGAGAGCTAACACCTGGGTTTTCCTACATTAGGGATAAAGTCATCAGTTATTTTTTTCAATAAAACTTTGACAGTGGCCCTTTTGACTGGGTATAATTTGACATATTTAGAAAATACATTCCTCATTACTAAGATGGGCTTCAAACCGCCCCTACCAGTAGGTAATGGTCCAAACAAATCAATCGAGATCAAATTTAATGTTTCCCACGCCAATTCACTTTTCATAGGTCCCCACTGAGACCGGTTGCTCACTTTCATCTTTTGACAAATATCACACACTGCAATAACTTTTGCTACTTTAGTCTTCAAATTGGGTATGTAACAAGTATCCTTCAATAATGATGTGCATTTCTGTTCTCTAAAATTACCATAAATGAGGTGATATTCCCAAATTGGTTTATTCACAAGATGCTGAGGAGTATAGAGAAGCCACCATTTGTCACATTTTTCACTTTTTCTGAACAGCATATTTTCATGTATTCTAAATGTTTTCTGTAGTTGCGCTTGTTTACCCCGACGATTATTTACCAACTCCTCCTTCAACCACACTATATGTTCATCCTCCACCTGTTGCTTATGAAGTCCTTTTAGCATTTGTCTCAAATTATTTCTTTCATTAAACTTTGTCTCTACTGGGGCTACCACAATTGCCTTATTTTCCCTGACATCTACGTACCCATTCTGCGACAGCAAATCTGCAACCACATTATCTTTCCCTTTCCTATAAGGATTTCCATCTCATACTCCTGCAAAAACAAGAACCAACGCATTAACCTAGCGCTCAATGCCTTAACATGAAAACAAAAATTCTAAAGTTCGATGCTTAGTCAAAAAATAAATTTTGAAACCCAGAATATAAGGACGAAATTTCTTACAAGCAAAAACTATACTGAGTAACTCTAATTCGTTTATCATATAATTCTCCTCAGCCGCCAACAAACCACGACTGGCAAAAGCAAAACTATCGACTTCCCCTTTTTCATTAATTTGAAATAGATGAGCCCCTAATGCCCTTGCTGACGCATCCGCCTATATATAAATAGGTGCTTTAAAATTAGGGTGTTTGAGTTCAATTATTTCTAGAAATGTGGCTGTAATCTTGTCGAATGCTTCACTTTCCTTCAAGCCCCAACTCTACCTTAATTTTTTATGCAATAAAACAGTTAAATTTGTAGTCAACTCTGCATGTTTTTTTATAAATTTCCTAAAAAAATTGCAAAACCTAAGAACGATTGAAGATCCCTTTTATTCTTTGGTTCTGAAAAATTCTGAATCGGTTTCAATTTCTCTGGGTCCATCCTGATCCCTTCCACACTTACTACATATCCCAAAAACTTCAATTCTTTTAGAAACTCTGATTCTCACTGAACTGTCTTTCTTCATTACAATTACTATTGGATTCGAGTAAGGTGAACTAGATCTCTCAATGACATTATTTTCTAACATTCGATTAATTTCCTTCATCACGGCACCACTTTTAAAGACAGGTATAGGGTATGACTGTTTAACAAAAGGAATATGTTTCTTTGTCCGTAAGGTGAATTCATATTGATTACACAGACCCGGTATATCAGAAAAAACTGCCCTATGTTTAATTTTTAATTTTTCTATTTTACTCAAATCATCTGACCTTATATTCAAACAAGTTAAAGCATCATTATGGGTCTGCATATGCCTATCCATCATATTTTCCTAATTATGGAGTCGAGCTGGACACAATTCACATTGAAACTGTTCCAATGTGTCACTATTACTTTCAGTATCCTCATTCACACTAGCTAATAATTCCCTCGAAATTTATATTCCCCCTTGTACTTTCCTGGCTCCTGTTAACTCTACTGCAAACTGGTTGTCCCTAATTTCTAAAAATCTTTCTATATCTTGCAGGTTTAATTTATATGAATTCCCACAAATATTAAACCTAACTAACCTAACATTTTCGTTTGTTGTAGCTCCTTGAGAATTTACTTCCCTTGATATATCATCAGCTATGTAACTAAATAATCTGTTTCTAAAATCTAATACCACTTAATACTTCACTATCCAGTCTGTCCCTAAAATAGCAGGCATATTTACCCCTTTTACTACTAAGAAAACTATAGGTATAACTTGATCAGCTATGACCACATTTAATAAAGCTTGCTTATTTACCTTCGTTATTTTCTCAGTTACACCCTGTATAGAAATTCCTACTGCTGGTAGTATGAGTACATTTTTCTTATCCGCTAGAAAAATTTGCAGTACTTCTTTCGATATAATACTGGCCATACTACCAGTATCAATTATTGCTTAAAAATAACTATCGCCTACTAGACATTTAATTTTTTGGAATATAACCCTGATCTCCCTCCCCACTATCTGTTCGTATACCCTTAATGTGGTTCATGTACTTGATACCTAATTTCTTCTTGCTTTCGCTGTGACCAGTACGTAGCCAAAAACTGAGATTTAATATCCTGAAACGTATTCCAATTTAATTGGAAACGTGTTGCCCAAATTAAAGAATTCCCTTCCAAGCAACTCGTTGCAAATTTAACTTTTTGTCCTTCCCACATTGGACTTATTTCAAAGTATTTTTCCAAATTTTTTTATAAACTTAACAGGATGTGTTTTACCTCTATTTCATCAAATTTGGATTTCTCGCCCTCATAGCTACTTGTACACACATGAATGACTCGACTTATTTTAGATTCAGACATTTTGTCAA
Source organism: Platerodrilus igneus (assembly GCA_036346225.1). NCBI lineage: Eukaryota > Metazoa > Arthropoda > Insecta > Coleoptera > Lycidae > Platerodrilus > Platerodrilus igneus. The sequence continues at coordinate 174,688 of JARFIW010001465.1, read as the reverse complement.
TTAACTGCTTTATTTCCATACTTAATTTGTTAATTGTTTCATTTGCCTGTTTATCGACTTGACTTAATTCACTTTCGTAATTTACTATTCGGTTTTCTACCCTTTCAATGCTACCCCCTTACCCCAAATCTTTAATTTCCCCTACAACAAAAACATTGTTTTCTTTTTTGTTCAATTTCTTGTTCTATTTCGCTCTGTACCCGTTCTAATTCATACTCGCTTAATTCTTTTAATTCCTGTATTTGTCCTTCTAATTTCTTATTTACACTTCCCATATTAAAATTTATTTTTTCTCGTAGCTTTATAATTTCTGCCCTAACGCCTTTTGTAATATTTTTTGTGATATCTTTAAATAGCGAAACTAGATACATCTTTCCAATTTTGTCTTGTATTTCCCCTTATGCTCTGTCCCACTGCTCTATTGATACACTAATATTACTATCTGATTAAGTCATTTTGCATAAAATTTAAAAGTACTAGTTAAAAACTCGGATTTTATTATTAAACAAGATTCCTTGCAAAATTAAAACTTTAAAGTGACAGCCTATTGAGCTCCACATTTTCCGTGCCAATTGTAATACTTCGCCCTTTTTCTTCGTCTTAAGTTACATTCAAAGGAACAAGAAACGAGTTACCTTATACATATAAACTAAAACGCTAACTCTATATTTATTCTTATGGTTCAAGATTTTAATACAAGACTCCACTTACCTACTCCACAAGTTTGTTGACTATCTCTGGTCCAACGGCAAATCACTATACTTCACTTGAACGCCTCGTCTCTTCTACAGCGGAGAGTACATGGACATTCCTCAGGGTGGTTAGGCACAGAAATTTGAGATCGGCTACTGGTGAGTTAACTTACCCAAGAGTTTACAAAATCCTTGCACCCTAAATGTATTTCAATGCACACCTTTACCTAATTGTAAAATTTATATGTATTTCAACATTCATATCCAGTCATTAATTTAATAACCTTTAAGTATTTACTGACCTATGGGGTATAGAGATACATCGGCATACATTACGTATATTGACAAACTTTTCACTGTCTTGATCTTTTACTCAATAAATTAAAAGACATATATGAACGCACAAAAAAATATCTATTATTTTAACTAAAACTTACTTCAACTCGGGTTGTTCTACACTGGACTAATCAATGTAAATTCTATAAATAAAACAAATTGACCCCGAACTAAACATAAACCAAGAACTCTAGTATTTTAGACTAAATTCGTAATATTAAGTGGTAATGTTAATAATAATGACCCAAAATTCAAAAATTAACTTAATAACTTATTAACATATTCATATAAAAACATTTATATAAAGGTTCATACTTGCATCCCAACGTGTATACATTCATATGCATATACACGCCCGTTCTCTCGAATCATTTATTCAGTTTCACCCAATACCTGTTATGTGTATACAATACCCACTGTTACTCTAGTGTCTACGGTACTTCCGAGGTAACTTATCCTCACCAGGGTTGATAGTGCTTAACACAGGTGTTGATAAACTTTGTGCTCGAACACCCTTATATACTTCTACTTCTTCACCTTTGACTGTTGATTCGCTTCCCACGAAACCAAATTGGATTGGAACCAAGCTTCCAAAAACCTGGCCTGTTCATTGAAACTAGCAACTTCACAAGGTAGTGAATCATATGGTGTTAGGGTATTACATAGTTGATAATGTGTACAGGGGTTATTCTTGGTAAACCACGAACCCGTGTGGTTGGTGGTTACCCATTGGGCGCGTCCTCAGGTGGTGGATAGGGGGGACCCAGTGTCACTGTACGAGTAATCGTTCGCTGCCATCGGGTTATGTGACAGAATAAGCCTAGCACTCGTACTGATTCAGAGCACTGAGTAGCATAAAACCTACAATATGCGGGGGAACGAGTGTACGTCAATGCGGACTAAACCCCGCATGATGATGGTTAGGTTAATCTCACATCACGGACCAAACCACCAAACCCCTACTGCTACATGGGCCGGTAGCGGTCTGCACAGGGGTCCAGGCCACCTCGTGTTTGTGCCGCGCGAGGCGACCCGTGTCGGTCGGATGACGGGATCCTGGTGGTTGAGCCACAGCTGAGGCGGTTTAGATCCTCAGTGTCTGGCAACACGCCACTTTGGCCCAGATTTCACCTAGACGGGGGGTCGAGACTAACCCAACTCCATCAATCGGCTGTGTCGTCGGGTCAGACCGCTGACTGGGTGAGCTCTTGAAGGTGAAAGGCATGCAGCCGGTACTGTGCGTGAGCAGCACATGCTACATGTGTGCTGCTACAAAGCGGTATGCGGGCTCGTACGTCAGTCATCTTACGGGGAGCTATATCTTCCTGGTAGCCCTGGTGTTGTTTTTACACACCCCAAACTTGGGCTCCGTGGTGGGTGGGGAGCTGGGAAGATGAACTTTATTTTTAAAAATATGGATCCTATAGTCTGTAGTTAATCTAGAGGGTGCGTCCTCGGACACCCCTCAAGTTTTGTTGCAGGTCCCACAGGAACTGCAACGAAAAGAACAACAACATCAGCCCCAAGGTGGGGAGAAGGTTAAGCCACAGGTGTGGCAAAAGCAACGCCCACAGAGAAAGCGAATCAGAGGGGCTGAACAGAAAAGAAGGAGGAGGGCCCGTTTGGCGGCACCGGAGGGTGTGGTAGAAAAGGCTGGCCCTATAGCTAACCTCTCCACGGCACAACCTGGTGCCAATCAAACACCCTCCACTTCAAAACCATCCACCTCCGCCCCTAGGCCTGCAGAGGCCAAGGCGCGGAGCATGAAGAGCCAGATCTGAGGGCACCCCTCCGCAAGATAGACCGCGGAAGAGGGGATGTCAGACTGGTACTAAACAGCCCGTCACTGGCAGCTACGTGGAGGCAGCTGCTAGGCACCTTCAGGTGACTGTCATAGACAAAAATAACCCTTGGGGTAAGATTACCAAGGCCCAAGCAGAGACCTTGCAACTAGCAATCTTCCAGATCTGGTGCGAGGATGACCACTCCCTAACACGGATTACGGAGTCGGTTGGCAATCTTCCACAACTGTGGGAGGCTGCACGCCTTACAGTCGTCCAGGTGTTGCCTAGGCTCCTGAAGGCAGCGCTGTGGTTTCCGGGGCCCCCGGAAGACATGGAGGTCGTCCAAAGGCGTCTGCGTGTACAGAACCCTTGGGCTGATACATCCAAGTGGTGCGTCTTCCACACCGCCACAAGAGATCAACCTCCAGGGAGGCTGATAGTCTTTGGCGTTGGGGAAGCCGCGAGGAGACCATCAACAGAAAGGGAGGCAAGCTACACTACAAGCTCACCTCCCTAAATCTCAAAATACAAAAATCGCAACCTGCCGCAGAGGCAGCCCAACTGGCTGCCGCACAACAGCAGGCTCAACCTCCACCTCCTGAGCAGCTAAAGTGAGCTCCGCTCCTACAGCAACCTCAGGAGGCTGAGGTAGGCGAACCATCGACTGCGTTAAGCAGTCAGATGGACACCGCAGACTCCGATCCGCTGCTAGTGGGATGGCTTGCGGAGGAGTACAGTAAAGCGTCACTGGACAGCCCGCCCAGTGAGGCTTGATAAGCAAGTTTAACCCATCGCAGTCCAATGGCGGGACTAAACTTAATACAACTAAACCTGCAACATTGCCGGGCGGCTGCAGCATCGTTATGTAGACACCTGAGCAATAACCAGGCCATCGCCCTTATCAATGAACCCTGGGTGGTTTGCTCAGGAATCTCGGGACTGGGAAGCTTAAATGGTACTATCTTTGCGGCTAGTAACCAACCTAAGCCAAGGGCATGCATCTACATACCCAGGCACTTAAATGCTCTCCTCCTGCCACAACTGAGTGGCCGTGACGTCGCAGCCGTACAGATCAGTTGCAGGATGGGAGGAATTACTGACATAATCTTGGTCTCAGCCTCCTCCGGAGTTGACGGCAGTCATTGATCATTGAAATAGGCACAAAAAGCAACTGATTATCGGATGCGATTCCAACGCGCACCAAGTGGTATGGGGTAGCACAGATACAAACCCCCGTGGAAAAGTACTACTCGAGTATATATCGAGTAAGAATCTGGAGATTCTTAACTAGGGCAGCGAACCCACGTTTGTGACATCTTGCTTCCAGACAGTCATCGACTTAACCCTGGCATTGTCAGGCATTTCAAGGCATATCTTGAACTGGCAGGTGACGCCTAAAGCGACACTGTCAGATCACAAATTGTTAAGTTTTAATTTAAAGGCAGCAGTAGCCGTCTGTAAAGAATATAGGAACCCAAAAGTGACCAACAGGTCTGTCTACCTAGACAGCTTGGAGCAACGCCTTTTGTCATCACAAGGTACTGACAACCCAGAAACAATAGAAGAGCTACAGAGATACTCGGTCTCTCTACAAAACTCCATTGTATAGTTCTTTGAACAGGCATGCCCGGTTAGGACAGATTCTACTCGCTCCATTACCCCATGGTGGGGTGCGGAGCTACAGAAGCTGAAAAAGATCCTGGGCGCAAACTGTTTAATTTATTTATTTATTTATTTACTTAACGGGAAACCCCCTTTTTACCAACACTTACAAATATTTACAACAGCATGTTATAGTAAAAAACAACACAAAACAAAAAACAAAAAGCATAAAAGCACATTCTAAAACATAAACAATTAATCTAAATGAACATTGATCTAATTTCTTGTAAACAACATTTTCTGCAAAGTACTACGGAAATTATTGATCGAAGGGCAGAACCAATCAAGTTGAGGAAACTTATCTGAATAAACTGCACATCGGTTAAGCTATGAATGGTAACCATAATTTGTGGTATGTATATAACGATGTACAAATGCAGTTGGAGTACCTCTGGTGACTCTATTGGGAACATTGAAGTGTACTTGATGTAGAATTTCAGGACAGCAAATCAGATAGTTTATAATTTTAAATAGAAAGCACAAGTCCAGAAAAAGATGTCTCTGTTGTATACTTAGGAGTTGGAGTTCATTCATCAAGTTGACAGTAGAGTAAGATGAACCGTACATGTTCCATTTGTAAGCAACGTACCGTAGAAAATTCTTTTGGACTTTCTCTATTTTATTAAGATGAGTTTTATAATAAGGTGACCAGATAACAGACCCATATTCCAAGATACTCTGAACTAAGGATAAATACAGTAATTTAATGGTTTCATAGGAAAAGTTTCTAGAGTTTTTTTGTATAAAACCTAGCATCTGCAAGGCTTTGGTTGAACATAGGCAATATGTGAAATATATGAGAGCTTGGAGTCAATTACAACCCCAAGATCTTTGATTTTTACAACACGTTGAAGAATAACATTTTCTATAAAGTAATCCATATGATATGTATTAGTCGCACGAGAGTAAGTGATCACATAACATTTATTAGTATTAAGAAAAAGCCTATTTAATTCACACCATACAACCAGTGAATCAAGATCAGCTTGAATTAATAGGTGATCACTTGCGTAAAAAATGGATTTGTACAGCTTTAAGTCATCAGCATATAACAGGAAGGAGCAGTATTTGAAGCAGCTGACAATGTCATTAATAAAAAGAAGAAATAATAGGAGCCCAAGGTGCGAACTTTGCGGTACCCCCGAATGCACAGTAAATTTGAATGATACAAATTGTTTGTATTTAACTGCCTGCCACAAAGATATGATGAAAGCCAGTTGTAGATGTTTCCTCCAAAACCAATCTTGTCGTCTAATTTCTGCATCAGAAGATTTAAGTTCACTCGATCAAAGGCTTTAGAGAAGTCCGTGTAAATAGCCTCAACTTCTAGACCATTCTCCAAAGATTGTATAATTGAATTAGTGAATATTAGTAAATTTGTAGTGGTGGACTTGTGTTGCTGAAAACCATGCTGGTTACAACTTATTATTTTTCTACAATTCCAGTATAGAAATTTTGAAATCAAGAAATGTAACAGTTTTGGAATAGCAGATTGAGTACATATACCTCTATAATTAGATACATCCTTTTTGTCTCCGGCTTTAAATATAGGATTTATATAACTGAGTTTCCATTCTGAAGGGAATTTGCCAAGAGACAAAGAAAGGTTAAATAAATCTGTTAATGGTGAACAGAGGCCATAAATGCATTTCTTTAATAAGATGGAAGGAATACCATCTGGACCAGGTAACTTGCAATTTTTTATATTGCATATAGCTTTAAAAACGTCACTTTTACTAAATTGTAAATTCTGTAAATTTAGTGATTGGGAGACAGTTGTGTCAGGTGGGACTATGTCTTCTAAATAATAAACTTGTGAAAAGTATTCAGCAAATAAGTTTACTATACTCAAACCATCAGTGCCTTTGGTATTATTAAATTTCATTTGTTCAGGAATTCGGTTTGTATTTTTCAGATTGTTAATATGTGTCCAGAAGTTTCGAGGATTTGTTTGTATACTATGTTCTGTACATAGCATGTACTTCGAATAAAGCCGAGCACTGAGACGTTTGGCTAGGCTACTATAGAAGATAAACCTGTGGTAAGACTCCAACTTATTTGACAATTTATAATGCTTATGAGCAGCTTTTTTCATGTATATAAGATTAATAAGTTCCTTACTGAACCAACTAGGAAATGTAAAGGGTTTAATAAGCTTCTTAGGAACATAGGATTCCAAACCATGTTGAAGTAAATAGTAAAAATGTTCAGTGGCATCATCAATATTCTTCATTGTTGTACAAAATGACCAATCAATTGTATTAAGGTAGTGGTTAAGGGATTCATAATCCACTTTATGAAAATCATATCTATATTCCTCATATTGTAGATAAGATTGATCTTTTTCAATCAGTACTTCAAAAGTTAAGGCTCTGTGGTGATAACTGTTATTCATTATTAATTCTATGGCTGGCAAAACATTCAGAATGGGAATGTTAGAAAAAACAAGATCCAAGAGTCGGTTGTTGTTATTATAAACCCTACTATGCTGTTTCAGATTAAGCAGAGAAGAAGAGGCAATTAAAGGTTCAGGTGCAGCCCCATAGTTGCATAAGATAAATTCATTATTATTCCAGGTTGCTCGAGGTATATTAAAATCACCACATAAAATTATTTTAGCATTAGGGTAATTAATACCGACCTCTTCAATAGCACTACAATAAGATTCGTAAGTCTGAACTGTAGAGGAGGGAGGAATATATACACCCCCAATGATAACTAAGCAACCAATGTCATTGATAGCAATAAAGAGCTGTTCTACATCAAATACCCTAGTTTTGATTAATTGTGCAGAGAACGAGAACCGCACTAAAATAAGAACACCACTACCATGCATTTTATTACTAGTATATTGGCTTCTATCAACACGGAAAACATTATATAAATCAGTTGTAAGTTCATTATCGTAAATTGCATTATTAAGCCAAGTTTCGGTTATAACTAAAACATCGTAATTATTACTGAGGATAATGCTATCTTTAAACTCACTTAAACGGGATCTAAGACTGCCCACATTTTGATAGTACACAGTTAATTGAAAAAGGGGTAAATCTAGTTTTTTGTGTAATGTTTATGATTAGTCGGTACAATAGTAGGTGTGTTATTTAAATATTTGATTATCACTGCTTCCCCTTTTTTTTGGCGTTCGCTAAGTTCACTTCTAAGCATTTTCAGATAATTTCTTTGTTGTGCAGTGGAATCAGCAGCAACACGAAAAGGTGTATTGACTAACTTTGCACTGTTTTTTAGAATAGAGCAGGCAATAGCACTGTCACTACAGATGACTTTCAAAGGCCTAGGTTTATCTCCTTTCTTCCCCAATCGAATGACGGCCACCGGAGCGACATCATAAATTTTTAATGTGTTTAATACCTGGGTAACAGCGGTTTTATCAATTTGTTGACGTTCAGATACATTAGCAGAGTTAGGTTCAGTAACATTAAAAAGTATAAAGTTCCTACTTCTACTAACCCTTTCATTGATTTCAGAGTAGAAAGATTCACAATTTGAGGAAAAATTTAGAGCTTCTAAACATTTAATGGTTTCTTTAAGATCTTGAACTTCATTTTCCAAAATTTTACATTTTTTAATCATTATTGGAAAAAGTTTGATTGCTGTTGTGCAATCATCACAAAAAAAGAACAGGGATCTTTGTTTCCTTAGTTGCATAATTCGAATTTCTGATGATCCTAATTTAATACAAACCGGGTAGTGGATGAAAGAAAAATTAAATGGGCTATCTCAACTCTCAAACCGTTTAAGTACCCTGGAATGAATGGCATCTTCCCCGCCCTACTACAGTGGGGAGTGGAGAGGCTGACACCATTCCTTGTGGTACTTTTTAGGGGCTGTATTGCTTTTAGATACATCCCCAGCAGTTGGAGAGAGGTTAGAGTTGTCTTCATTCCTAAACCAGGCCGGAAGGACTACTCCCAGGCTAAATCCTACAGACCGATCAGTCTCACGTCTTTTTTGCTAAAGACCTTGGAGAGACTGTGCGACAATGATACGAGGGAGAGGATAATGCTTTCTTATCCACTTCACCCAAATCAACACGCCTTCATACCAGGAAAATCAACGGAATCTGCCCTCCACGCTGTTGTAGGACGGATTGAAAAAACCCTAGATAATAACATGTCCGCCTTAGGCGCATTTATTGATATTGAGGGTGCGTTCAGCGAAACCACTTTCGCAAGCATTGATAGAGCTCTACGGACACATGGAGCTGAGGACACTCTTCGGCAGTTTACCATGCAGATTCTGCGATGTCGACGGGTACACATCAATGTGGGGGAAACCTCAGTAATTAGGGCGGTAGGTAAAGGCTGTCCCCAGCGGGGCGTGCTCTCACCGCTACTATGAAATTTAGTAGTGGACAGCCTTCTCCAACGTCTTAATGAGGCAGATTTCTACACGATAGGTTACGCCGACGACATAGCTATCCGAGTAGTCGGCAAATTCGAACAAGTGCTGTGTAACTTGTTGCAAGCAGCACTAAGGATCACGGAGCTCTGGTGCTCCGATAACTTTTTAACCATCAACCCCAACAAAACGGCGCTGGTGTTGTTTTCCAATAAAAGGAAGCTGACGGTAACCAAATTGCCAATGCTCTTCCAAACTTCTCTGCCCTTATCAGAAGAAGTCAAGTATCTGGGTATTATACTTGATAAAAAGCTGAACTGGGCCAAACACCTACAAATGAAAACTAGCAAAGCCAACCAAGTGTTCTGGCAATGCAAACGGCCATAGGCAAACTTTGGGGTCTTCCACCAAAGGCTGTCTTGTGGCTATACATCATGGTAGTAAGGCCGATGTTCTGCTATGGTGCTGTAGTCTGGTGGCCCAGGACCAGACTGGCCCATACAGTCAAAGATCTTACGCATATCCAAAGAGTGGCCTGTCTAAACATTTCAGGTGCGATGCGTTCTATACCTACTGCAGCCTTAGAAGCCATCCTAGGCCTCACTCCGCTGGACCTACATGTGGAGGAGATGGCTTTGAGAGCGGCAATGAGGCTGCGGTTCAAAGGTCTATGGATTGATAAGGGAGGCGGTGGTAGACACCACAACATACTAAGAGAGGCGGTGCAGAACACCCCTCTTGGGAGGAGTGGTTTATTCGATCGCACCCATAATGATTTCCAGGAAGCACTTTGGGGTTTGCCTAAACTCTGAGGACGCCTCTAAAACGGAGATCTCCATCTACACAGATGGTTCCAAAACAAATGAAGGTACCGAGGCAGGCATCTTCTCCGATGACCTAGACCTTCATGAAAGTGTTGCGCTGGGCAGGCTGGTAACTGTCTTCTAAGCGGAGGTCATAGCCATCATGCATGGCGCTAATGCCATACTGGAACGTGGAATTCAAAACAAAGCTATACGCATCTTGAGCGATAGTAGAGCAGCTCTTCTGAGCTTAAACAAGCAGAAGCTTCTCTTGGGGGTGGTATACCAATGTCATTGTGTTCTCGAGCTCGCTTCTAATACAAACGCCCTTGAGCTGGTTTGGATCAAAGGGCATTCAAGAGTACATGGTAACAAACAGGCCGATTCTTTGGCGAGGCAGGGAGCGGCTTGGGGTTTTGTCGGCCCTGAGCCATCGGTTGCTATTGCGCCATTGGTGGTGTTCTCCATGATAAGACAAATAACCCACCGCCATCACAAGGATAGGTGGGCTTGTACATTAAGCTGCCGGCAGGCAAAAATGTGCATAAGGTCTCCCATGACCAAAATAGAAAAATTTGTTATACGCTTACCAAGACAGAAACTACGGCTACTAGTAGGTATTCTGCCGGGCATTGCACTTTAAGGAAGCACCTGCACAGGATGGGTCTGTCAGACAACCCCACCTGTCGCGGCTGTCAACAGGCGTATGAGACGGCGGAGCACATTCTGTGCACCTGTCCGGTACTCGCCCGATTTCGAGGATCCATGCTGGGGGACTTCTGGCCTGAGAAGGCCGGAATTCGAGACACCCCCTGATCCGACATCCTCAAATTCACCTGCAAGTTCGGGTGGCTGAGCTATGAAGGACCAACCTAGGGCAAGGAAGGCAGCACACTGGGCCCACCAGGAGGCCTAAGTGCACGTGGCTTTAAGTCACCCTTCCCAATTTAATCAATCAATCACCACGAACTGTGCGGAGGTGGCAATTGCCTGTGACCCTCAAAACAATTTACCGAACCTCCACTATCCTCAAATAATGAATGGTATGAATGTGGTTCTTCTTCATAGATTTTATATTTATTTAGCCTACTGTCACCATCGCTAAACAATGAACTGTAGGTTGGTAGTGAATCATCAAATTCTTCGCAATCAGTAAAATTGTGCTCCCTACCATCAAACGACTTGCGACTTAACCATTTAGTTTTCTTATTAAAATTAACTTCATCATTATTAAATTCTCCTTTAAGAGCCTATATATATTGTCGATTAAGATTAATCGGGCTTAAAATATTTTATCTTAGTACCTTATTTTGTAGAATGGAGCTGATATTTATGTATCTCCGAATACTAATATTTAGTATTATGTCCACCACCAAATTCTTGAATTCCACTATTTCTTCAAGTATAAGCTTCATCACCAGAAATCTCACCAATTATTGTTTGAACCAATATGAAAATTTTTTTGCCTTTCAGATTTATTAACCGAACATATACGTTGATTTACATTTGAATATAACCAATGCCTCAATGTGGTTATTCAACAACTCACATAACAACCGTAACAACCCACAGTCTAGTTATATTAGTATTTGTATATTAATTAATATTTTCAACTTCCTGTATTTATATACTTTCAGACACGTGACTGGTCCGGCCAATCAAAAACCCTACATATTTCACAATTTTAAATCATCCCTACATGTGCTTTCAGGTTAGTTGCTTAAATCAACTTTTATTATTACCATTGCTGATTGGAAAACACGCTATATTTAAATTTAAGTTATTCGTCAATATTCTAAATTACTTTCCGTTCATATTTTTTGTAGATATCGCAAAACATTAAATATTGCAACACTTCCGGTTTCGAATTTCCTAGAACAAACTAGCATTTCCTTTGGCGCCCTAATTTAAAAATTACTAAATTCCAAGGGATGTTAGATATCAGTTGGCATAGGTTATGGTCCTTTAAGTTGTCAACTGTCATTCAATACCAAACTAGGGTCGGGTAACTATATTAATTCTGGTCAATGCTGAGTTACATCTTAAGTAGGATTGTCAGTAATGGGCAAAAATTGAAAATGTTCTTGGGCATTACAAAAGCCAAAATCATTGCTGAAATATTTGAAGCTGATTTAATTTTTCTAAGTATCCAAGCAGTTTGTATTCGTAGAAAACCAAAAAGTTTGACTACGAACACCGAGATGAAATGTGTGGAGAGCCAAAGCAAAATTTTAAAGTAAATTTCTTATATACAATAATTGATCATACACTTACGTCCCTTCACAATAGATTCACCTATTTAAAAAGCTTTCATGACACATTTGGATTTTTGTCAAATTTTAATACCTACAGTGATGACGATTTATTCAAATGTTGTACTACCTTAGTCCAAAAACTTACAGATGAATCCAGGAACGAACGTGATATTAACAGTTCAGAACTCATTTCGGAATTGAAAACATTAAGAGATTTTTCATTGACATCGTTTTAGCCATTGGATGTTTTACAATTTCTTTTTGCAAATGACCTTGTATCTTGATTCCTAATTTAGCAATAGCTTTAAGAATTAATCTTACTTTACCAGTGACTGTTGCATCTGGAGAAAGATCGTTTTCGAAATTAAAAATTGATAAAAATTACACGAGGAGTACAATGGGACAAGAAAGGCTCTCAAATTTAGCTATATTAGCTATAGAACATGATTCAGAAGAAAAAATCGATTATGATGATGTGATACGAGAATTTGCAATGGTAAAAAGCAGAAAAATAAATTTTTGATCATACGTAGTCGATCGACATTTAAAAAGTAGGTTTGTAAATGTTACGCTGATTTAGTTTGTTACTATCATATACTCAAAGTTTACATTTTTTATGTTACGTATTATATTTATGATTTTTGGTTTTTGATTTTTTTTTGTGTTATTACTGCTATCTGAATCACAAAAAATATTGTTAGTAGCTGATACTATACCTAGATGAAAATTGAATTTGCTATTTATTTGTCTAATTTTTAGTTTCTGATCATTTTCTCTATTATTTATTGAATGCTTAGGTTCGGTACACACGTCCGATGTTTGGGCGTGTGGCACCATAAGTGCGACATGAAGTACATTGATTTCAATTGAGTAGTGTAGTGTACTTATACTTCCGGCGCCGTCGCGACGATGTAAGCCGCACTTGTGGGGGTTTTGAATAACATTTGTCTAAGGGTGCCGAATTCGTACTCCAAAAATATAGAATTTAATATAGCTATTTTTTCAAATGACTGATTTCTTCGGTAGATAAATTGTTTAACAAAAAGCACTTATGAAAAATATTGCAAAATTAGGGCAATAAAAACAGTAAGGGGCGCCACTTTCTGCTCTTGCACCCAGGCTATCGGCACCCATGCGGCAGAGCTGGTCTTCATATTAATTACAATAACACACTTTTGATCCTGTTGGGAATTCAGAAATATTGGATAATACCTTAAAAAACTTGAACAGGTTTAATTTTTTTGAGGACTTATAATGAGAGAAAGTTAGTAAGGAATACAGTCATTGTCTATACATTCAGACTGTTGTTTACAAAACTTTTAGACCTTTATATATACGTCTGAATTAATAATAACGGATTGGTTATTACTTTGACAATGCTAGTGTACAACCTTCTTAAGGTATTGTTTAATTAATTTTTATTCCTGGTTTACAATACCGAACATATCCAGGGGTTCTCGATTTATGTCAAGAATATTGGTATTTTCAACTTCATATTTGAAAGAAGTAACATGAAATCTGAAATTATTCTCACAATTATATTATAGTTAGAGGTTGTAATCATTTAAAATATGTGATACAGTAAATATTTAGACGAATTGAATTTCATTTTACTACGTAATAAAAAGGATTTTTATATAGATAAGTTAGTTTTCATATCGGTCATAAAATAACCATATCATAATTTATCCTACTTTTTGTACTTATACTGAGAATGGCTAATGCTGAAAGCATTCTGTAATATTTTTAATATTCTAATAAAAAATATGTTATATAGACATACAATCCTAGCTTTCTGTTGCCTGGACAACTATTCAACTAATCATATAAACATCCTTAAGTGTGATACAATATTTATGATGAATATTTAGGGTAATTGATTAAACAAACTATTGTCGATATATGAAGTTGTGCCTGTTTGGTCCTGTGCCTCATATTTAAGTTAAATAAAACGGATATAATACAAAAGAAATAAGTCAGTACTAGGCTACCTTTGGACTTTTGCTGCAATCGAAGCAGATCTGGAATAGAAAAAAAAGAATTATTTTTATTAATTTACCCTAAAAGGTTAAGGATCCAGGATAAGCACCTTTTGCCAATGTGATCATTTCGGTATCGCTAACTCCTGACCCAGAACTATTAGGAAATACAGTATTCTTTATTAAATCATTTTTAACCGTAATTTCAAAATGAAGTTTGATAGAGCTGGATCTGGTACTGCTGTGCACCTGCCGTATCTAAAATAATAGGAACCCCGAAAGAGGACTTCTACTACATCACATGTATTTGTATGAATTAAGTCAAAAGTTTTAAGTCGATGTAGCATCTACTTTATAAAGACCAAATAAATATTCCGTTGATTCGGTTGTTTGTTTAAACTTCGCTCATGTACCGTAATGGAGCAGGGTTGCAAATAATATTTTATTTTTACACAGATAGTTGCTTTAATCTATTTAAATCAACAGTCTAATGTTTTAGGAGTTTAATGAATTTCATTACAATAAAACGCATTTTCAAAAATTAAGTGCATCTATTAATCTGAATAGAGAGGTATAATAACTGCAATATGAATTATTACCTTTAACTGCTGTTGAAATCTTTCTCGAGACTATAACTTTAGTAACCGCGTTATAAGGAAAACTAAGATTTTGATTTGTCGACATTTTAATAAAATGACATCTACAGCAGATGAATTAATTTTTGTTAATGTTTTTAAAATTTTACAAAGTATATTTCATTTACAACAAAATTAGGAATGGTATCCTATTTTAAAAAGATGTGCGCAGTATGTTTTATAGTAATAGTAAGATTTCGTTGTAATGGTTTTTAGAAACAGGACGCTGAATTGCACCATAAGTTTGCCAATAGGAACAAGGAACAGTTTATAATAGTTTCATGTAACACAACAGCTGTTTTAGATTCTAAATCGCATATGAATTTAGGATTAGGTTGGGTGAATTTATTTACATACATGGCAATCATTAATTAACTCTAACAAGTCGAAGTTAATAAATTTCTACTATTTAATTCATTAATTAATGCCCATAATAATACATTTTAATTGAACTATTCATAGACTAATTTAATTGATCAATAGAACATGTTGTAAAAGTATTTAACAATATTTAAAAATGTAAATATTTAGAAACTATTCGGTTGTCTTAATAACACTAATCTACAAAGTTTTTGGTTCTCTAACAGAACTAGGTTAATCCGTATGTAATCTTTGTCTGATTTCATTTTTTTTTCTATCGCGTGTAGTTGTTTAGATATGTTCATTTGAAGTTTCACTAGATAGTGTAACTACTGTAATTACATCATAACATAATTACATATTAGCCACAAAAATTTTTGAAGGTGATGTAATTACATTCTGAATTTTGTTAGCAAGCTATTACCATGTCATTAACAAGTACTCTGACAAATATTTGTATATATATATATATATATATATATATATATATATATATATATTGATATTTCTTGACCTTTGTTTAAAATATAAAAATTTTCTTTTCTTGGGAAATAGGTCATTTATTAAAACATTTATTCTTCTCACTTAAATAATATGTAATACTAAACATAACGCGTTTCGGTTATCATAAACCTTGTTCACATGTTATTAAAATTCCTGTAAATTTCTAAAATATCTTAAACTATTAAAATGTATTATAATTAAAACTTACTTGGTAACATTATTTTAAAACTATTT
Source organism: Platerodrilus igneus (assembly GCA_036346225.1). Classification (NCBI taxonomy): domain Eukaryota; kingdom Metazoa; phylum Arthropoda; class Insecta; order Coleoptera; family Lycidae; genus Platerodrilus; species Platerodrilus igneus. Next base: position 159,082 of record JARFIW010001465.1, on the reverse strand, counting down.
GCATGTTGTAAAATCTAATAACTAATAGCTAAACTAATCAATTTTATTTAATATATATATATATAAAAGATTCATGGGATTTCCACAATTTCATATGTAAACAAACTATTCCAAAAAACCACATTTTAATATCACTTGACGTAGTTTCATTATTTACAAACGTGCCTTTAAATTTAGCTCTAGACAATATAAATTCCAATTGGGACAAAATTAAATTGCACACAACAATTAACAAAAATTATTTTATGGAAGCTGTAAAACTATGCCTTAATTCAACATATTTTAAGTTTAACAATCAAATTTTCACACAAATTCATGGAACTGCTATGGGATCACCATTATCATCAACCATAGCAAACCTAGTTATGGAAGAACTAGAAAATCAAGTTATTCCTACATTATCATTTACTCCACACTTTTATAAGAGATATGTAGACGATTGCTTATTGTGCATACCAAAAAACATGATTGATGAAACACTTACAAAATTTAATGGATACCACCCACGCCTACAATTTACAGTGAATAAACAGGAAAACAACAAAATACAATTTTTAGATATTGAACTAAAACTTAAACAAAATGGAACAATAGTCACCAATTGGTACAATAAAAAAATATGGACGGGTAGATACCTAAATTTTAAATTAAATACACCAAATATATATAAAAGAAATGTAGTGAAAAACCTAGTAAATAGATCAATGCATTTTACACACCCAAATGAAAGACCAATTATATTAAATAAAATTAAAACAACTTTAAAACAGAACGGATACCCACATAAATTTGTCACACCAATCATAAAAGAAACAATCCACGCAATATACAATCCACCAAAAAACAAACCAAAAAAAGAACAAGAAAATTATGTTAGTATAAAATATCACCCAACAGTATCCAATAAAATTCAACAATGTTTAAAAAAATACGAAATAAAAGTTGTTCACAAACCTAACAATAATAACAATAATTTTTTTACAAAATTGAAACCGCTAACACCAATTACAGACAAAACTAATTGTATCTATAAAATAAACTGTAAAAACTGTAACGGTTCATATATCGGAAATACGAAACAATATTTACACCGTAGAATTTATGAACACCAATATTTTATTAAAACACATAAAAGAAACACAGCACTGGCAAATCATGCATTGGACCACATGCATAACTTTGATTTTGAAAATCCAAGTGTAATTCACGTAGAACAAAACGAAAATAAACGTAGTACATTAAAAATTATTCACATTCAACGGAACATAAACAGTATAAATAAATAAACGGACATTGAACATTTCACTAAAATTTATAACAATATTATTCATAATTAATAATTACATAGTTAATATACTGTATTTTGGTGCTTTATTCTTGCTTAATGGTAAATCATCTTAAAAAGGTACTTATTTTAACATTCACTCTGTATATAAAAATATTAAGATTTATTATTAAGTAAAGTATAGAATAATTAATATAAATTCGTATCACTTCAGATAACACTAATGTTATTTGATAACTTGTTTAACTGCCTAGGATATATTAAATAAAATTGATTAGTTTAGCTATTAGTTATTAGATTTTACAACATGCAAATAGTTTTAAAATAATGTTACCAAGTAAGTTTTAATTATAATACATTTTAATAGTTTAAGATATTTTAGAAATTTACAGGAATTTTAATAACATGTGAACAAGGTTTATGATAACCGAAACGCGTTATGTTTAGTATTACATATTATTTAAGTGAGAAGAATAAATGTTTTAATAAATGACCTATTTCCCAAGAAAAGAAAATTTATATATATATATATATATATATATATATATATATATATATATATGTCAGACGCATAGTTCCAGGACCATTTTTTTGACAAAACGTATACTTCCAGCAGTGGCGTAACTACGATTTTTGGGCCCCCCCGCAAAAATTTTAAAGTGGGCTCTCTTTAAAATGTATTACTTTTACTGGCTTATATTTAGCCATATTTTTAAATTATAGTACATGTAGAGAAGGAAGCAGTATAGAATTAAATACATATACTATATTAATCAAGTGCTTTATTAATTATAAAACCAAATTACATAAATTCAAACTTATAAGTTAATTAATATTAAATCTACATATTTATACGCCGCACAAAATTATTTACACCTAAAAATTTGATACAGTAAAAACCTATAAGCTAGCAGACATTCCAAATCAAATTCAAAATTTTGTTTTTCTTGCATGTTTTGCTGCAAACGCGTTTATTGTATCCTCTATATTCATATTTTTGGCAGTGTCATGTTCTACTGCTAAGAGGATAAATCGTCTAATCTATCTTGTGAAGTGCGGTTCCTAAGATAATTTTAATAATTTTAATTTTGAGAAAGATCTCTCCGCACTTGCAACGCTAACGGGTAAAGTTAGGTATAACATTAAGGCTGTTATGGTGTTTGGAAAACTGCTAGAACCTGTAGATTTGGAAAGTACTAGATATTCTAAAATTGTAAGATACCGTTAACATTTTTAATTCATCACAAATAAGTCTATTATTTTTGAGTGTAGTAAGTTCTATACCTATAGCATCATTTAAATCTTTGTAGTAAAATTTTGCAATTGTTTTGCCTTAGATAAAATATCGTCTGCAGTTAAATTCAAAAATACATTAGGTTCTAAGAAATTAAACTTTTCGTTTACATGAAAAAGCGATTTAAAACGATTCGACAGCTGTGAAATTATAATATCCATTACGCGATAAAATACATTTATTTTAAATTTAAATTCTTCATCATTAAATCGATAATCATTGGATAATTCATCGTAATGCTTTTTATTTTTGGTTGCTTTTTTTATAAATTCCGGTTTAATATTCCATTGCCCTGCAACTTTCGCTGCTTCCTCCTTGATGTTGGAATAGTTATTTCTTGTTTCCTTGAAAAATTTTAAAGTTTTTGTAATAAGAGAGTTATCTGATTAATATTCGCCTTTTCACTCTGAGCAGTTTGTGAGAGCTTGTTAAGCTCTTCTAGAATTTGACTTAAAAACACTTAAAAAATAAAATTAAAATTATCCATGCTAGTTAATATTTGCTTGCGTCATTTCGTTCATCTGTTTTTTTTGATATCATAATAATTTTATTAAGAGACATTACTATATCTTTATACCGAATTCTTATGGCAGCTAAAGATTTTACTCGATCCGCCCAACGTGTCGGATTTAAGCGTTTCAATTGTGTGAAATTTTCTTTAAAACAGAAAGCCAATTCCATCTTACTATACTATTAGCAAAAATGTATATATGTTTTCTAAAAGTAGAAAAACGATTCTATTTCTTTTATACCTTTAACGGCATCATTTATGACTAGATTTAAGTTATGGGCACTACAGTGCATATATAAGGCTGCAGGCTCTATGTTTAAAATTCTCTTTTGCACGCCAGAATACGTACCGCTCATAACGTTAGCTCCATCGTAGCCCTGCCCTCTACATTTATTTATATCTAATTGCATGTTGGTTAAATTGCTTAATATAGTATTACATAGTCCTTCAGCAGATTGGGACTCTACTTTTGTAAAACCCACAAAAGTTTCACAAATATCTATTTTGGTTACCTCTCCCAAGCTGTCTTTTTAAAATCAATATATCTTACAATTTTACTTAATTGATCAATCTTAGTTATATCCTGTGTAGTGTCTATTATGATTGAGAAAAAGGAGCGGATCTAATTTTATTTAATAAAATATTTTTAAGTGTGCGCTTAAAGTATTAATAATATCGTTTTGAATTTTGGGAAAGATATTTAATTGAACCTTTGGGTCGTTCAAGCACTTTTTGTAATATAGGATCATAGTTACTAATTAAATGAACTAAACTTAAGAAATTACCGTTGTAACTGTCTTTTGAATCAGAAAACTTTCTCTATGTCCTCGAAATGACAGCATGCGCTGGGATAGTGTTAAAGTAACATTGAAAAGTCTGTGTAAAACATTTTCCAAAATTCAGTTTCTTGTTTTAATAGTAGAGTATCTTTCTTATCTATGGTATAATTTTTTTCCACATATCGTAAATAAAACAACAAGTTAAATGAGATTGAGCAAGCAAATGCTCTTTAATTTTTTGATAAACCCTGCCAATCATTAATTCCGGTCGTCTAACTTGACCTTACTGAAGCAAACAGCCAACATGGTTGACAATAAACACAATTTTATAATTTAGAATAACACAACCACCCATTTGAATTGTGTGGTAAGTTTAACGTATTGCTTTTATTTTCGCTTGCAGTTATTAAGTAATAATAGTGAACTGAAAAACTTCTATTTTTATTATCTTTAGGAAACGCACCATCTGGTCTACACAATCCGTAATTAATTATTTCTTTTCTTAAATTGTCATGTTGTAAAACATTGATTTTTAAAAATGTGCAAAATCGGTTGTATATTCTTTCGTCAGATCCATAGATAGTTCATTAAGTGAAAAGTACTACTCACATTTACCTCTGTAATTGTAGTGGTATCTAGTTCCAAATTTCTATCGCGGCCGTCATTATGTGATGTACTTGCGCCCTGGGTGAGAGTTTTAAAATTGTTGACGACTGCTGTTCGTCTGTAGCGGAACTAGTAGATGCTACTGTCGAAAGCCCAATTTCTTTCATAGATTGTTCTTGTTTTCGGACTCTTTAGAAGTAAAAAGGAACTTATTTTGGAATCTTGCTCTTTGATTCTTCCAATAGTTTCCTTTTCGTTTTTTGCAGCGCCGCTTGTAGTGCTCATTGTATATTATTTCCTGCAATTTTGAATGAAATTAATTATAATGTAATTAGATAAGTAATAATTATTTAAAAGCCTTTTGAAATTACAAATAACACATACATACTTTGCTTTAAATGCTTTAATTAACAAAATATAAATGATTTTTATTGAATGCTTAAAGATTTATTTATATGTATTTCTCAGCGCGACTTCAACTATGATCAAATCAATAGTAGTTTAATAAAAATAGATATAAATACTTACGTTTAAATATGAAAGACCTCCTGTAATACGAACACAACACTATTGAGTAAAACGTACTGGAATGCTTTTTACTTCCTTTCCGTTATATATAATGCAGCTAATGCAAATACGTTGCAACCAGCTGACTAGAAACCACAAAATGAATTTCTTTCTAGTATTATATTTCTAGAAAGCGAAGGTTACTAAGCTACCTGCCATCCTGTGAATCTGTACTGTACAGACAATAGCCCTTTTATTCCTATTTAAAATCCCACAAACCAAACTAACCCTACTATACGTCGTTTAATAATGCTTTACCACTTTATACAACTTATCACTTAAGAATAATATAGACATCTTTGTTATTAAAGTTTACAGTCTCTTTTATCTGTTTATTAACCCTTACAAAATAGGACAGAACGGATAGAAAGAAGAAAGGATGCAGGCTGCAGGTGGTGTTCAGTATTTATCTTAATTATTATTTCTTGTATTTCAGCAGTTCCTAGTAGTAACATCAAGAAAACGTTCGTTAACCTGCGGTTTCTGAATTATCTGCAATATTTTCTTGACCGTTTCTTACCTGTCAAATACGTTGAAGATGAATAAGTTGAGTTTATTATCGTTTGGGCCTTCTTGCACTTTGGGCCCCCCCGCATAGCGGGGGCTGGCAGGGGTGTAGTTACGCCACTGACTTCCAGGACATTTGTATAGTTCCAGGACGGTCTTGGAAGTTTTATATGTTTCATGTATAGTTCCAGGACTGTCCTGGAACTTACTGTCCAGGAACTTGCTGTTAAATATAAGCAATTTTCAAAACTGTCCTGGAACTATGCAAATGCCTTGGAAGTATATATTTTGTCGAAGAAAATGTTCTGGAACTATCGCCCTCGGCTATGTATGTGTATTTTATGTGAATGTTCAGTTATTAATCATAATTTTGATTGTGATTGCTTATATAATGTTATTCTAATATGTAAAACAACGTATTTTATGATAAATTTGAAAATATGAAAATTACTATTACCTGCAGATTAATTTTTTTATTTGATTTTTCATCAGGATTTATCAAAAACTAATGTTTTCGCAATCCATTGGTTGCGATCTAGAATTACTTTATGTGTACTAAAATTACCAGAATGGTATTATAAAATAGATGACAATTTTTAGCAACTTGTGTAAAAATATTAAAACCGCATTTATATCCAATTTGCAGAAATCTTTAATTAAACCAATTAAAAATTTAATTTTCTAAAAAGGTAACCTACAGTGACCTACATTCAAATTAATTGTGTATTGGTAGTCCGTATATTAAGTCAAGGGATGGAAATTTTCTTTATAATATTAAAAGAGTGCAAAAAAATTTTATTGCCAGAATATCATTTTTTACTTTCTTTTATTGTGAATATTTATAGATTTGATTTCATAAGCTGGCACGCAGTATGTTATTCATTCATACGTGGCCCGATTGTTCAAATTATGATCTTTTTTAAGAAGTTAAATACTCAAATGTTTTGTTAATTTTCTATTTCTCGTGAACCCCCATAAAAGCCTTAAAATTAAAAGAGCTGTGAACAAAACAATGTCCATGCCCAATATGCTGTGTAAATAATTAATCTAGAAGGAACCAGTGGGTCACGTTCAAAATGAATTTACCTGCTTTTCTTTTTAACTTTGTAGGGGGTACATAATACATCATGTATTATTTACAAATTTCAAAGTATGTCACTTGCGCATTCTTTGAGTACAATAGCGTTGGCATCCTTTTCAGATAAAGAGACTCTTTAGATTTATCATTTAAGTCAGGATTCATCTGTGTTGTTATTTTAAGGTTACAAACAAAGAAGGATGTATTAATCTGCTCTCGATAAGCCACTCTTCCAATATAAAAGGCATTTGGGTTGACAAAATAGTAACTAATTGATAACTAATCATTTATTATATTGATATTATATTGATGTTTTACTTCAAGCTTTAGGCGAATCAACGCTTAGGTCGCGTAGATATTACTGCCAGGTAAAAGGTTTAATTAAAATGAATTATGTAGTGGTAACGGATATTTTGCTGCAAGCCTACCTTTGTCATTACCTGCGTCTAGATTCTATGCTTATTTTTCATCGAATTAAATGAGTTCAGTAAAAATGTGCTTAGACGTTTCATATGTTGTGATCATCACCGACACTATCTTTTTAAATAAACTTATAAATATACAGTTAAAGAGCTTTTAATATTTGCAATTTAAATGTATTTCACCCGATGCCTTTAAAAGGTTTTCTACTTTCTATAAAACTTCATTTTGCAAAGTTTTATCGGATTATCTTTATACTAGGCTTATATTTTTTGAATGCCAATAAAGCATTACATTATTATTAGAAGATGAACTTCACTGCAACAACGAACCGTTATTTAATTATGTAAGTTGAAACGATATTAAATGACATAAAGCAGTGAATAAAAATTTGAAAATTGAAAATTCGAATACCAGAAGCTTCTAAATCTTTAAATTGCTTGACAATAATTCAAAAATTTACGCATACTGAAAAAGAGGTGAGTCAAGTTGGCCACCTATTTTCAGTTTTTAGTTTTTTTCTATCTCACCAATTGTGCTGGTTTTGTGCATAATTGTGCCGATGTTTGTTTCAATTGTGCTCATTTGTTTATAGCGAAAAAATTGAAATTATCCGGGGAGGCAAAGTGACCGTCAGCCCCCACGTTTTTTGAGTCCATTAAATTGTGCTGGTTTTGTGCTCAATTGTACCGGTGTTTGTTTTAATTGGGCTCATTTGCTTATAGCAAATAAATTGAAAACAAGTTCGGGGGACCGGGTTGAAAATATCAAATTAAATTCCTAATTGTTCTGGCAGGGAAAATGCAAATTTTGCCATGTAGAACATTTATTAAAATAATGTACCTAGTGAACAATTAAGTATATTTAATTTGCTGTTTCCTCAAATTTTTATTGCAAAACACTATATTACTAAATTATTTCTTTGTTACAATGTTTGTAATTTTTCTTCAAAAAATAATAAAATTGTCATCTAAAAAATATTGTTCATTGTACAAATAAAATGTGTCATTGTTAAGCATTTCAGTGAAAACCGCATGTATCTATCTTTATTCGCTTAAAAATTTGAAAGCTCTTGCAATTCCTGCAAATATAATGAAACACGGTAGTTACTGCATTGCTATTTTTAAAATTATTTTTATAAAGTTTTGTTACGCGTGTCCTTATCGGTGGAAACTGCCTTTCTAGTTTTGTATTCTATAAGTATTGGTGGTTATTATATGTTTAAGTTCATTTACAATACTTTTTTACGTTGCTTGTTTATATTGCATATGTTGCATATTAATTATTCAACTAGTTTAGGGAATTTTAAAATATTTATAAACAAACGGCAAACTTCATTGGACCAAAAATCAATTGAAACACTTAAAGATTGATTGCAGGGGTGGCGGTTAGAATCCCCCTCTATGGACTTGTATTCCATATTTCTCGTTCGTTCCCAGTAGTTCCCAGAATTATTATAGGTAATCATTAGCGGACAACTGTGCTCTCAAGCTGTGCAGTAAATAAATAAATTATTGTGAATTAATGATTCTTTATATACTCGCCGTTTCTTATATATAATTCCACTTCTTTACAATTGAATTTAGTACTTGCAAACATGCGTGTTGTGAAACAATCAACATCTTTAACCATAAACAATGATAACATTGACGTGCAAACCTTAGCTAAAAAACATAGCGTTCTTTTGCCTTCATCTATTCGATGTCTAGTTGTTGGTCCATCAAATTGCGGTAAAACCAAGGTTTTGATTGGGTTGATAGAACATCATAATGGTTTAAAGTTTGAAAACGTATATGTTTATTCTAAATCACTTCAACCAAAGTATCAATACCTTGAAAGTCTACTGCGACCAATAAAAGGGATAAAATATTATACATTTTCCAGTTCTGATAATATTATATCACCATCTGATGCTCGAAATAATTCTATATTTATTTTTGATGATGTAGCTTGCGATAAACAAGGTATAATGAGGGAATACTTTAATATGGGGCGCCATAAACAAGTAGACAGTTTTTACTTTTGTCAAAGCTATACTCGTATACCTAAGCACTAACTACGTGATAATGCTAACCTTTTAGTATAATTTAAACAAGATGATTTAAACTTAAAACACACATATGACGATCACATCAGTACTGACATGAAGTATAATCAATTCCGTGAAATATGTGGTGCTTGTTGGAAAGACAAATACGGTGTCTTAGTTGTAGACAAGGATAGTGATCCAGGTCAAGGAAGGTACCGAATAGGTTTTGATCACTTCATACATATTTAAACCATGAGAAAGACGCAAGTATCGTTAGTATCCAAAAAAATTTTTATTACAATAAACTTTTTACGCTATGAACAGGGAGGCGATAAAACTTAAAAGAATTTTAATTAAGAAAGAAAACATTGTAAAAAACAAACTACGCCAGTTAAAAGATAGTGAAGTCGTCTAAGCGGAATCAATCTCACCCATAACATCGCCATTAGAAACTATTGCTAATAAACTGGAAGGGAAAAGTGTGGTAAAGAAGGAAAAATTTAAAGAAGAACTGCCTCATTGCAGTGTAAAAAAAATTGAACCTAAATTGCTAGAAAGGAACGAGACTATATTGATTCGCCGGTTATTGTTCAGCATATACCGAATATAAATGATGTCATAGATGAAGATGATGATGATGATTATGAATACGAAACCGAAGTTAATCGAAATGCTCAAGAAGTCCAGGAATATATACAAAGCTTTGTCAATTCACCTGGTTTGACACATAAGCTCGAACAGCTACATCCGCTACCTCGAGAATATATTTACAATATGTTTAAAGATGTTAAGAACGAATTTGATTATAAATATGGTGTTAGGTATAACCCTGATTCAAATGGTTTTATGATAGGCAATTCGAATTTCGCGTTGGATGATGAAAATGTACTAATAAATGATTTGAAATATAAAGGTACTCCTGGATTATACAAACTACTGTTTAAAAAATATTCTGTCGGGTACAGACCGCAAGATCTAAAGTCATACTTTGATATTGTGACAAGAACAAATGCTAATAGAAGATATTATTCTGAAATAGAACAAATTCAGGGTAATAGTTCATATAAGTACAAAAAATTATATCTGCTTTGGGCATACTTCCCCTAACACCTCGTAGAACATTATTCCATAGAAAGCGCCTTTAATACGGTATGACAATGGAAGTATCAAATAACGCCATAGAATATTTATATAGGAATGATCCTAATCAACTTGTTGATAGATGACGACTTTTAGTTTCACCTCAAACTGCTGGACACACAGATCACAGCAACGAAATAAATTCGATCACTGAAGAATTGCATGAATCAAAAGTGATTAGGCGATATGAAAATTGACAAATTTGAAAGGCACTTAAATAACCGTGAAATAGTTATAAGTGAACAGGACTATGAAAAAATAAAGGTCTTGAAACCTTAATTGAGTACAAGTTACATATGCTACATTACACGGTAGTAGCAACGTTTTACTCTAGTACATTCCTCGATGGTTGCAAGACATTCCTTATTTTTAACATTAAGCATAATCATGAATTTCCTTATGAGGAAGCAGCCATTGAGAATATTAAAGGATACCCGCATGGCATTGAAATTCTTATAAACGAAAAAAGTTATGTAATTGCACAGTTACAAGAATTTTTGCTTAGACGTATGGATGTAATCAGCTTTCGTAACAGCGGTGCTAGCATAAACACTACCACACTGTTTCTTGATTTTATATTAAAAGTTCCTTTCAAAGCAAGTGGAGCCCTCGACATTCAAACGCAGAAGTATTAATTAATTGTGTTTAATAAATCCTGATTAGAAAAAAAGTATTATGATAGTTGCTCAATCAAAAGTGAAAGAGGATATAGTGAACGAAATTCATAAACGAGCAAGAATAAACTTCAAGAGACGCAAAGTGATAGTAAAAGGTTTAAATGACCTTCTTCAAACCGATTTGATTGAAATGCTACCATATTCGCAAACAAACAAAGGATTTAAATACATTTTAGTAGTTATTGATTGTTTCTCCAAATACGTATGGGCTGTACCACTCAAAAGTAAAACAGGTATTGATGTTACTGCTGCAATGAAAACAATTTTAAATAAATTTAAAAATCCACCAAGAAATTTGCAGTCTGATTTTGGTAAAGAATATTCTAACAAACACTTTCAATCCTCGATGCAGACATATGGCATAAACCATTATAGTGTTTTTTCTACAAAGAAAGTATGCATTGTGGAACGTGTAAATAGAACTTTAAACAGAAAAATGTGGCGCTTGTTTAACCTGATCGGTTCTTACAATTGGATAAATGATATTGTGAAACAACACAAGAATACAGTTCACAGTACTATCGGAGTCAAACATGTAAAAGTTGATAAATCCAATGAAAAAACTATTCTTAAATCATCATTTAACCGCATCAAACTTGCAACCAAAATACCAAAATATTTAATTAAAGACAGTGTGAGGATTAGTAAACACAGGGAAGCATTTACGAAAGGTTACACGTCAAACTGGTCAAATGAAATTTTTAAGATTAAAAAGGTAAACGTAACCAATTCGACAACATATATATTAAAAGATCAAGACGAGAAAGAAATCAAATATGCATTTTATGAAATGAGTTGCAAAAGGATAAACATCCAGGAATTTACCTGGTAGAAAAAGTCCTAAGAAAGAGTGGAAATAAAGTCTTTGTAAAATGGCTAGGCTTCTCTAACGTACACAATAGCAGGATCGATAACATTAATGTTTGCTAGTAGTTGTTATAATAATAGTTAATAAGGCTAACAATCTTTCTATTGTTTTTTATTATTATTAAATCATTCTTTTAATAACAAGGTATTCTGTTTTGCACATTATTGCTGTGTCTATAACAATGGATGTTACATAGTAAACGATTGTTGATTTTTAACTCCGATAGCTCAGAACAACCTAGTGTAAGCATATCAGTTACAACGTTTTGCATTAAGTAGGTTTCCATCCATTTCTTCTTTTCTAGATCCTTCACACATACTTCTTCACCGGGTCGGATAATTTGCTTCAAATAAGGCGTTATATATGATGACACCATTCCAGCTGTTGAAGATTCATTCCAAGAAAGACCTTGAATATTCCTTGTCACACAGTCGTTATGTTTTATATGATCTTGGCTCAAACAACTAGACTGCATGGGCAGCTTAAAAATTTGATCCAAACAACACCTTCCAACAAGTCCAAAACCGCAATTTCTTTACACACATACTCGTTTTTCTTGTATTTAAATACCTGAATATCAATTATATACATGTTTGTATATGTAGGTATGTAAATATGCAGTAAACTTTGACTAATTAATATTAAGAGCAATCTCCTTATATAGCAGTTTACCACCAACTGCCTACTTTGCTAACCTACTTTTCAACCTATCATAAGAGTGAACACATTTTGAATTGAAACCGGCCGATGTGTATTTGCAGAGTGGTCGCACTTTGAATTCAAACCGGCCGTTAGCAAATTTTGCATCTGACCTACTATATAACTTCTCGCTAGAGAACATCTAATGCGAATTCAAAACAGCTCCACATTTTTTGCATGCATCTACGCATACGCGTGGACACGTTTTGAAGTCAAACCGGTCTATGTGTATTTGCAGCCTGTAAACAAAAGTAAAAACATATATCAGAATCCACTTTAATGAAATACAATTGACTTAGATGCGATATTTGGCATCTGACCTACTTTATAACTTCTCGCTAGAGAACATCTAATACGAATTCAAAACAGCTCAACATTTGTTCTGCACGCACTTACATTTTTTCAACGTAGCATAAGTGTGGACGCGTTTTGAAGTCACAAAGGTATGTTCCATTGAAAGTAATATAAGGCCGGTCTGGCTTCAAAATGTGTCCAGACGTATGATACATTGAAACTTTCAATGAAAAACATACGCGTGCACCGTTTTGAAGTCAGACCGGCCTTACATACCTACTGTCATCGTGATTCGTGCGGGTCCGCACTTTAAATATTCTTTCTATTTCTATCCGACCCGTACGCTGCACAACGTAGCATGAATTTCAAACGCCCGATTTTGTCTTGGATAATGTTTGCTTCGATTTTGGTTCGTGTAACTTTGGCTCTGATTTTGTTTTAGGGTGTTGGTTTAAATTCTTATTTTTTCGACCTTGATTGCTGTTATTTTTTTGGTAGACGCAACTATTCGCTTGACCACTATACTCGTTTATATCTGTGTTTATATTTAGCTTGTCGGTTTATTTTAAATTCGGGTTTTCTCGTCGCTACACAACAACTCGCTGTTCATGGGTATTTACACAGTAGTTGGATCTAGTTTGTTGTTTCTTGGTTATACAGAAACCCTCTCCTATTGTCGTTATTTTTTTTTCTTTCGGATTACCAGACTTGTGCTTTCGCTAGTGATTCTAGACCTTTTGAAAACTCTGGCGCTCTATTTCTGATTTTATAGACTTTATTCTCTTACGTTTAGTATTTTTTTGAAATTTATTTTGTTGGTTACTTCCGTATTGGATAAAATTGTTTTGTGGCGATTCACTTCTGATATTTTATAGTTTATTCGGTTGAGGCTGGATTTCGCATTACTCGGTTATACAGTGTGCATTTCTTTTGGCATAATGGTTACCTGGGTGTTGGATGTAAATAGGCTGTTAAAACCCGAGCTCCAATATGAGTTATCTTCTCGAGGATTTGACTCTGACATTAAAGTCGGGGAGTTACGTAAAGCCGTCTTTTACTCCTAGCCCTTACACAATTACGTTTACAGAGGATCATGAGGCTATTAAACGCGCGCCTACTATACTTGGACCGTCTTCTGACGACTCTACTGGGGATGTTACTGATAGTAAGTTTGCTCGTTTACGCTCCTTATGGGTACACATTCAGCGACGTTGTGAATTGATGTTGGTTAGCTCTGAGGAGGAAACTCTTACAAAAAATTAATTATTATTCGCTATACAGATCATTCTTTCGGATGTTGAGGCGAATGTTAGAAAATTCAAGCGTGTTACTTTTGCTAATTTTAGTCAACAGCCTTCCTCCAGCCCACAAACTCTTAATGTAACTGCCACTGTTACAGGAGAAGTTCCGTATCTTTCTTCAGATTCCGAGGAATAATTGCATACTTCTACTACTGCCAATACTATGACCCCTACTAAAGGATACCAGCTCACTAAATTGAATGTCTCTTTTTTAGGTGAAGGTTCTCTACCGGAATTCAGTGTTTCGCGTAATATTTCTGCTGGACAATTTTTTCTTTTTACTTCGGAATTACTTACCGGAAAGGCTTTACTTCTCTTCCGAGTACATCAGCGTTCCTGAAATGCTGGTAAGACGTTGTTACTTTATTAAACGATGAATTCCTATACGTGTATTATAATAAACGGTTATTAAGCGAAATAAATTCTCGAACTATGGGTCGCACCGAACCGAATCTTGCGTATAAGTTCTGCTACAGTTGAGAAAAATACTTTTACTTCACATGGCCGAGTTGTTAAGGTTTCTCCTACGCCTACGGGTAGATCAGATACTTCTTCCGTACATTCTACTGTTCTTCCTCTTAGTTCTACTTGTCAGGTCGTATGCTTTTATTGCGACATACCTGGTCACGTTTCGACACGTTATACTCGTCTTAAAGTACTCCATTGCTATGGTTGCGGGCATATGGGAGTTACTCGCCACAACTGTCCACTCTGTCATTCTACTACTAATAGGTCTTCGAATAATCCTTCAAATTATGCCCTTACCTCCAGGTGCCTAATTTCTTCTGCTTCTCACTCTACGTTCTCTTCTGTACCTTATCCAGGTCATCCTGCTACTACTACCAAAACATACCCTTCTTTGGCAAATATAGCTTCGAACAAAATTTCTTCCGTTTCTAGTTCTACATCCTTTTCTACACCTCCTTCTGCTCGCTCTACTGCCATCACCTCGTACCCTTTTCAGCCATATGAACCTTTGAACTGTAATATTGATTTTTACGGCTGTCACGCCCCTACTTACAGAACTTCTACTAACAAGAACCAACTCTCTTCTGTCTTTCGCAAATCAAATGATGCTTAAACGGATCCGACTTTTTACTTCTACCCCAAATTGTGCCTCCCACACCAGTGCAACCCATACTTCGAATTAGTGACTTGCAGCTAGCTTATCAAAAGTTTGTTCCCTTTTTTAAATGATCCCAAGAAATTCCTGTCGTGTCTGCTAGCACAAATGTCGCTGAAGTGATGATAATTGCTAATTTAGTCAGAGAGGGTTCTGTTCAAGTCCATGAATCTGCATCTTTAATATCTGTTGCTGTTGCGGTCAAAATTATACATGTTCCTGCTTTCTTAAATTGTTCTACTTAAGAAATTTCTGCTGTGTCTGCAATAACAGCTGTAGCTAAAGTGACGATTGCTTCTAATATGGGTAGAGAAGGTCCTGTTGAAGTTAGGAAACCCGTAGCTATAATGCATGTTGCTGCTGTCGTCAAAGTTTTACCTGGCCCTGCTTCTTTAGCTACTATTGTCACGGAAACGGTCCCTATTGTGGCTGAAGTTTTGTATGTTCTTACTCCTGTGTCTAACAGTGATGAAATCTTGCTTGATTCTGCTTTTTTTATAGGACGTTGATGAAACGTTACCTACTCTTACTCATTTTACGCATGCTCACAAAATGCTACTTGCTTCTATTCTTTTAACTGAGGTTGGTGAAATCCTAGCTGATGTCTTATTATGTAGTGTTGACGAAGATCAACCTGATTCTGCTTCCTTATCTGTGGATGAAGTACTTCCTGATGCTGTTTGTTCTTGTAAGGTCGATGCAATTCTGTCTGGTGCTGCTCCTTTCTTTCACGTTGATAAACTTCATTCGACTCCTTTATCTAACATTGGCGAAGTTCTACTTGATACTGTTTGTTCTTGTAACGTTGATGAACTTTTACCTGATTCTGTTCTTTTATGTAATATGGTTGAACTGTTATCAGATTTTGCTCCTTTTCCTAAGGTGGATACACCTACAGCCATTGCTGTTCTCTTTCCTAACTGTGATACTTCTAGTCCTGTATCTAACGTCGTTGAAATTTTATCTACTTCTGTCCCTTTATCTCACGTAACTGAAGTGTGCTCTGCTTGTGTTTCTCTAGGTAAGGTTGATTCTCCTACAGCCAATACTTTTTCTCTTTCTACCGTGGATATTCTAGCAAACAACTTTCTTTCTTAACTCGTTTTGAGTTTTCTAAACTACCCTTGCCACCTCCTACACCGCGTGCTACAACTACTACACCCACTGCTGTTCCTGTTTGGCAGAAAACTACCCAAAAGGGGCAGACATTAGTCTATGCTTCTTCCGAACCGGAAGATGTATGTCGGCGAAGTCCTAATGTCCTGGATCTTGTTTCGTTTTCTTGCTGGCGGCGCAAACGTCTTTAGCTTAATATCTCTCGTGCCCCAAATTCTTATGTCACTTTGCTCTCCTTAGGACTTGATTTCCGGACTTTTCTTTATTTATTTTCTTTATTTATTTCCGTTTGGCTCGGTTTTTTCTTTCTTTTTTTCTTGTACCCCCAGCACCCGTGTGGGTCCGGAAATAGAATAGCCCCATGGTACGACCTGCCTGTCGTATGAGGTGACTACAGCGGTTCAACACATACACACACACACACTTTATACATGCACACTACATACACACACACATACATACACACACACACTTCATACACACACACACATACTCATACCTCAACACACACACCACACACACACGCGCGCGCACGCACATACATACTCATACATAACTATACTTTGATTTGGTTTGATTTTCTTTTGTACTGTTTTTTTGTTTGGTTTTGCAAACGGGGTTTGTCTTCTTCTTGCAGTTTTGATGCTGCTATAATATGGGTTTTGTTTGCATTAGTATAGTTCTCTGTTATTTTGGATCCACCGGCCTGATCCTATCCTCTTGCTGGTCTTCTTTGCTGTCGGTTGCTATAGCGATTGTGTTTCGTTCATCATTTCCTGTGGTAGGTGCGTTCTAGTCCGTTTTTTTTTCTTCGGAAACCACGAATTAGTCGACTTTAGAACTAGTTTGCATTTCTTTTCTTTGGTTCTTCGGTTGTTGCGATTTCTGGTTACCCCAGTTTGTAGTACATCGTTTCTTTTACCAGCGCTCTTGCTCTTCCTCTTGTTCTCCCTTATTGTTAATTTGCATACTTGAGGCTAGATCCTTGGGTCCTGTTTTGACTTGTACTGTTGGTTTTCTTCCTAGTTCCTTTTCCTATTTTGTTTTTTTCGCGAGAAACCAATTTCTTCTATTAAGGTTGAAGACTTTACTGTTTCTTCTGAGACATCCGTTTTTTGACGACTCTGCAGTGTCGATGCCGTTGCATCTTAGTCCTCGTTGATGGTTTATTACCCGTCTTCCCTTCAATTTTTATTTTCTTTTTGGTTCGTCCAGTACTTTGGTTCGCCGAGCCGGATGAGAGTATTTTTTTGGTGGTTCTTTCTTTTTTTTGTTTTCGTAAACTAATTTTCTTTTAGTTTTTAAGCAAATTTTTTTTGTGTTTGGGTTTTTTCTTTCGGTACTTTTTTTTTAATTTATTTATTTGTTCCAACGTTTTAGTAGTCTGCTACCTGAAATTTAAGCAAACCTGGCTTTCCCACAGAAAGTAACCGTCAGTAAGGCGCGTGTGCGTGTGTGTGTGAGAGAGAGAGTTGTGTGTATGTGTGTTGTGTGTGATGTTGGAATCCGTGTTACGTTTCCCCTTTAGAACCAGGACCACCCGCAGCCGGATATCCTAGTCGTCAAGGAAAAACGCTAACGGATTTGCGTTATCAGCCCGGACCATCGGCAGCCGAAAATCCAGGTGTTGAAAAGGCAATGTACGTATGTGAATGCTGTATTGTGTTTGTGCATTGTTTGAGAGGTGTTTTGCGTGTTTATGTGTGTATGTGTGTGTGTGTGTGCGTGTGTGTTTGTGTGAAGTCTGTTTGAAATGTTAATTTATGTTTATGTTTGCCCAGGTTACCAAAAGGTTGGATTGAATTGGTATAATTTTGTACATGTTTAAACTTATACTATTACATAAATAATTGGTTCCTTCAGAGGAAAGGATTTGTTTACTGTATTATTTGCCTCAGATATGTGTAAGTTTATTTCTTAAAATTTAGCGTTAGTAAAAAGAAATGAAATTCCCTATTCTACTACTTAAGATAAACTTATACTAATACTTAAAATTAACTTATACTACTACTGTTAGTTATTATTTGATAGAGACGGGGTTGCTAATATGTAGAAGCATGCAAATTCTACATATCAGGAAGTTGGATTGTTTCAAAATCGGGTTGATGTTTTGATCTTGTGGCTTCTGGTCGTCAAGAGCGGAGCTCTTGAAATTCCAGGAGATCGGTCTCCGGTCTCCGGGGCAGAGTCTCGGTCCAAGGAGAGGTGGTACTTTTATGTCTCAGTCTTTGTAGTTTTGTTTGTGTGTTTTATCCGTCAAGATAACGTTGGTGGATGAGTGCCGTGGTTTTTTGCGTGAGTGCATTTAAGTGTGGAAAGAGGTTTTCGTTCCAAATCATCTGGTGTAGGGGGAATACTATATGTTCCGGTGTTCCTATTTCTCCGCACGTGCATATGTTGTTGTCAACTAAGTTCATGCGTTCTCTGTATGTAGGATAGGGTCCGTGGCCAGTTAGGTAATGAATAAATCCCCGACTGGGCACCAGGTATTTGGCTTTTAGGCGGTCTTTAATATTTGGGATCATTGCGTATACCCTTCTACCGGTTGTGCTTTGATCCCATCTTGTCTGCCATTCTGCAAGTATGTAGTTCTTTATTTCCGTCTTTGTCGTGGGCAGTTGGTTTGTGTTTAAGATGCGTTGTAGTTGTTGGTTGTTATTGTGTGTAAGATTGTATATTGCAGCTCGCTGTTTCACTACTAGGTCCAAGGGCATAGTTCCCACCAGTACATGAAGTGCATCATGTGCGGTAGTCCCATAAGCCCCCGTCAGTCGCAGTAAAACACTTCGTTGTGCACTGTTAATTTTTTGTATAGATTTGATTGTGTTAAGGCTATGTTCCCACGCGCTCGCGGCGTATGATACCATAGCACCGAGCACACTGTTGAGATATAGCCTTACGCAATTAAGTGGTATCTTATATGTCCTTTGGGCCAGCGTTGCAATGTATTGCATTGCAGAAGTTGCACTTGCACAGACGGTGTTTATATGTGCAGAGTAATTCTGTTTTTCGTCTAATGTTAAGCCCAGATATTTTGTGCTTTGTGTTCTACTTATATTTACACCATCTAGTTTGATGGTGGGGTCCCTTGCCAGGGTTCCCTTCATCACAAGGTATGTAGTTTTTTGTGGTGTTATGGTCATTTTGTTAGTTTTGCACCAACTTTATGTATGGGCAAGGGCGATGTTAGCTTTACGTTCGATTTCCCTTCTGGAATTGCCTTCAACCACCAGCAAGATGTCGTCGGCGTATGCAATCGTCGACAACACTTCGTCAACGGTGTCAAGCTTTTTCAGGAGTTCATCCATTACAATATTCCAAAATAGGGGCCCGCATATAGACTCCTGCGGACAACCTTTGTTTATATGTTTGTTTATATGTTTCTGTTTCTCCAAGAGCGATGCACGTTTTTTGTTTATGAGAAGCGTAGATTTTGGGTGTATTGGTAAGTGCTTCTGAGTTATTAATACTAGTAAGACTCTCTTTCTAGCTCTTAGCTGGATGCCAAATTGTTGTACGTAGGCCGATTATTCTTCTTATGTAGAACCGACTGCGCTGGTAGGTGTTCCGCTGTTGCAGGTAGTGTCGCAGCGCTCAACATCTGTCAACCGTGGTGACGCTAGATCTGGACCCCAGCACCCAGACGCTTCGCTGACTCACCTCCGTAGATACAATGGGCACACGATAATAGCTGGCACTTGGAGATATGTTGTATTAGTGTTCCCATATATCGAGAGTACCTTTTTTGTTCCTACTTTTGTTGGTCGTGCGTCGCTGGTGCAAATTTGTGCGGCCGTAAATAATATTTTTTTTACTTTAACACTCTGGTATTACGAGCAAGCATAAGCAGTAATTTTTCTTTTCTTTTTTTTATTAGTGAATATTAAATGTCTAACGAAAAAATTTGTTCTTTATAATACTATTTATTTTATTTTTTTGTTGATGCAAACCGAATTTTTTTTAATAATGTTTACTGTAAATAGAAAATCAATAACGATGTATTTTTTGTGTTGCTAGGAATCCCGCCCTTTCCGCATTAGTAGATAGCCCGGTATTTCTACGTTTCTTGTATTCTGTTTCGTCAACGTGATTCGTGCGGGTCCGCACTTTAAATATCCTTTCTTTTTTTATTTGACCCGTAAAATTCAGTTTAAAATTCACTCAAACTGAATTTTAAAAGAAACTGAATGCGTAAATTTCAAAGAATATGTGTAAACATTTCTAATATAAGTGTAATGTAGTAATAGCACGGTTCGTATTTTACGCAATATGCAAATCGGTTATTATTTATAATTTAACTAAAGCTTTCGGTATTGAATGAAACTATATCAATTACAATGGTTCAATCATTTTTTCATCTCTTAGCAACTATTTGCTTATTTAAACAGTAAAAATTAATCATTTTTGAAGTTGTAAAGTAATAGTACCAATCAGTCACTGCATTAGTTCCAGTCATCGAGTCAAACCGGGTCAGGCCAGATAACACCGGGTTAATCCAGGTCATTCCGGGTCACGGGGTCAGACTCGATTTATACCACAGACCCGGTGACCCGTGACTCGGCAAGAAAAGTGACCCAATAATGAAAAGGGCAGAAACTCATTTTAATCAATTGTTTTAACAAATACGTTAACTTAGACATTGTCGTTCACAATATTATTGTAAGTTTTCATATGTACATGCTATCAATCACGAATGATCAACTACACACACTTTTTCACCACACCACGGTAAATATTGTTACCTCTATCATCAACGACAAGCATAAGATACGTTACATGAAGTAATCTTAAAATTTTCCAAAGAATTCAAATAATTAATAATCTTTGGTGTGTTCTATTTGATAACGTTTCTTATTATTGCTAGATAAAATTAATATTGCAACCATCTTGTAAGACGACTTTAAAAAATTTAACCAAACATTAGGTATACCTATTGAGAATAATAGGGTTCGTCAAGTAGTCCCCCTCCCAGTTGACCGAATTGCTGAAAACCTAGAACCCATTTGCTTATAGCTAACGCTAGCTAGCACCGAAGTTGTAGAGCTAGCACCAAAGCTGTTTCAGAAATATGGCCAATTATATTCGGGGGGGCAACTTGATGCTATCCTCCCCTGCTCCGATTTGCTCCAAAACCTTAGCACCATGAAGCTTATAAGCTAGCACCAGCTACACCCATTGTCCGAATTTGCCCTAAAAACAAGCAACTGGCGGCGATTTCTTAAAAAATTCGCCGCCATCTTGATTTGCTTAAGTGCTAAGTTTTCTTATTGGGTGCTAGCTAGCAGCTCAAAGCTTGACATGGTAGCACCAAAGCTGTTTCTAGAAATCAGGCTATTTTATCGGGAAAGCCTAGACGCTCAGTTGTCCCAAGAAAATAAATGCTCATATTTCTGAAACTAGCACCATGCAGATAGCTAGCCAGCTAGACTAGCTAGCTAAGCTAAATAACAAGATGTGCTAGCGATGTTTGGAAGAAATCGGCAGCCTAGTGTCAGACTTTTAAAATCAGCACCCATCTTGCTTTTAAGGTGCTAGCTATCTTACTTGGGTGCAAGCTGTGTAGAATATGGCCAATTATATTCGAGCTACATGATGCTAGCTAGGTTTTGGACGCAAAACTCAGCACTAAGGGTATAGCAGCTACACAATGTCCGATTCTCCAAGCAAATCAATTGGTCATATTTCTGAAATCAGCCGCATCTTGTTTAAGGTGCTAGCTTTACAACTTTGGTGCTAGCTAGTGCTAGCTATAAGCAAATGGGTGCTAGGTTTTGAAGCAAATCGGTCAACTGGGGGGAGGCAGGGCAACTTGACGGACGCGAACAATAGAACGGTTTTACAGATGATCTAAATATATAATTACATTAATGATTAATATTGCAGCATTTGAATTTTAGTTGAGCATTTTTGCGTAAAAAAACCTATATTTGTTTACTGACCCCCATGTAGAATTTAAAAACTTAGTCGATTTATTCTAAACAAGATAAACATTAAAAGTGGCGTTTAATTTAAGTGTTAAACAACTGTTAAATGCTGTATACTCAAAGAGATTTCTAAATAATGACGTACGATCTCAGTTGTATAATCCTATTTAAACAAAACCCGGTATATGCAAAACAATGTAAACTACCATAATACCGGTATTTGTAATATAACATAGAATTGTACCGTAACACGTTATTACGAATTTTTCTGTTAAACTCATTCATCAAATAAGCAAATTATTTTAAACATGTTCTGATGATGGCCGTTATCTTTTTATAGATTATATTAGGCGGCCGAAACAATTGCACTATCGTATAAAATCGGTCCCGGAACGTAATACAACATTTTAGTGCAAATGTCTTGAAATATACGTTGTATACATAAGCGCAATAGTAGATTTAGAATTCCGGGGCTTGATAAACTTTATGTACCATTGCAAAGCTATTGTTAAAAATGCTCGCCATAACCTATATCCAATGGTATAAAATCGGTCCCGGAACGTAATACAACATTTTAGTGCAAATGTCCTGGAAATATACGTTGTATACATAAAGCGCAATAGTACATAAGAATTCGAGTTTTGATAAACTTTATGTACCATTGCGAAGTATTGTTAAAATGCTCGACATAACCTACATCCAATGGTATAAAATCGGCCCGGGACGTAATACAACATTTAGTGCAAATGTCCTGGAAATATACTTGTATACATAAAACGCAATAGTACATCAAGCTCCCGAGTTTTGATAAACTTTGTTACCATTGGGCAACTATTGTTAAATATGTCCGAAATAACCTACATCCAATGGTATAAAATCGGTTCCGGAACGTAATACAACATTTTAGTGCAAATGTCCTGGAAATATACGTTGTATACATAAAGCGCAATAGTACATAAGAATTCCCGGTTTTGATAAACTTTGTTTACCATTGGGCAACTATTGTTAAATATGTCCGAAATATCCTACATCCAATGGTATAAAATCGGTCCCGGAACGTAATACAACATTTTAGTCAAATGTCCTGGAAATATAGTTGTATACATAAAGCGCAATAGTACATTAAGAATTCCGGGTTTTGATAAACTTTTTACCATTGGGAATATTGTTAAAATGTCGAAATACCTACATCCAATGGTATAAAATCGGTCCCGGGAACGTAATACAACATTTTAGTGCAAATGGCCTGGAAAAATACGTTGATACATAAAGCGCAATAGTACATAAGAATTCCGGTTTTGATAAACTTTATGTACCATTGCGAAGGTATTGTTAAAATGCCGACATAACCTACATCCAATGGTATAAAATCGGTCCCGGGACGTAATACAACATTTAGTGCAAATGTCCTGGAAATATACGTTGTATACATAAAGCGCAATAGTACAATAAGAATTCCGGGTTTTGATAAACTTTGTGTACCATTGGGCAACTATTGTTAAAATGTCGAAAAATCCTACATCCAATGGTATAAAATCGGTCCGGACGTAATACACATTTTAGTGCAAATGCCTGGAAAAATACGTTGTATACATAAAGCGCAATAGTACATCTAAGAATCCCAAGTTTTGATAAACTTTGTGTACCATTGGGCACTATTGTTAAATATGTCCGAAATAACCTACATCCAATGGTATAAAATCGGTCCTGGAACGTAATACAACATATTAGTAGCAAATGTTCTGGAAATATATGTTGTATACATAAACGCAATAGTAAATTAAGAATTCCGAGTTTTGATAAACTTTGTTACCATTGGGCAACTATTGTTAAATATGTCCGAAATAATCCTACATCCAATGGTATAAATCGGTCCGGAACGTAATACAACATTTTAGTGCAAATGTCCTGGAAAATACGTTGTATACATAAACGCAATAGTACACTAAGAATTCCGAGTTTTGATAAACTTATGTACCATTGGAGACTATTGTTAAAATGCCGAATACACCTACATCCAATGGTATAAAATCGGTCCGGAACGTAATACAACATTTAGTGCAAATGTCCTGGAAATATACCGTTGTATACATAAACGCAATAGTACATAAGGTCCCGAGTTTTGATAAACTTTATGTACCATTGGCAGCTATTGTTAAATATGTCCGAAATAACCTACATCCAATGGTATAAAATCGGTTCCGGAACGTAATACAACATTTTAGTGCAAATGTCCTGGAAATATACGTTGTATACATAAAGCGCAATAGTACATCAAGAATTCCCAGTTTTGATAAACTTTTTTACCATTGGGCAGCTATTGTTAAATATGTCCGAAATAACCTACATCCAATGGTATAAAATCGGTCCGGAACGTAATACAACATTTAGTGCAAATGTCCTGGAAATATACGTTGTATACATAAAGCGCAATAGTACATAAGAATTCCGGGTTTTGATAAACTTTGTTACCATTGGGCAACTATTGTTAAATATGTCCGAAATATCCTACATCCAATGGTATAAAATCGGTCCCGGAACGTAATACAACATTTTAGTGCAAATGTCCTGGAAATATACGTTGTATACATAAAGCGCAATAGTACATAAGAATTCCGGTTTTGATAAACTTTTATGTACCATTGGGCAGCTATTGTTAAATATGTCGAAATAACCTACATCCAATGGTATAAAATCGGTCCGGAACGTAATACAACATTTTAGTGCAAATGTCCTGGAAATATACGTTGTATACATAAAGCGCAATAGTACATAAGAATTCCCGGTTTTGATAAACTTTGTTACCATTGGGCAACTATTGTTAAATATGTCCGAAATATCCTACATCCAATGGTATAAAATCGGTCCGGAACGTAATACAACATTTTAGTGCAAATGTCCTGGAAATATACGTTGTATACATAAAGCGCAATAGTACATAAGAATTCCGGGTTTTGATAAACTTTATGTACCATTGGGCAGCTATTGTTAAATATGTCTCGAAATATCCTACATCCAATGGTATAAAATCGGTCCCGGGACGTAATACAACATTTTAGTGCAAATGTCCTGGAAATATACGTTGTCATACATAAAGCGCAATAGTACATAAGCAATTCCCGAGTTTTGATAAACTTTAGTACCATTGCGAAGGCTATTGTTAAAAATGCTCGACAAAACCTACATCCAATGGTATAAAATCGGTCCTGGACGTAATACAACATTTTAGTGCAAATGTCCTGGAAATATAGTTGTATACATAAAGTCGCAATAGTACATAAGAATCCTGAGGTTTTGATAAACTATTGTACCATTGGGCAACTATTGTTAAAATGCCGACATATCCTACATCCAATGGTATAAAATCGGTCCTGGACGTAATACAACATTTTAGTGCAAATGTTCTGGAAATAATACAGTTGTATACATAAACGCAATAGTAATTAAAATTCCGAGTTATTGATAAACTTAATGGTTTACCATTGGGTAACAACGTTATTGTTAAAAATGTTCGAAATATGACTACATCTCAATGGTATAAAATCGGTCCTGGAACGTAATACACAGTATTAGTGCAAAAATGTAACTGGACATAATACCGGTATTTGTATATAACATAGCAATTGTACACAGAAATTTCGAGTTTTGATAAACTTTATAACCATTGCGAAGATATTGTTAAATTATGTGCCGTACTTTATAATTGCGCTAACATCCAATGGTATAAAATCGGTCCCGGAACGTAATACAACATTTTAGTGCAAATGTCCTGAAATATACGCTGTATACATAACGCAATAGTACATCAAGAATTCCCGAGTTTTGATAAACTTTATGTACCATTGGCAAAGCTATTGTTAAAATGTCCGAAATAACCTACATCCAATGGTATAAAATCGGTCCCGGAACGTAATACAACATTTTAGTGCAAATGTTCTGGAAATATACGTTGTATACATAAGCGCAATAGTACATAAGAATTCGAGTTTTGATAAACTTTATGTACCATTGGGCAGCTATTGTTAAAATGCTCCGAATAACCTACATCCAATGGTATAAAATCGGTCCCGGGACGTAATACAACATTTTAGTGCAAATGTCCTGGAAATATACGCTGTATACATAAATCGCAATAGTACATCAAGCGTCCCGAGTTTTGATAAACTTTGTGTACCATTGGGCAGCTATTGTTAAATATGTCCGAAATAACCTACATCCAATGGTATAAAATCGGTTCCGGAACGTAATACAACATTTTAGTGCAAATGTCCTGGAAATATACGTTGTATACATAAAGCGCAATAGTACATTAAGAATTCCGAGTTTTGATAAACTTTATGTTACCATTGGGCAGCTATTGTTAAATATGTCCGAAATACCTACATCCAATGGTATAAAATCGGTCCGGAACGTAATACAACATTTTAGTGCAAATGTCCTGGAAATATACGTTGTATACATAAAGCGCAATAGTACATAAGAATTCCGGGTTTTGATAAACTTTGTTACCATTGGGCAACTATTGTTAAATATGTCCGAAATACCTACATCCAATGGTATAAAATCGGTCCCGGAACGTAATACAACATTTTAGTGCAAATGTCCTGGAAATATACGTTGTATACATAAAGCGCAATAGTACATAAGAATTCCGGGTTTTGATAAACTTTATGTACCATTGCAAGTATTGTTAAATATGCCGACATAACCTACATCCAATGGTATAAAATCGGTCCCGGGACGTAATACAACATTTTAGTGCAAATGTCCTGGAAATATACGTTGTATACATAAAGCGCAATAGTACACTAAGAATTCCCGGTTTTAATAAACTTTATGTACCATTGGGAAGCTATTGTTAAAATGTCCGAAATAACCTACATCCAATGGTATAAAATCGGTCCCGGACGTAATACAACATTTTAGTGCAAATGTCCTGGAAATATACGTTGTATACATAAAGCGCAATAGTACATAAGAATTCCCGGTTTTGATAAACTTTATGTACCATTGGGCAACTATTGTTAAATATGTCCGAAATATCCTACATCCAATGGTATAAAATCGGTCCGGAACGTAATACAACATTTTAGTGCAAATGTCCTGGAAATATACGTTGTATACATAAAGCGCAATAGTACATAAGAATTCCAGGTTTTGATAAACTTTGTTACCATTGGGCAACTATTGTTAAATATGTCCGAAATATCCTACATCCAATGGTATAAAATCGGTCCCGGAACGTAATACAACATTTTAGTGCAAATGTCCTGGAAATATACGTTGTATACATAAAACGCAATAGTACATAAGAATTCCGGTTTTGATAAACTTTATGTACCATTGGGAAGTATTGTTAAAATGCCGACATAACCTACATCCAATGGTATAAAATCGGTCCCGGGACGTAATACAACATTCTAGTGCAAATGTCCTGGAAATATACCTGTATACATAAAACGCAATAGTACATCAAGCGTCCCGAGTTTTGATAAACTTTATGTACCATTGGCAAGCTATTGTTAAATATGTCCGAAATAACCTACATCCAATGGTATAAAATCGGTCCCGGAACGTAATACAACATTTTAGTGCAAATGTCCTGGAAATATACGTTGTATACATAAAGCGCAATAGTACATCAAGCATCCCAGTTTTGATAAACTTTGTTTACCATTGGGCAAGCTATTGTTAAATATGTCCGAAATACTACATCCAATGGTATAAAATCGGTCCTGGAACGTAATACAACATTTAGTGCAAATGTCCTGGAAATATACGTTGTATACATAAACGCAATAGTACATAAGAATTCCGGAGTTTTGATAAACTTTGTTACCATTGGGCAACTATTGTTAAATATGTTCGAAATATCCTACATCCAATGGTATAAAATCGGTCCCGGAACGTAATACAACATTTTAGTGCAAATGTCCTGGAAATATACGTTGATACATAAAGCGCAATAGTACATCAAGAATTCCGGTTTTGATAAACTTTATGTACCATTGGGAGCTATTGTTAAAATGTCCGAATAACCTACATCCAATGGTATAAAATCGGTCCCGGAACGTAATACAACATTTTAGTGCAAATGTCCTGGAAATATACGCTGTATACAGTGAACGCAATAGTACATCAAGCGTCCCGAGTTTTGATAAACTTTGTTTACCATTGGGCAACTATTGTTAAATATGTCCGAAATAACCTACATCCAATGGTATAAAATCGGTCCTGGAACGTAATACAACATATTTAGTGCAAATGTCCTGGAAATATACGTTGTATACATAAAGCGCAATAGTACATAAGAATTCCGGGTTTTGATAAACGTTTGTACCATTGGGCAGCTATTGTTAAATATGTCCGAAATAATCCTACATCCAATGGTATAAAATCGGTCCCGGAACGTAATACAACATTTTAGTGCAAATGTCCTGGAAATATACGTTGTATACATAAAGCGCAATAGTACATAAGAATTCCGGTTTTGATAAACTTTATGTACCATTGGGAAGCTATTGTTAAATATGTCCGAAATAACCTACATCCAATGGTATAAAATCGGTTCCGGAACGTAATACAACATTTTAGTGCAAATGTCCTGGAAATATACGTTGTATACATAAAGCGCAATAGTACAATAAGAATTCGGGTTTTGATAAACTTTATGTACCATTGGCAAGGTATTGTTAAAATGCTCGACATAACCTACATCCAATGGTATAAAATCGGTCCGGAGACGTAATACAACATTTTAGTGCAAATGTCCTGGAAATATACGTTGTATACATAAACGCAATAGTACATCAAGCATCCGAAGTTTTGATAAACTTTGATGTACCATTGGGCAACTATTGTTAAATATGTCCGAAATATCCTACATCCAATGGTATAAAATCGGTCCTGGAACGTAATACAACATTTTAGTGCAAATGTTCTGGAAATATACGTTGTATACATAAACGCAATAGTACATCAAGAATTCCGGGTTTTGATAAACTTTGTTACCATTGGGCAGCTATTGTTAAATATGTCCGAAATAACCTACATCCAATGGTATAAAATCGGTCCCGGAACGTAATACAACATTTTAGTGCAAATGTCCTGGAAATATACGTTGTATACATAAACGCAATAGTACATCAAGAATTCCCGAGTTTTGATAAACTTTGTTGTACCATTGGGCAAGCTATTGTTAAATATGTCCGAAATAACCTACATCCAATGGTATAAAATCGGTCCTGGAACGTAATACAACATTTTAGTGCAAATGTCCTGGAAATATACGTTGTATACATAAACGCAATAGTACATCAAGAATTCCGAGTTTTGATAAACTTTGTGTACCATTGGGCAAGCTATTGTTAAAATGCCGAAATAACCTACATCCAATGGTATAAAATCGGTCCCGGAACGTAATACAACATTTTAGTGCAAATGTCCTGGAAATATACGCTGTATACATAAACGCAATAGTACATCAAGAATTCCCGAGTTTTGATAAACTTTATGTACCATTGGGCAAGCTATTGTTAAATATGTCCGAAATAACCTACATCCAATGGTATAAAATCGGTTCCGGAACGTAATACAACATTTTAGTGCAAATGTCCTGGAAATATACGTTGTATACATAAAGCGCAATAGTACATCAAGAATTCCGGGTTTTGATAAACTTTTTGTACCATTGGGCAGCTATTGTTAAATATGTCCGAAATAACCTACATCAAATGGTATAAAATCGGTTCCGGAACGTAATACAACATTTTAGTGCAAATGTCCTGGAAATATACGTTGTATACATAAACGCAATAGTACATCAAGCGAATTCGAGTTTTGATAAACTTTATGTACCATTGGGCAACTATTGTTAAATATGTCCGAAATAACCTACATCCAATGGTATAAAATCGGTCCGGAACGTAATACAACATTTTAGTGCAAATGTCCTGGAAATATACGTTGTATACATAAAGCGCAATAGTACAATCAAGAATTCCGGGTTTTGATAAATTTATGTACCATTGGGCAGCTATTGTTAAATATGTCCGAAATAACCTACATCCAATGGTATAAAATCGGTTTCCGGAACGTAATACAACATTTTAGTGCAAATGTCCTGGAAATATACGTTGTATACATAAAGCGCAATAGTACAATAAGAATTCCGGGTTTTGATAAAGTTTATGTACCATTGGGCAGCTATAGTTAAATATGTCCGAAATAACCTACATCCAATGGTATAAAATCGGTTCCGGAACGTAATACAACATTTTAGTGCAAATGTCCTGAAATATACGTTGTATACATAAAGCGCAATAGTACAATAAGAATTCCGGGTTTTGATAAAGTTTATGTACCATTGGGCAGCTATTGTTAAATATGTCCGAAATAACCTACATCCAATGGTATAAAATCGGTCCGGAACGTAATACAACATTTTAGTGCAAATGTCCTGGAAATATACGTTGTATACATAAAGCGCAATAGTACATCAAGAATTCCAGGTTTTGATAAACTTTATGTACCATTGGGCAGCTATTGTTAAATATGTCCGAAATACCTACATCCAATGGTATAAAATCGGTCCGGAACGTAATACAACATTTTAGTGCAAATGTCCTGGAAATATACGTTGTATACATAAAGCGCAATAGTACATAAGAATTCCGGGTTTTGATAAACTTTATGTACCATTGGGCAACTATTGTTAAATATGTCCGAAATATCCTACATCCAATGGTATAAAATCGGTCCGGAACGTAATACAACATTTTAGTGCAAATGTCCTGGAAATATACGTTGTATACATAAAGCGCAATAGTACATAAGAATTCCGGGTTTTGATAAACTTTATGTACCATTGGCAGCTATTGTTAAATATGTCCGAAATAACCTACATCCAATGGTATAAAATCGGTCCGGACGTAATACAACATTTTAGTGCAAATGTCCTGGAAATATACGTTGTATACATAAAGCGCAATAGTACAATAAGAATTCTGGGTTTTGATAAACTTTATGTACCATTGGGCAGGTATTGTTAAAATGTCGAAATAACCTACATCCAATGGTATAAAATCGGTCCGGAACGTAATACAACATTTTAGTGCAAATGTCCTGGAAATATACACTGTATACATAAAACGCAATAGTACATCAAGCATCCCAAGTTTTGATAAACTTTGTTTACCATTGGGCAACTATTGTTAAATATGTCCGAAATATCCTACATCCAATGGTATAAAATCGGTCCTGGAACGTAATACACCATATTAGTACAAATGTTCTGGAAATATATGTTGTATACATAAATCGCAATAGTACATCAAGAATTCCGGGTTTTGATAAACTTTGTATACCATTGGGCAGCTATTGTTAAATATGTCCGAAATAACCTACATCCAATGGTATAAAATCGGTTCCGGAACGTAATACAACATTTTAGTGCAAATGTCCTGGAAATATACGCTGTATACAGTGAACGCAATAGTACATCAAGCGTCCCGAGTTTTGATAAACTTTTTTTACCCATTGGGCAACTATTGTTAAATATGTCCGAAATATCCTACATCAATGGTATAAAATCGGTCCTGGAACGTAATACAACATTTTAGTGACAAATGTCCTGGAAATATACGTTGTATACATAAAGCGCAATAGTACAATCAAGAATTCCGGGTTTTGATAAACGTTTATGTACCATTGGGCAGCTATTGTTAAATATGTCCGAAATAACCTACATCCAATGGTATAAAATCGGTCCCGGATACGTAATACAACATTTTAGTGCAAATGTCCTGGAAATATACGTTGTATACATAAAGCGCAATAGTACATCAAGAATTCTGAGTTTTGATAAACTTTATGTACCATTGGGCAGCTATTGTTAAATATGTCCGAAATAACCTACATCCAATGGTATAAAATCGGTCCGGAACGTAATACAACATTTTAGTGCAAATGTCCTGGAAATATACGTTGTATACATAAAGCGCAATAGTACAATAAGAATTCCGGGTTTTGATAAAGTTTATGTACCATTGGGCAGCTATTGTTAAATATGTCCGAAATAACCTACATCCAATGGTATAAAATCGGTTCCGGAACGTAATACAACATTTTAGTGCAAATGTCCTGGAAATATACGTTGTATACATAAAGCGCAATAGTACAATAAGAATTCCGGGTTATGATAAAGTTTATGTACCATTGGGCAGCTATTGTTAAATATGTCCGAAATATCCTACATCCAATGGTATAAAATCGGTCCCGGGACGTAATACAACATTTTAGTGCAAATGTCCTGGAAATATACGTTGTATACATAAAGCGCAATAGTACACTAAGAATTCCCGGTTTTAATAAACTTTATGTACCATTGGGCAAGCTATTGTTAAATATGTCTCGAACATAACCTACATCCAATGGTATAAAATCGGTTCCGAGACGTAATACAACATTTTAAGTGCAAATGTCCTGGAAATATACGTTGTATACATAAAGCGCAATAGTACAATCAAGAATTCCGGAGTTTTGATAAAGTTTATGTACCATTGGGCAGCTATTGTTAAATATGTCCGAAATACACCTACATCCAATGGTATAAAATCGGTTCCTGGAACGTAATACAACATTTTAGTGCAAATGTCCTGGAAATATACGTTGTATACATAAAGCGCAATAGTACAATCAAGAATTCCGGGTTTTGATAAACTTTGTGTACCATTGGGCAAGCTATTGTTAAATATGTCCGAAATATCCTACATCCAATGGTATAAAATCGGTCCGGAACGTAATACAACATATTAGTGCAAATGTCCTGGAAATATATGTTGTATACATAAAGCGCAATAGTACATAAGAATTCCGGGTTTTGATAAACTTTATGTACCATTGGGCAGCTATTGTTAAATATGTTCGAAATACCTACATCCAATGGTATAAAATCGGTCCCGGGACGTAATACAACATTTTAGTGCAAATGTCCTGGAAATATACGTTGTATACATAAAGCGCAATAGTACACTAAGAATTCCCGGTTTTAATAAACTTTATGTACCATTGCGAAGGTATTGTTAAAAATGCTCGACATAACCTACATACAATGGTATAAAATCGGTCCCGAGACGTAATACAACATTTTAATGCAAATGTCCTGGAAATATACGCTGTATACAGTGAACGCAATAGTACATCAAGCGTCCCGAGTTTTGATAAACTTTGTTTACCATTGGGCAACTATTGTTAAATATGTCCGACTATACCTACATCCAATGGTATAAAATCGGTCCTGGATACGTAATACAACATTTTAGTGCAAATGTCCTGGAAATATACGCTGTATACATAAACGCAATAGTACATCAAGGGATCCCGAGTTTTGATAAACTTTATGTACCATTGGGTAGCTATTGTTAAATATGTCCGAAATAACCTACATCAAATGGTATAAAATCGGTTCCGGAACGTAATACAACATTTTAGTGCAAATGTCCTGGAAATATACGTTGTATACATAAACGCAATAGTACATCAAGAATTCTGGGTTTTGATAAACTTTATGTACCATTGGGCAGCTATTGTTAAATATGTCCGAAATAACCTACATCAATGGTATAAAATCGGTCCGGATCGTAATACAACATTTTAGTGCAAATGTCCTGAAATATACGTTGTATACATAAAGCGCAATAGTACAATAAGAATTCCGGTTTTGATAAAGTTTATGTACCATTGGGCAGCTATTGTTAAAATGTCCGAAATAACCTACATCCAATGGTATAAAATCGGTTCCGGAACGTAATACAACATTTTAGTGCAAATGTCCTGGAAATATACGTTGTATACATAAAGCGCAATAGTACAATAAGAATTCCGGTTTTGATAAACTTTATGTACCATTGGGCAGCTATTGTTAAATATGTCCGAAATAACCTACATCCAATGGTATAAAATCGGTTCGGAACGTAATACAACATTTTAGTGCAAATGTCCTGGAAATATACGTTGTATACATAAAGCGCAATAGTACAATAAGAATTCCGGGTTTTGATAAACTTTTTGTACCATTGTGCAGCTATTGTTAAATATGTCCGAAATAACCTACATCAAATGGTATAAAATCGGTTCCGGAACGTAATACAACATTTTAGTGCAAATGTCCTGGAAATATACGTTGTATACATAAAGCGCAATAGTACAATAAGAATTCCGGGTTTTGATAAAGTTTATGTACCATTGTGCAGCTATTGTTAAATATGTCCGAAATGACCTACATCCAATGGTAGAAAATCGGTTCCGGAACGTAATACAACATTTTAGTGCAAATGTCCTGGAAATATACGTTGTATACATAAAGCGCAATAGTACAATAAGAATTCCGGGTTTTGATAAACTTTTTGTACCATTGGGCAGCTATTGTTAAATATGTCCGAAATAACCTACATCAAATGGTATAAAATCGGTTCCGGAACGTAATACAACATTTTAGTGCAAATGTCCTGGAAATATACGTTGTATACATAAAGCGCAATAGTACAATCAAGAATTCCGAGTTTTGATAAACTTTATGTACCATTGGGCAGCTATTGTTAAATATGTCCGAAATACCTACATCCAATGGTATAAAATCGGTTCCGGAACGTAATACAACATTTTAGTGCAAATGTCCTGGAAATATACGTTGTATACATAAAGCGCAATAGTACAATAAGAATTCTGGGTTTTGATAAACTTTATGTACCATTGGGCAGCTATTGTTAAATATGTCCGAAATAACCTACATCCAATGGTATAAAATCGGTTCCGGAACGTAATACAACATTTTAGTGCAAATGTCCTGAAATATACGTTGTATACATAAAGCGCAATAGTACAATAAGAATTCTGGGTTTTGATAAACTTTATGTACCATTGGGCAAGCTATTGTTAAATATGTCCGAAATAACCTACATCCAATGGTATAAAATCGGTTCCCGGAACGTAATACAACATTTTAGTGCAAATGTCCTGGAAATATACGTTGTATACATAAAGCGCAATAGTACAATAAGAATTCCGGGTTTTGATAAATTTATGTACCATTGTCAGCTATTGTTAAATATGTCCGAAATAACCTACATCCAATGGTATAAAATCGGTTCCCGGAACGTAATACAACATTTTAGTGCAAATGTCCTGGAAATATACGTTGTATACATAAACGCAATAGTACATCAAGAATTCTGGGTTTTGATAAACTTTATGTACCATTGGGCAGCTATTGTTAAATATGTCCGAAATAACCTACATCCAATGGTATAAAATCGGTCCCGAACGTAATACAACATTTTAGTGCAAATGTCCTGGAAATATACGTTGTATACATAAAGCGCAATAGTACAATAAGAATTCTGGGTTTTGATAAACTTTATGTACCATTGGGCAGCTATAGTTAAATATGTCCGAAATAACCTACATCCAATGGTATAAAATCGGTTCCGGAACGTAATACAACATTTTAGTGCAAATGTCCTGGAATTATACGTTGTATACATAAAGCGCAATAGTACAATAAGAATTCCGGGTTTTGATAAACTTTTTGTACCATTGTGCAGCTATTGTTAAATATGTCCGAAATGACCTACATCAAATGGTATAAAATCGGTTTCGGAACGTAATACAACATTTTAGTGCAAATGTCCTGGAAATATACGTTGTATACATAAAGCGCAATAGTACAATAAGAATTCTGGGTTTTGATAAACTTTATGTACCATTGGGCAGCTATTGTTAAATATGTCCGAAATAACCTACATCCAATGGTATAAAATCGGTTCCGGAACGTAATACAACATTTTAGTGCAATGTCCTGGAAATATACGTTGTATACATAAAGCGCAATAGTACAATAAATTCGGGTTTGATAAACTTTATGTACCATTGGGCAGCTATTGTTAAATATGTCCGAAATACCTACATCCAATGGTATAAAATCGGTTCCGGAACGTAATACAACATTTTAGTGCAAATGTCCTGGAAATATACGTTGTATACATAAAGCGCAATAGTACAATAAAATTCCGGTTTTGATAAAGTTTATGTACCATTGTGCAGCTATTGTTAAATATGTCCGAAATGACCTACATCAATGGTATAAAATCGGTTCCGAACGTAATACAACATTTTAGTGCAAATGTCCTGGAAATATACGTTGTATACATAAAGCGCAATAGTCAATAAAATTCTGGGTTTTGATAAACTTTATGTACCATTGGGCAGCTATTGTTAAATATGTCCGAAATAACCTACATCCAATGGTATAAAATCGGTTCCGGAACGTAATACAACATTTTAGTGCAAATGTCCGGAATATACGTTGTATACATAAAGCGCAATAGTACAATAAAATTCCGGGTTTTGATAAAGTTTATGTACCATTGGCAGCTATTGTTAAATATGTCCGAAATACCTACATACAATGGTATAAAATCGGTTCCGGAACGTAATACAACATTTTAGTGCAACTGTCCTGGAAATATACGTTGTATACATAAAGCGCAATAGTACAATAAGAATTCTGGGTTTTGATAAACTTTATGTACCATTGGGCAGCTATTGTTAAATATGTCCGAAATAATACATCCAATGGTATAAAATCGGTTCCGGAACGTAATACAACATTTTAGTCAAATGTCTGGAAATATACGTTGTATACATAAAGCGCAATAGTACAATAAAATTGGTTTTGATAAATTTATGTACCATTGGGCAGCTATTGTTAAATATGTCCGAAATAACCTACATCCAATGGTATAAAATCGGTTCCGGAACGTAATACAACATTTTAGTGCAAATGTCCTGGAAATATACGTTGTATACATAAAGCGCAATAGTACAATAAGAATTCTGGGTTTTGATAAACTTTATGTACCATTGGGCAGCTATTGTTAAATATGTCCGAAATAACCTACATCCAATGGTATAAAATCGGTTCCGGAACGTAATACAACATTTTAGTGCAAATGTCCTGGAAATATACGTTGTATACATAAAGCGCAATAGTACAATAAGAATTCTGGGTTTTGATAAACTTTATGTACCATTGGGCAGCTATTGTTAAATATGTCCGAAATAACCTACATCCAATGGTATAAAATCGGTTCCGGAACGTAATACAACATTTTAGTGCAAATGTCCTGGAAATATACGTTGTATACATAAAGCGCAATAGTACAATAAGAATTCCGGGTTTTGATAAAGTTTATGTACCATTGTGCAGCTATTGTTAAATATGTCCGAAATGACCTACATACAATGGTATAAAATCGGTTCCGGAACGTAATACAACATTTTAGTGCAACTGTCCTGGAAATATACGTTGTATACATAAAGCGCAATAGTGCAATAAGAATTCTGGGTTTTGATAAACTTTATGTACCATTGGGCAGCTATTGTTAAATATGTCCGAAATTACCTACATCCAATGGTATAAAATCGGTTCCAGAACGTAATACAACATTTTAGTGCAAATGTCCTGGAAATATACGTTGTATACATAAAGCGCAATAGTACAATAAGAATTCCGGGTTTTGATAAAGTTTATGTACCATTGTGCAGCTATTGTTAAATATGTCCGAAATGACCTACATACAATGGTATAAAATCGGTTCCGGAACGTAATACAACATTTTAGTGCAAATGTCCTGGAAATATACGTTGTATACATAAAGCGCAATAGTACAATAAGAATTCTGGGTTTTGATAAACTTTATGTACCATTGGGCAGCTATTGTTAAATATGTCCGAAATAACCTACATCCAATGGTATAAAATCGGTTCCGGAACGTAATACAACATTTTAGTGCAAATGTCCTGGAAATATACGTTGTATACATAAAGCGCAATAGTACAATAAGAATTCTGGGTTTTGATAAACTTTATGTACCATTGGGCAGCTATTGTTAAATATGTCCGAAATAACCTACATCCAATGGTATAAAATCGGTTCCGGAACGTAATACAACATTTTAGTGCAAATGTCCTGGAAATATACGTTGTATACATAAAGCGCAATAGTACAATAAGAATTCCGGGTTTTGATAAAGTTTATGTACCATTGTGCAGCTATTGTTAAATATGTCCGAAATGACCTACATACAATGGTATAAAATCGGTTCCGGAACGTAATACAACATTTTAGTGCAACTGTCCTGGAAATATACGTTGTATACATAAAGCGCAATAGTCAATAAGAATTCTGGGTTTTGATAAACTTTATGTACCATTGGGCAGCTATTGTTAAATATGTCCGAAATAACCTACATCCAATGGTATAAAATCGGTTCCGGAACGTAATACAACATTTTAGTGCAAATGTCCTGGAAATATACGTTGTATACATAAAGCGCAATAGTACAATAAGAATTCTGGGTTTTGATAAACTTTATGTACCATTGGGCAGCTATTGTTAAATATGTCCGAAATAACCTACATCCAATGGTATAAAATCGGTTCCGGAACGTAATACAACATTTTAGTGCAAATGTCCTGGAAATATACGTTGTATACATAAAGCGCAATAGTACAATAAGAATTCCGGGTTTTGATAAAGTTTATGTACCATTGTGCAGCTATTGTTAAATATGTCCGAAATACCTACATCCAATGGTATAAAATCGGTTCCGGAACGTAATACAACATTTTAGTGCAACTGTCCTGGAAATATACGTTGTATACATAAAGCGCAATAGTGCAATAAGAATTCTGGGTTTTGATAAACTTTATGTACCATTGGGCAGCTATTGTTAAATATGTCCGAAATACCTACATCCAATGGTATAAAATCGGTTTCGGAACGTAATACAACATTTTAGTGCAAATGTCCTGGAAATATACGTTGTATACATAAAGCGCAATAGTACAATAAGAATTCCGGGTTTTGATAAAGTTTATGTACCATTGGGCAGCTATTGTTAAATATGTCCGAAATAACCTACATCCAATGGTATAAAATCGGTTCCGGAACGTAATACAACATTTTAGTGCAAATGTCCTGGAAATATACGTTGTATACATAAAGCGCAATAGTACAATAAGAATTCTGGGTTTTGATAAACTTTATGTACCATTGGGCAGCTATTGTTAAATATGTCCGAAATAACCTACATCCAATGGTATAAAATCGGTTCCGGAACGTAATACAACATTTTAGTGCAAATGTCCTGGAAATATACGTTGTATACATAAAGCGCAATAGTACAATAAGAATTCCGGGTTATGATAAAGTTTATGTACCATTGGGCAGCTATTGTTAAATATGTCCGAAATAACCTACATTCAATGGTATAAAATCGGTCCCGGAACGTAATACAACATTATATTGCAAATGTCCTGGAACTATACCTTGTATACATAAAAGGCAATAGTACATCAAGACTTCCGAGTTTTGATAACCTTGATGTACCATTGGAAAGCTATTGTAAAAAATGTCCAATACAACCTATATCCAATGGTATAAAATCTGTCCTGGAGCGTAATACAACATTTTCTTGCAAATGTCCTGGAACTATTCGTAGTATACATAAAACGAAATAGCACATAAACGATTCCGAATTTTGAAAAATTTTATGTTCCAATAGTAATCTCTTGTCATATATCTCCGAAATAACCTTCATCTGCAGGTTTAAAAAACTGTC
The DNA here is from genome assembly GCA_036346225.1 of Platerodrilus igneus. Classification (NCBI taxonomy): domain Eukaryota; kingdom Metazoa; phylum Arthropoda; class Insecta; order Coleoptera; family Lycidae; genus Platerodrilus; species Platerodrilus igneus. Next base: position 119,183 of record JARFIW010001465.1, on the reverse strand, counting down.
CCGGAACTATGCGCGGACATATATATATATATATATATATATATATATATATATATATATATATATATATATATTATTTCAACTTTTCATAATTTAGATCATTTATGTACCAACCCCTTTAGAGTTAGTATTGTTTTGTGGAGTTACGATTGAGTGAAGTTTTATAATTTCTAAAGTTACATAATAACTTCTTAACTATTTCAGTGAGTGGCAGCAATGATATAAACCAACAAAAACATTAATCATGTCATGTAAATGTGTGAAGAATGTAATGCTTGCGCGTTAATTAAGCATTAATTAATTTCGGCTAGTTCATCAGCTTTAATAGGAAAATACCTGTAAAATTTTATAGAAGCTCGGAAGTTTACAGTTTAGACAGGGGCTATTTTATTATGATAGTTAAATTACTACAAATAAATACACCAAAAATGTTCTTAACACATTTTTATATAAACAGCAATAATGCTAGATATTTTATACGCATGATACTCACTTAGAAAAATTACCTATAAAAATCAGGGACATTGCTACAGTTTTAGACTTTAAATATATAAACAAAAAAAAAACTGTATGCATCGGCTAACTTGGCTATTTCCCCAAGGGAGAGTTGGTGCTGGGTTGGACTGAATTTAGTAACTTGAATAAAAGAAAAATATAATTTTAAATTGGACAACACTGTATCTAAAAAATAATTAATATCGAAGGCAGATACAGAAAACCCATTAGTGTTTATTAATTCTTATTCTATATCAAAGTTCTTGGGTAAATACAATGTTACTATATATAAGGTTGTAGGACTTGACACACTAATAACCCGAATAGTCACATCATTTTGTATTAGAAACGTCGTACTAATGAATGGGCTTTTCTCAATCATTTAATTGAATTTTGCAACTGTGAAGCATGTTTATTTTCCAGAACCCCTTTTAATTAAACATTTTTGAATTAGAATCATTTTTAGTTCCATAAATTTTCGTTTTGGTAAAATATTTAATCTTATATAATTATAAAGCAACTGTGTATATTTTCGTCCCTCATAAACAAAGTTTTATTTTCGTAAAACTATCAATGTACGATTAAAGTTTGTTCAAGTTCAAATAAGGTTACTACAGAAAGCGTGCAGTTTGTGATACAAGGTCACGCTTGATGTTGTTTGTTTCTATATGCGGCACCTACCTGTAACGTTCATAACGAGTTAGTCGTTTCTTATACGTCGTAGAAGAAAGATGTCTTTCCCGACTTCTAGGGCACGCGATTTGAGAATCGCATTAAGTTGGCGATCTCCTTAATATTAGTTACGTAGAAAAACTGGGATGATGTTAATCAAGGGTTCGTATATTTTTATATTTAAATATCTTGTCTAATCTTCCCGTTTTTTTGCAGCGCAGTTAGGAAAAGTTATGAAAAATTATGGAAAGTTATGAATAGTTAAGCAAAGTTATGCAAAGTTAAACAAAATTAATTTAAACCATGAAATTTTATATTCTTTACGGCTAATAATGAAATAAATTTTTACAAGTACAAGACACCTTTAAAATATGTTTCAACTGTAAATGATGATTTATCGTATAAAAACTCCTACAAAGGTATTTATGTGAAGGTGGAACTTGATGGTGATTTGGATTAAAAGAAAATTCTTACCTCACATCTTTTGAAGTTGGTTTTTGATGTCCTTGGCTAGGCGCTGGTCTGAATACCCGTTCTACCCTTCTCGTTCAAATCTGAGATTGATGCTAAGAGGCCCTAATGGGATACGGTTATTATTTGGCTCGTCCACACTTCAAGGTTTACCACATTTTATGACATAGGAAGGCAGATGGTCAGTGTTGAAATAAAAAGCTCCTTTGTTATCCTAGTCCAAAGACGTTACTTTTGAAGGTTATTGGAGTATAAAAATAACATTTTTAAATAAGAGTAATCTAATTAGAGATTTCAACGTATTAGACTTGAGGGTTGAATAAATTCTGAGTAGAAATTAAATAAACAATTAATTTGATTAACTATTGCTTACATCAATTTTATGCACCTTATAAATAAAAAAATCAAGTGCTAGTGTAAATCGAACTTACCAGATCTGCTCTCTACGATATTGTCAAGTAATGTAAATAAAATTGTATAAGGGCCTAAATATTAATTAGAGGCGATTTCGAAATTTAAATATAAAATAAAGGTTGTACCGATAATATTTCAGTTATAATAAATATAAATATTTTTGTATCAACACTTATTATTGTTGTGTTAAACGACAAGAGATATTCATAGGCGAGAAATTGACAGCCTAAAATTTTACCTAAAGAGTGTTGAATCTATTAGGAAAATGTCTTTCCAAATTTAATAGTACTTACAGAAATAGAAGGTGTATAAAATAATCGTGTCCGACACAGCTGCGGACAGAGGTATATTTTTTATCTATTATGTGTTATCCAGTGAACACAAATAGCGACCCCCTTGCTAGAAATATTTAACCTTTTTCTTGCAGGTATAAGGTTAGGTGTGAGTCAGCAGAGCTTTTGTCCTCAGATGCGTTTGTACACTAAGTGGTTTCTACTTTTTCCTATTAGTGCTTTCCTGCTAGAAATAAAAATTAATAAAGTTGTGGCGCCTTGATATTAACTGTGAATATATACCCCCTGATAGTCTTTCAAATAATCGCAGAAGTTAGAGTTCCAAGTTAGTCCGGAAGATTCCAAATGCCGTTATTTCAAACGGATTAAGTTACAGCTCTTTCGTGGCCTTTGTGAATATAGCGGTGAGTTCTATCTCCTTTAGCAACCACCCCAGACCCAGTGTTTCGACTTGTAATTTTTAGTCCATCTTAATTCAAAATTATCATAATTACAATCGAACAGATATGGTCCTCGAAAAGATGTTATAACTGTACTCTCTAGGAGACAAATATATATATATATATATATATATATATATATATATGATAACGCTGCATGTCGAAGTAATTAGTCTATCTGATCACCACCACTCTGTGTATTTTAATCTCCTGAAATTTTAAATCTGCCTTGGCTAGCCCAGTTTAATTCACACATAGTGCACAACGTTACGATAATCAAATAGTTTACTCCTTTTCCCTAAAACTTTATCCGATTTGAATGATAAAATGATGTGTATTAATATTTGTATAATGAGAAAATAAATATGATTTACACTTCACAGCTTAATCTGTTTGACTGTATGATAAAATTAACCCCTGAATCAAATAACAATAAATTTTAAATTATTTTTCTTTTAATTATTGAAACTCCCTTATTTTAGAGCCAGCAAAATGTCGTTTGTACTCTACTATAAATTTCTCTGAACATTCAAGAATTTTCCTTGTTTACGAAATTTTTCACGTACCAAAATAAATTTTTGTTTACTCCTTACATAAATTATTCAAGTTTAAAATATGTTCAAAAATATTAAATAGAAAATAATGCCTTAATATGATCAATGTTCAATTATAATAAATAGTAAATAATGTTTTATGCAAGATAGTTCTGACCTGTAGTTTTCCTTGAGCGTCCTTTAGTTGCATGCCGTGGATCATTACCCCAATATTGTTTTTAGTTGATTCTTCAAGTTCTACCCTGTTGAATGTGATCTGCCTTAACTTTTCATAACGTTGTAATGTCCTTTGAATTTATTCTTATTATTTGCTTCTAATATTGTACATAGAATTTCCTTAGAGTATCATTAGAATTGTCTTAGAATTATTATAATGTTTTCTTAGATTTCTTAGAGTTTTGTTAAGGTGTCGTTAGAGTTTCATTAGATTTATCCTTAAAATCGTTCTTAGAGTTTTCTTACTTAGAGCCCCGAATTATGAATATTTAACCTAAATCAATTAATAAATATGTACTTACGTTTTCTATGCAAACGGCCAAGCTTTTTCTCATATATTTTCACTATATTGACGTGTAAATTCTTAAGTATCGGTGATGCAGTTTGTACATGATTTAAAGTAAGTCTGTCCGCTTATCAAAATTGCACCTTATATATCGCCTACGCCCCATTTAAATTCATTGGTTTATCTGAGCTGGTGTTCAAAGTTCTGGTTTGTATTTAATTTATAGCGTCTGTTTTTGATATTATTACAGGAATTTCTAATTCGCTAAGGCACGTAATTTCACTTATGGCGTTGTTTGTCAAGATAATAATTTGGGGTCTGCATTAACTTCATGTAGAAAATCACGTAGACAAAGTGACGTAAATTAACATTTCTGTTTATCTTTTTACATTTCCGAAGCGTATTTATTTTGAAGGATGCGTTTCTTATCCAGACTCTATGGTATCTGCTTTCATTATCACTAGCTTAATGTGAATTGTATTATAATTTTTCTAGGGTTTGCCTGCATTTAACGCGTATTAATTTATAATTTATTAACATTTTTGATTGCGTGTAGAGTTATTTCTTTTACCGAATGTGTGCGTCACACACATTACCATTAAGATGAATTAATTAATAACTAGTGGACTATATTACATTTATTAATTTGTCATTCTGAATATAATATGTAATGACAATATTCTAGCAAACTAACGTGGCGTTACTATTGAACTTCAAACTACAACTGACTAGAAATAAGAGGCAGCAGTTATAAGAGTAGCTTGGGGTAGCTAGAACCTTGTTAACTCATACACTATTGCAATTCTTAAACCTAATGCAAAGAAATATGGTTGCACATTGCTACCAGTTTCTACCTTTTTCCTGTCTAATTCTCCTACTGTATCCCATTTCATAGTAGTACAGTGCTGTGCTCCATGCAAATGCTTTCAACAATTTTTTTCATGTTTCTATGTTTGTTGTCATCGAATATAACAGCTGTTCTTTCTTGTTATATAGAGCTCGGCTTTTCTTTTGATTTCTAAATATATACCCTATTTCATCGATACTCTATAGTATGTGAAGGAGGTTAAGCAACTTGATGGTTACCAAGATCCCCAACACGTAGACATTTGCCCAATTAATAGTTTTAAAATAGCTCCTTTTGCACAATCAATATTAGTTGAGAATATTACAAATCCAACACTTGTAGTTATTTATAATAATCATCAGGTTTAAGTACAATTATTTTCTTTTCATCGTTAGGTTTTCCATATTGGAACTGGTTGGATGCGTACCTCTATCAATTTCTATTCTGAGCGTCTACACATTTTCCTGAAATTCCCACACCCTACGTCTGTGACTATCTGTATGTAATAATCAGCTTTTACTGTATTCCGCACTATTTCCTTATGCTTTAGTATGTGACCTATCATCTTATCTCTTCTATTTTTCACTGTCTTCCACATATTTCTTTTTTCTTCTACCATTTCTAGTACCTCTTTGTTCTTAACTTTGTCTGTCCATGATATCTCCATCATACGTCTCTGGCACCACATTGCAAAGGCCATGACCACTTCTCTTACTGTGCAAATTTCACTGCCGTATAGTGCTGTGATCCACACATATGCTTTCAACAATCTTTTTCTTATTTCTATGTTTGTTGTCTTTGAAAATAGTAGTTGTTTTTTTTTTTGTTAAATGCAGCATTGTTTAGTGCTAATCTTTGTTTTATATTTTTTTGCACTTTTTCCATCTTGTGTTATTTGATTTCCATGTAGCAGAAATCCTTAACTTTTTTTAAGTTCTCATTTCATATTTGTATTCTAGTTTTTGATATATTTTCCCCTTCTTTACATACTAGTACTTTAGTCATACTTTTGTTAATTTTCATACCTATCTCCCTGTTAGTACTGTTTCCATTTCATTAAGGACTGCTCTTAACTCTTTCTTGTTAAATGCTAATACTCTGATATCTGCAAATCTAAGAATATCAACCGATTGTCCCCGCTTAATAATTCCAAATGTCTTCCTGCATTTGACAGTATCCATCATTATTAGGTCTTCAGTCCTGGAACTGGTTAGACGTGTACCCTCATTGTTTCCTATTCTGACCTAACCTACACACTTCCCTGAAATTTTCAGTCTGCATCTATCACTATCTGATCTAGGTCTACATCTACCTCCTTTTTTCTGTCTCTGCTTGTAATATATCCCATACTATTCCCCAAAAATGCCTTGGAATGCATTCTGCCCTTCTATTTCTCTTTTTTTCTCACAGATATCTGTATTCTTCTACTATTTTTATAACCTATTTGTTATTAACTTTGTCTGTCCATCTTCACAACATTCCAAAAGGCTGCCACCGTTTTTCTGCCTGCTTTTTCTACTGCCCATACTTCATAGGCATACTGTGTTCTGCTCCACACATATGCTTTCAACAACTTTCTTCTTGTTTCTATGTTTGTTGTCTTTGATCATATGCACTGCTCTTTCTTGTTAGATGCAGTTCGGTCCGCTTCTATTATTTTACAATTATATACCTTATTTCTCTAACATTCAGTGGTTTTGAGGTGGGGGGCTCTGTGGCATAGTGGTATGTGTGTGACTACTACGCCTAAAGTCCCGGGTTTGAATCCCGACACAGTCCGCTTGAAAAATGTTAGGCGAGCATTTTTCACAAAAATACGCCTTCGTTCGGATGAGAAGTAAAATGGAGGTCCCGTGTGAGTGTTTGAATTTTGTCGAACCCTTGCTGTTCTAAGCAAGTTAGGAATCTTATACGTGCATGACAACACTCACACACGGGACCTCCATTTTACCTCTCATTCGAACGAGGGCGTATTTTTGTGAAAATTGCTCGCCCAACATTTTTCAAGCGGACCTTGGGCATAGTAGTCACATGTATACCAACTACACCACGGAGCCGCCGGGGTTAAGCAGCCGGTGGCTGCCAAGATTCCCCAACGCTTAGACATTTGCCGAATTAAGAGTTTTCTAGTAAATCCTTTCACACAATTAACATTATTTGAAAATATTGCACAACCAATACCTGTGGTTGCTTATAATAATCATCATGTTTAAGTACAGTTATTTTTTTCGCCATTAGTTTATTCCTCTTGGGACTGGTTGGATGCGTACCTCCATTGTTTTCTATTCCGAGCTAGCCTACACATTTTCCTGAAATTCTTACAGCCTACATCTTTCACTATCTGTGTGCAGTCTAACCTAGGTCTTCCTCTACTTCTCTTTTTTTCTATCTCTGCTTCTAATATATTCCGCACTGTTCCCTCATGCTGTAGTATGTGGCCTATCATCCTATCTCTCCTCTTTTTTTACCGTTTTCCACATTTTTTCTTCCCCTACCATTTTTAGTACCTCTTTGTTCTTAACTTTGTCTGTCCATGATATCTTCATCATATGTCTGTAGCACCACATTTCAAAGGCTTCTACTTTTTCGATGTACAAGTTAAAAATTAATGGGAATAGGACACATCCCTGTCTCACTCCTTTTCTAATATTTACTTCTCTATGTTCATGCATTAATTCTATTACCCCTTTTTGTTCTTTGTATAAGCTATGTACTATGGGATCTATCTCTAAAACTCATTACAATATTTTAGAACATTTTTAACATTTTTTTTCCATTTTACACTCTCAAATGCTTTTCCAGATCTACACCCTATATACATGCTTTCTCCTATTTCTATTGTTTTCTCCATTATCACCCTCAGAGCTGCCTCCCGTGTTCTCCTGTTTTGTTTAAACCCAAATTGATCCTCTCCTAGTATTTCTTTAGCTCGTTTTTCCATCTATCTTTGTACAATTCTAGTTAATATGTTTACACATGTGCTGTCAAACTTATGGTTTGAAAATTTTTCACATCTATCTGTGCTGTTTTTGACATTCTATTACTGCTTGTTCAGTGGCTTTTAGAGTTTCTGTTTGCATCTTATCTATGGCCGGTGCCTTACCATTTTTCAGATTCTTTAATGCAAATTCAAAGTCATCTTCAAGTATAGAATATCACAAGTCATCATTTTCAATGTGCTGTTAGTTCCTGTCATGCATATACATTCTATGCATATTCTTGCCATTTATCTATTTTCCTTACATTTTCTATAAATTTCTATTTCCATCTTAGTTTGTATATTTCTGCCTTTTTCATCAATCCATTGTCCTTTAACTTACCTGCATTTGCGAATAATTTCCTACTTTATAACTTTGTATCTCTGTTTTTCTGCTACGTCTGGCCTGTTTTTGTATTTTCGTCTTTTTTCTATTAAATTCAGGATATCCTTTATTATTTTATTCATGGTTTCTTATTTTCTTTCTATACCCCAGAATATCTCTGACGGTTATGCCTAAACTGGATTTAATGTTTTTCCATCCTGTTTCTACTTCCTTAGTATCAGAAATTTTTCCAATGTCTTTTAGCAATTCATTTGACATTTTTTCAAATCTTTTTAAATTTTTTAAATTTAAGCGCGGTCTTCATAATTATCATATTTTGGTTAGTGTCTATATCTGCTGCTGGATAGCTTCTATGGTCTTTTACTTGATTCCTAAATCGTTGTCCAACAAGAATGTAATCTATTTGATATTTTCCCTTGTCTATTGTCATCTGCCACGTGTATTGTCTTCTAGCATGATGTTGAAATAATGTATTTGTGATGGTTAAATTGTTTTTGTGGCAAAATTCTACCAGCCTATTTCCCCTATCTTATTCATAAACCAAATAAACCTTTTATCGCTCCTTCCCTACCTTCAGCTACCACTGCTTTAAAATCACATAATTATTAAATTTTCATGTCCTTTTACACAACTTAGCATGTCTTCGATATCTTTGTAGATCGCTTCTACTTCTTCCTCACTGTAGTTAGAGGTAATATTTTTTCGTTCTTTTGTAAGTAGTTTTCTACACAGTGTCTTATCTTTTTTCGCATAACCATCCCTACACCTGAATTTTATTTCGCTGATCCTGTGTGAAGTACCCTAAAGTCTATGCTCCAAATAATTGTCTGTGGCCACCGAACTTCATTAATTCCTCCAAGGTCTAATGCTAACCTATATATTACAATTTTCAAATTCTCTAGCTTACTTGTTTCATGATTCTGACATTCCATACTCTGACTTTAAAATGTTGGCGGTTCTTCTTTTAAACCTTCCTACCACATCCTTCGAAGTAGACCCCCTCTAGATATCTGAATGGGAGACTATTTTAACTTTGAAATCTTTTACCCTAGAGGATGCCATCATCTTATATATCAATTTAAGTATGCTATGTAATTTGGAAGTAATGTAGTGGATTCCCGGTGTCTTCCACATTGCAGTAGTGCCATGCCCACCCATATGGTTTCTGCCACTCTAAGCACCGAAAAAGCTGCTCTCCTCCTCCGGGAACCTGTCTTCCTCACTAAGGACCCCACTAATTTGTAAGCTTATAATTCGGTTCTTTAGCTTACTGAAACACGCAAGCCATTCTACCCATTCTAGTAATCTAGAACTTTTTCAAGGTGCAGGTCCATTCAGAACGGACACAACAATAACCACATTTTTTTCATATTGTAATTCTATATTCGAAATTTATATGTTGGAATCCAATATACTTGGCATAAGAATTGTGAGGTGTGAAATAATGTTATAACAAATTTTAGTATTGCACCAAGTTCAATGATCCAAAAATTTAATTCTAAATTTTTAGCTAAAGTTGACATTTAAATTTTTTTGACTTATAAAAAATGGAACCAATTTTAAGTTATTTTTAATCCTAATTCGAAAATCAACTATAGTTATATAATTGTGAAAATAATGAACTATTTTATAGCATTCAAGAATATCAAAGAGTATTGACCCATTTGGAAAATGAAATTAATATCATCTCTGCTTATAGAGAGAAACTTAAGAAGTTGATATCGGAAATTGAGAGAGAATGGTATGAAAGACAATTGAAAAAATTATTAACAAATAAAGATGTTGAATTACCAGTAGAAGCATCGTTTTGGAAATTCAGATAGGACAGCTTGAAAGTGAATTGAATAAAGTATTAACCATTATGCATGCTATATTACCAGTAAAAGAGTCGGTCTTGGAAATTCAGACAGGACAGACTAAAGTTAGTTAAATACAGTATTAACGATTACGGCTGCTGTATTACCACTCAGTTTTACAGAACCAACACCATTTCCTCAGATATCCGAAGAAGATGATTGTTGAATTGATGATGCTTTAAATAAAAGAGACGATCCCAGTGAAGTTCTTATTTCTAAATTTAATTTAAATATTTCTCATAATGTAATGACATTGGCTGTTTTAAATTGGTTAAACGATGAAGTTATTAACTTTTACAAGAACTTAATTATTGAGCATGGAAATATTTTAAAGTTTGCTAAAACACGTGCTATGAACACATTTTTTTATCCAAAGTTATCGAAAGATGGGCACAATCCTTTAAAACGCTGGACTCGGCATATTGATATCTTCTTATTTGATTTAGTTATCATACCAATTTATTTAGATGTTCACTGGTGTATGCGTATTATAGATTTTTATGATAAAAAAATTAAATCTTTTAATAGTACCGAGAGTCGTAATAATCAGTGCCTGAAAGCCTTACGTTCATATTTGGAAGATGATCACGTAGATAAAAAGAAATATTGTTATGATACTTTCCAGTGGACGCTTGAAAATGACAAAAATATACCTCAATAAATGAATGACAAAGATTGTGGAATATTTATTTGTAGTTTTGCAGAAGTTCTTACAAGAGATGCTAAGATTCAATTTAGTCAAGACGATATACCATACCTGTGCCGAAAAATGGTTCTTTAAATCCTCAATGGCAAACTTGTGATGCAGTAATTGCATTTTAATTATTATTTGTATTTTTGTCTTCTAAATATATCTAAATATATTGTATGTGCAGAATTAGCATGAGAAGAAATGTTTCTCTAAGTAGATTAATTAATGTGAACCATGATAATGTTTAGTTGTTAGACTTTTTAACTTTATCAATTACCTGATCTTAAGAGTGTGTTTTTGCATGTAGCAGTAATGTAATAGATATTACTATTTAACCCATATGTTTAAGATTTAGAATAGTTAAACATGTTCTTATATGTAATTTAAAAGTTTAATTTAAAAACATTTTTAATAAAGAAGTTTATTTATTATTTTCTATTATACCAAGTCAGTATTTAGTGTGTGGGCAGAGGATTAGTATTCGAAGTACTAAAAACAATTTCAATATGGTAATTCATGATCATTGTACCCTACATTTTAAAAATATTTAGATGAATTTAGAGTGATTCACAAAAAATTCTGACAAACTTGTTTTTAAATGTAACGGCCTGCATATTTTTGCACATTTGGATTTTCATGGTGACTGCAAAAAATCCACTACGTAAACTGCATACTGTAACTACAAGGATATAGTTAGAATAACCAGTGTATCAGACTTTGCATGCCAGGCATACTGCATCTCTCTTATTGTTACTACGTAAAGTTTTTCATTTAGTTATAGACTATAACGCGTTACTTAGTGAAATTAGGTTTTAAGTGTTTACATTTTTAATTGCTAGTAGCTTTAACTATGGATGCTGCACTGACCAATCATGTACATATTCTATACTTTTGTGACAGTAAACAATTAGCAGTGCATGTATATCTGTCAAAAAGTACTGTTTTAAAAATGTTGTATCAATGATTTTGTTTTGTCTGCTCGCATTCAAATAAAGATACATTTTTGATTTCTTTACACTTCAGTTTGTTGCGCTTTTTTCCTTTTGGCTTCATATTTTATTTTACTATTAAATTTTAGTGAATTTTTAAACTCAGTATGGGAGAGCTTGCCTTTCTCATCTGTAATTTAAGTTTATATGTGCAAGTTCCACGATTATTGGTTTCCCATGCATTCCAGGATATTCAGCTATGAGTTGTGGCATGCAAACCGCACATGCTACGTTCCCAGGCTATAATATTGCAGCTGTGTTAACTTGTTTTGGTCGTAGAGCATACAAAAGGGGTGGGGGACAATGACTTGTGAGAACTAAGCCCCTTAGAGAAGAGAAATTTACTAACGACATTTGACGAAGATGGACGTGTGTAAAGTTTGAGTTCAGCGAAGTGATTTTGTTCCAGTCTGTATCTTTTTTTATACCTACAAACTATTGTGCTTCGCTACCATGTAGGTACTTCACTTCGTTGACAAGAAAATTTGGAAACTTTGCCAAAGAACCACACCTGAGAAGTAGGATGTAACCGCAGTGTTTAGTAATAAACCTGGTAAGTTTCTGATTTATTTTATTTTATTATGTACTCCACCTGCAGTGCTATTCATGCAACTCAATTTGTAGGTGTAATACTTTACATCAGGGTCAAGCAAGATTGACGATGCAGGGAATGCTTAATTTTAATAAACTTGTTCATTATTAACTTAAATATAACATTGGTGCCTTTCAACTATGGGACGGGGTTTTTATAAAAATTTATGGTCACAAAGTTAGCTTTACATATAATTAATTTGATTTTCACAGGTTACTCCATTCATATTCACCTTTGTCATTTAGCTACTATCTTAATTAAATATATAAAAATTTTGTCGCCAAGCTAAAAACATCTTTTAAATTCACATAAAAGTTTCTTTCAATATTTTAAAATATTTAAGATTTTCGTATTATAAAATATTACTGGTGTCATCTATCTAGTCACTACCATATCTAACCTATTTCCTAATACTGTAAAAATAAAACAAATAAGTCCGATTCTCTGTATTAGGACCATGTGTTCTATAGTTTATTAGTAATACACTAAAAGCTAGAGCTTTGTTTAGTTAAAATAATGGTGCTGTGGGTTTCAATGAGATATTTACCTTTTATAGCACAAGAATTTCGTATAAATAAATTTCCATTACTGGAATAATAGCTACCTGATACAAATGCACCACATGTCTAGTTACTACTTAGAATTACCTTTTAAAATATCTACTTTCTGAGATTTTTGTTAATTTTTCATAATATAAAGACTCCCATTATAAATTAAAAGCCTAACCTATATTTGCTTGCCAAAAGGGTGTTTGTTTATGTAAAAATTCGTTTTGTCATATTGTTAGATCTGAGTTTCTTTTGAAAATAATGACCTACAAGAGTATTTTGACTGATTTGCCTTTTACCTGGAATCTTTTATGATAAATATTCTAATTCTATTTTGAGAATATTGAGCTAAAGAGCTTTGCCTTAAAACCAAAAATATATTTTTTAGTGTTTAACTGCCTTGTAAATTGAAATATCTTTTCTAATGTGATGCGTTTTCTAATCTATGATACTAATATATATTAATACCAAAGCTCGTGTTATTAAATTATTTATTTATTTTCTTTGGGGCACAATTGGGACGAACCCAGTGAAGTGTCCAGAAAATATCAAAAAGAAATTACATGACGAGTAAACTAGTAAATAAATAACAATATAGATTTCCTTAGTAGTACAAAAATAAACTTAATAATTAAATTAATCATCCAAGACTTTTATAAATCAAGCTAGATTTGAAATTAAAGAAAACATAAAACAACTCTATTTACAGGTATGTAGTTTACCAGCTCCAACAGTGATTGAAAAGTGATTAGTAAAAAGTTAGTTACACACTAGATATAATTTGTCAAGGAGATAAGTCTAGTTTTATCAAACTTATAAATAAGACAACTAGGTAGTATAAATTCTAGTTATTAAAATTTATCGACGATATAGGGAGAAATCAATTAGAAGTAGCCGTCACTTAAAAAATAGAGGTCAGTAGCTCATTCCTTAGAATATAATAACTTATTGTGAATATATCCCCCGAACTTAAATATTTGTTAAATGAGGAGGTCATCCTTGATATTGGTGAGTTAAGCGAGTAGTTTGTCCTATGAAAGGGTTGGTAGAGTAATTGTTGGGTCCATACCGTATAAGTTGAGTTATAGTAGTGGGGTAAGGCCGGTCCTAATTCAAAACGTGTTCAGACGTATTTTACATATGTAAAATACACGTGCACCGTTTTGAATTAGGACCGGCCTTATATAATTTCAATGTAAAATAGTTGTGAAAACATTTCAATGTAAAATAGTTGTGAAAACATGAATTCTTATATACTTTCAATGTAAAATGCTTGTGGGCACGTTTTGAATTAGGATCGGCTTTATATTACTTTCAATGAAAGATATTTCAAAACACACGTATGTTGAAAAATGTAAGTGCAGAGAAAAAATGTGTGTAGCTGTTTTGAATTCGGTTTTCTAGCGAGAAGTTACACGTGCACCGTTTTGAATTAGGATCAACCTTATATACTTTTAATGTAAAATACTTGTGAGCATGTTTTGAAGTCAGACTGGCTTTATATTACTTTCAATGAAACATACATACTTCAAAACACACGTATGTTGAAAAATGTAAGTGCAGAGAAAATGTGTGTAGCTGTTTTGAATTTGGTTTTCTAGCGAAAAGTTATAAAGTATGCCAGATGCAAAATATCGCATTCAAGTCAATTGTGTTTAATTAAAGTGGATTCCGATTAATGTTTTTTTTATGTTTAGAGGCTGCAAATACACATGGGCCGGTTTCAATTCAAAATGTGTTCACTCTTGTGATAGGTTGAAAAGTGGGTTGGCAAAGTACGCAGATGGTGGTAATCTGCTATATAAGGAGATTGCTCCTAATATTAATTTAATTAGTCGAAGAAAAGCAATATGGATTTTAATACTCTTAATAAAACCACATATCGCAAACCTTATGTAAATACAAAAGATCTTGTAGTGAATAAGAGGTTTGAAGTTTTAAAAGTGGAAACAATCAAGACAAAATATGGAGAAAGAGTATTAGTAGAAACAGAAAAGTTCAAGTGTATATTGCCATTGAGATATTTTGAATACCTTCAAGCACATGGAGTGAAACAATTAAATGAAAGTATTGGCTCGAACAAACACGTATACATAACTAGTAAGGGATCGATCAGTCTAACTGTCAACATAGAATTTTCAGAATAATATGTCACTAATCTAAGAAATTAGTTTATTATTACAATAATATACATCTTGTTCTTTACTGTTTAAATTATTATAACACATCTAAGTCGATTGTATAAAGAATGATGTATTTAGTTAAAGTGGGTTCTGACTTATGTGTGTTTTACTTTGAGGTTACTACCTTGTTTAGAGAAAGTCTTGTTTCAAAAGAGAAACTTTTATAAAATACTTTTTTATTTTACAAATTGTTGAATATTTTGATCTAACTATTTATAAATGAAAAAGTATTTATTAACTCCCGTTCTTGAAGTATCTGCTGCTCCCTCGCAACCAGTTCCTCTCTTTTTTGCTTTATTATCTCTAGCTCCAAATCTAGACGACGCAGTAGCTTCTCTCCACGCTTTTTAAATGCGTTAAGCAACTCTACTGTGTCATCTTCGTAGGATTTGTTATCTTCGCAGCAAACAGCCATATTAGATTCTGTACATAACTTTTTCATAGCCAACATGTTTTTACCAGATCTGTGAGCATAACATAAAAGATTATTGTAGGTTCACCTTTTCTTTTGTATACTACCTGATGTTTCTGAGAGGATCAGAATGTGTCAACGATCCAACAATAGCCTCAGAATTTCCAGAATGGTTTTTTGATCCTAATATAATGTAACTTATAAATTAGTAGTGTTTTAAAACACATGTATAAATGTGAAAAAGCACTTACCGTGATATATCTATTACGTCACTATTAAAAATAGCAGCAGTGTCAAGTTGAGGTGAAGAAGAACCAAAAACTTCTTTAATCAAGTCTTCGTCAGAATGTAATATAAATTGCTCTAGAAGTTTCACGTTGGTACTATTACCATTTTTGATCGATGATAAGTTACTCATTTTTAAAAGTTGCTAGTAGTAGTAACTAATAATTATACAAGAGATCTGATTGAATACTGTTGGTAAAATCTACGTATAGTATTTATATTAAATAATAAACTGACCTGTTAGAAAAAATTAAAAATTTGCATCGTTTTCTGAAAAAATTCAGCTCTGTAATCTATTCTAATGAATAAAACAGTATGTAAGCGAATATAATTATACCTCAGCAGAAATAATGAATTAGATTCATTGTCTGAAAAAGAAATTGCAATAAAGTCACATAATAAAAAACCTAAATTAGATTAATTTCGTTTTAGATTACTGCTAGCATAATTTATTTTCCATAAAAATTAACAAAAATTGACTTTATATGCATATATAGGTATATAGTAATTTGTGTGTGTGTGTGTGTGTTTAAACGATTCATGCTGCATAAGAAATTCTTTAATTCGCTCAAGGTACTGATATAAATAGCTTCAAATAAATGAAATTGCATAATGTTTATTGTATTATGATAAAACTGCAGAATGTTAATACTGGTTTTTTAAAAAAAACTCATGAGTGCGTGTAAATTATTAAACAACAGTGCCAGTTTAATCTGAGACATTTTTTTCAAGCTTGCTTTATTTTTCTTTAGATTAATTTCGTTTAAAATAATGCAATGCAAATGGCCTTTAACTAGTAATATATAGAATAAGTTTTAGATTACCGCTGACCTAATTTATATGCATATATAGGTAATTGTGTGTTTACACGATTTATGCCGCATAATAAATTCTTTAATTCTATCAAGGTACTGCTATATGATAAAACTGCAGAATGTTTTTTTAATACTGGGTTTTAAAAAAAACCATGAGTGCGTGTAAATTATTATATTTTTCTTTAGATTAATTTCGTTTAAAATAATGCAATGCAAATGACCCTTAACTAGTAATATATAGAATAAGCTTTAGATTACCGCTGACATAATTTATATGCATATATAGGTATGTAGTAATTGTGTGTTTACACGATTTATGCCGCATAAGAAATTCTTTAATTTTATCAAGGTACTGCTGTATGATAAAACTGCAGAATGTTTTTTTAATACTGGGTTTTTAAAAAAACCATGAGTGCGTGTAAATTATTAAACAACATTGACGGTTTAATCTGAGACATTTTTTCAAATTTGCTTTATTAAAAATTTTTATATGTAACCATAAAAAAATAGCGATGTAATGATAGTGTATTTTCTGTAACACAGCATAAATCAAAAGTCGTATAAAAACATTTGATTACTATACTGCAAACAAGCAAATTTTTTCAGTAAACGCAGCTGAATGAAAAATGATGTTGTATGCTAATTCTTTTACTGTTGTTTTGCTTACTTCAGATGATATTTTTGTATAAATAGTAAATAAAGCTCTACATATATTAAGTAGTGTATTGTTTTTGTATAGAATCATGAATTCTGGAACCGTGGCCGAGATTAGTAGCGCTATTTTAAAATTAACTGTGAAATGCGTGAATCTAATCAGATCAGTCAATGAAATAACAAAACACATAATAATTATAAAATCAAATATAAGTATATTGAAGCTTGCTATTAGAAATAAGGTATACGAAGACAATCGTCAGGAAAATCCTAGTAGGCTGGAATCTAATTTGGCACATCTTAAAAGTTATCTTGTATGATTGAGGAACTTGAAACGCTCTTTGCAATATCAAGGTAAAGGTATTGATGCAACGCTTTCTAGAAGTCATATTTTAAAAAATCTGATTTGGCATGATGTACAATCATGTTTTGGAAGTCGAATAATTACAGGACTTATTACCAATTTAAGTCATAGAGGACCTCTAGTGTTCTTAGACAAGACGTTTGCTAGTTTTAAACGCAAAATTGTTGCTTGCTTAAAAAAGTCAATGTTGAAAGTTAATGTAATATTGTCCGCTAACTTTGTTAAGCCTACAACTAGCGAAATAGATTTGAAGACGTTTCCTACTGCAAATCGTCACATCGATATAAACACCAATCTCAAGCGGTGGTATAAGGAGAACGTATTGGACAAGATTTCAAAGCGATTAGAGGAATTTAGCGAATAGGATTCAGGTTGGGCAATCCAAGAAGTTTTACACTTGAAGGTAAATATAAACAATCATGATCCACTTAAAGGAGGGTGTTCAACGTTTGTTCCGGTTCCGGATTTTATAAAAAAAAAGCTGTGGTAAATGTAATAAATAACGGCCAACATTGCATTCTTTGGAGCTTGGTTTCCGTTTTATATCCTGCTAAACAAAATAGTCAGAGAATATCTAGCTATCCACATTTTGATACAGTATTACGCTACAATTCAATTCAGTTTCCAATCGCTGTCAATAGCCCAAATCACGGTTAAACACTCACGCCCGGTAACGGAAAAATTCTTCTCAGCTTTAGTGAGAGAACGACTAATGTAACATTCAACATATTCCTGATCATCTTTGGTCTGGGTTTGAACAGCGTCTAAGCCATAACCGTATGCATCTGTTTGCACACAAAACGGCAAGTCAAAATCTGGACATCTAACTATAAGTGCGGAAATCAAATGATTCTTGATTGTATTAAACGCAACATCACCAATTTCGGACCATCTAAATTTACAACTTTTTCTTAACAAGGCAGTTAACGGAGCGACAATTGAAGAAAAATTCGGAATAAAACGCCTATACCACGAGACCATACCTACAATTCTCCTAACTTTACTAACAGACTTCGGCGGTGGTATATTCAAAATAGCGGTAACTTTATCAGGGTCGGGGAGTAATCTTTTACTATTAACCACATATCCGAGATACTTTAGCTCTGGCTTACAAAACTGACACTTTTCTCGACCTAAAGTTAGGCCAGCATTACTTAAACGGGTAAATATTTCTTGGAGTATGTCGAGATGTTTTTCAAAATCAGATGTACATAGGACTATGTTATCTAAATAAACGAAAACGGGACCTAACACATTGTCTATTAAACGTTGCCACATAGCCGGAGCATTGTGCAACCCAAACGGTAAACGACAAAATTCAAATAAACCACGATTCAATACCGTAAAAACTGTATACTGGCGAGATTCCTTAGCAACAGGGACCTGCCAATACGCGGACTTAATATCTAACGAAGTAATATACTTTGCATTACGAAGCCGATCTAAAATCGAAGAAACATACGGCAAAGGGTATGCATCTTTTTCTGTAACCTTATTGACTTGACGAAAATCGACACAAAATCGAAGGAGGTCTTTATCTCGTGTTCCGCTAAATTCGTGCAACCTAATGGCTTATCAGGATATTTGGCAAAATGTCCATCAACCAATTGCTCTAATCTAAAACGTTGTTCGGAAGTTAGATCATGTGATGACTTCAAAATGAAGTCATTTAACGTATCCTCAACAGGCGAAATTTCAGGATTAGTAAACTGCCATTGACCTTTCATAATATCGGGGACTATACCAATAGATGACCAAAAATCAATTCCTAAAATTAATGTATGTTTAACTTCAGGCATAACTAACACTTCCACAGTAACGGTGCGATCTTTCAATGTAATCGGCAAGGTGATTGTTCCTAAACTATTAACTTTCTGACCATTCGCTACAGTACAATCGGGACGACAACTTTTCCTTAACGGTAACTTCAACGAACCTAATAAATCTCAACCTTTCGATCCTAAAATAGTCCTGCTAGCGCCTAAGTCCAAGTAACTTATAACCTAAAATTTCAACAGTAACAATGAGGTCTCGCATCAGGTGTAGAATTCTCAAAAACATAATCTAAAACAACTTTGTTTTTAGCGAAATCGGCCTTTTTAATATTAACTAAATTTTGCATATATAAAGTCGAATTTGTAAATGTACGCGAGAAAATCGCTCGACTGGTCAATTTTCCCTCGGGCCGTTTCCCGAAAACTACGACATTTACTACAAGTGTTCACGTAAAACCAGAATTTCCACATCGGTAATATTAACGACGACGCGGTACATCACATTCCGCGGCTCTGTGTTCACTTTTGTCACAATTCCAACAACGGAGTGTTTTTGGACGCGCATCGCTTTTAAATCTTTGACCTGCACTTGCAGAAACTTCAGTACTACATACATCATTAAAAGAACCCATATAAGCTAAATCGGCTTCCAAATCTGTACAACGACGAGAAGGCGGTACATTTAAGTATCAATGGAAAAACGCCTTTCTTCCATTTTCCTACCATACGACAATAATTCATTCACTGAACGTACTTCACTAAGTGCTAATTGACTTTGATAAAAAAAAGCGATATTACGCATTAAAATTTTATGTTGCTCTGCTTCAGAAATGGGCTCATTTAATCTACTAAACATATTCAACATAACAGCAATATAAATCCCCGTCGTATCTTCATAACCTTGGGTACGACGCTTAATTTCTTCCATCAAATGCTTATTATAATTAATTGACTGAAACTCCATGCGCAACAAACGAACTGGTTCTTCCCAATTATTTACAGAACATTTATTTGCCCTATACCATAAAAGTGCTCTACCGGTAAAAAGATCGACTGATTCGGAGAATAATTGAATGGGATTAACATTACGAGCAACACTAAGCTCATCCACGCGCTCAAGAAATGCGCTTAAAGACATTGTTCTAGGTTCGCCAGAAAATTGAATTCCCCACTTCACAACTGGGACTGACTTCACCATATACTTTTCAATCATTGACATAACGGGATTAGTTTCTGCGGCTGTATTTTCAACGTTGGTACCTTCATTTACCAATTCATCAAAATCAACCTTAAATGACAACAACTGATAATGGGACATTAATAAAGATAATTTCAAAAAAAGTTTGTCTTTTACATCTTTCTTCTTAACCAAAGGGCAACTATTATTTACACAGTCAAAATAATGCGATAATTTGGTCTCAATGGCTAACGCAGATTCCTTACACGGCGTACATTCATACGCATCAATTAATTTCTCTAAAATACCACAGCCTTTCTCAATGGCTTCAACATCATCAAAAAATTCTGGAATATTAACAACAGTTTTCAAACCACTTTCTCTTTCTTCTCTAAGAACCTTGTGCAACGCAGCACGTAAATCTTTAACTATACCTTCGGTCTTACAACCTCTAATACTAAGAGTATACTGCAACTCCTTTTTGCTCAACCGTTCGACAATCATTCGTAAACCCATACTGACAAAATTTTAAAGAAACAAAGAAAAACTCGCCATGATAGTGAAAATACAGAAAACATATTTACGTCCTAGCTCACATATACATAATACCGATTCATAAATAAATTTATACTATTACATACAGTTCTATTCATCTAATTTAGGTAACAACCAGATCCATTCCCTCGTGTAATTCCTACAGCTTATGAAAATCTTTTAATCGCAGCTTTCCCACTATATCCTGCACACGTATATTTGTTAGCTTGATCGACTTCTTCTTGTCGGTATTGGAGGGGGGTCCTTATTTTTCCACTCACTATTACGTAGTTGCATGTCCACCAGTTTTGGGAATATATGGTCGTTATAGGTTGTAGGGCCCCCGGTTTTAAATGATCCGAAAGGTTCTTTACTAGACAAATATACAATGTCTAGCGGAACCCCTTTGCGTGTCGTGTACGCCAAGGTTACGAAACTCGCATTCCTTAGTTCGTCTTTGTTATCTGCCATTTTGATAAATACGTTTTTAGAATTACCATTTAAAAAGTATACGGATTTAGTAACATCCTTTTCCGCAAGAACGTCTACATAACTAAAAGAGTCTTTCTTACTAACCGCAAATGCATATAGCTTGTAGAACCCGGATGTATTTAAGTCAGTCCATCGGCACATAAAATAATCTTTTAATTCTTCCTCATTTTCTCTAATAAGATGTTCTTTGTCTAACACATCTTTGTATTGTTCGCGTATTGTCACAGTGTTTCCCATGTAGTCCAACTTCCGCTTTTTTGCATCCATTTCCTCTAATTCCAGTTGTCTTTTTCTTCCACTTACAGTGTATGGCGTGCATAATGGGGCAATTTCCTTTAATGTAAACAGTAATATTTGTTATGTCGAATGCGAACAGATGCTGACTGGTTGACTACACACACCAATTACAGAACCATTTTGTGACAATACAATGTTGGCTAAAATTTGCGGGTTTTCTGACGCCGAACAAACATCTGCAAACAAAAGGATGTTTATCCTAAAAAAAAAATTGCGGTGCATTTAGCAGCTATCTACGAAGAAAGTTCGACCGATTTGTTTCCGCTAGGCATGGTGTTAAAGCTAAGCTTCCGTTTTCTCTGAAAAGCACTAACAAGATGGGCCAGAGAGTAAAAAAAATTATCAGAAAAAAAAGACCTCGAATGCATTATTAAAAAATTCCAAAATCCTACATGTGTTCCATACAAAGTGGAACTAGCAGATGTTAAGTTGGAAACTTTATTGGAGGAACTACCAGATGTATTAGACGAACTCGAAAAAGATTATTACTATCTTTTTGAGATGGATGTAACCCAAGATTTTGCTGGCATATTTAGCGAGATGAAGATGTGTAATTATTTAACTACAAACCATAACTTTTGCTACAAGGGCAAATACGAAGAAAAGTGCAATATTATAGTTGACAACGATAAAACTGTGGGAATCGATTGTTTAACATGGCTAACAACCAATGCAAGAATTAAGATATACAACAAATTTGTGTGTCAGATAACAAGTCCTGGTGTTAATAAACAACTTGGCAATCATATACTAGATTTTTTACGTTGTCCAGATGTACGTTTAAGGGAAACATTTGCGTCTACTTTGGCCAAAGAACATGGTATTACGCGATTGGAAGCGACAATATACAACAGTACAATTGGAAGCTGTGTCAATGCGGAACGGGTGTATAATCCCTTAAAAGACTGTTTAACTTTATTGGAAGATAGTAAGTTATACTTCCTAAAGGCGCCAATGTACTCGGTACCACTTGCCAAAATGTGGTGTAAGCTATCGGACAAGCTACAAAATAGCTGCTCTTTAGTGTATAATAACCTACTTCAGTACGTGTATTGGGGGAATGGCAATACAAAGAAATTGACGGGGTTGCAAATTAAGTTGTCCGAAAAACCAGAGGAAAGGGAAAATTGATAAAGTATGTGTTTTCGGTTTTTAGTTTTAACTATTTACCTGTAAATTATTTGGAGATAGTAGAGGAGGAAGATAGCCAAGATAAGATAAAAATCTTACACAAGTGCTACATTAAAGCAGGTAGTACATATTTTACACAATCTGCAACACCATATTCTACAATTCCAAAAGAAGTAGTCATTTCGGAATTGGAATTGATAAATACGCCTAACATTCGCCCAGAGGTTGTACGACAACGCGTAAATATTGGTAGTAAACTCTATCCGTTTACGCTAAAGGAAATTGCCCCATTATGCACGCCATACGCTGTAAGTGGAAGAAAAAGACAACTGGAATTAGAGGAAATGGATGCAAACAAGCGGAAGTTGGACTACATGGGAAACACTGCAACAATACGCGAACAATACAAAGATGTGTTAGACAAAGAACTTCTTATTAGAAAAAATGAGGAAGAATTAAAAGATTATTTTATGTGCCGATGGACTGACTTAAATACATCCGGGTTCTACAAGCTATATGCATTTGCGGTTAGTAAGAAAGACTCTTTTAGTTATGTAGACGTTCTTGCGGAAAAGGATGGTACTAAATCCGTATACTTTTTAAAAGGTAATTCTAAAAACGTATTTATCAAAATGGCAGATAACAAAGACAAACTAAGGAATGCGAGTTTCGTAACCTTGGCGTACACGACACGCAAAGGGGTTCCGCTAGACATTGTATATTTGCCTAGTAAAGAACCTTTCGGATCGTTTAAAACCGGGGCCCCTACAACCTATAACGACCATATATTCCCAAAACTGGTGGACATGCAACTACGTAATAGCGAGTGGAAAAATAAGGAACTCCTCCAATACCGACAAGAAGAAGTCGATCAAGCTAACAAGATACGTATGCAGGATATAGTGGGAAAGCTGCGATTAAAAGATTTTCATAAGCTGTAAGAATTACACGAAGGAATGGATCTGGTTGTCGGTGGAATCAAATACTTTATATATAGAGACAAACGTTGGTACATTTTGCATTCGAAAACCTAGACAGCCTCTATGTATCTAGGTAAGGAGATAGAGGTCTTGGGTGTCGATTTAAATTTTAAGCTGCAAATAAAATTAGATAAAATTAAGAACCACTCCAAACAAACATAAAGAAAGGACTGTCTTCTGTGTATAACTTTGTATTAAAATTAAGTTTAAATGGCTTCATGCTTGGCATTAAATTTTTTTAAATTTGTTAATGTATAATGTCAGAATAAAAATTTTAGAATAGTATTACATTGCTCTTTATTTATAAAAGAGCTATGATATCACCACCAGGGATGTGTCTGGGGCGTACACGAGGGAAGCGGAAGTTAATAGTCACCAAGCATCTAATTCTTTATTTGGATGTTATCGAGTACTTGCCGGTGTATGTATCCGGAGTAAAAAAAACAAGATTTGTACACGCTTGCCTAAAGCGTCTAACTTTTTTGGTACTATTAATACAGGGCTGGTCCATGGTAAGTTTGAGTGTTGGATTATATCCTGCTCTAATAGGTCTGCTACCTGTTTATCTGCTTCTTCTTGGCTTGCCTGAGGTAGTCTGTATGCTTTGGTAAAAATTGGTTTGTTATCCGTTAGTTCTATATTATGTTTGCCGGTGTTAGTAAAAGTTAAAGGTATTCCTTTGCAATGGAGTATATCACGGTATTCAAAACATAAGTCTTTAATTGCTCCCTCCTCTTCGTCATTAATGTCGTTATTGAACCGAATGTTAATTAAATTTTTTCTTAACAACTTGTCGTTTTGTATAGGGTTGTAATCGTTTTCTAAGTTTTCGTCTATTTCTATTTTGTTAAAGTTAACTTTTTCTACGTTAATTGGGTTTATCAGAGATAGTTCTACGCGGTAGTCATTTTAGTTTAAAATTGTTGTAGTGGCGTAATTGTCCTTTATTTGTACTAATGCGGTTGGTGTTTCTACTCCGGTTTGGAATGACATGGGGTTTATAATTCCTACGACGTTTTTGAATTTACTAAAATTTTTATTTGTTTCTCTGTCCGGGGTTATATGGTGTATTTTTGTTCGGTTTGTATTTTGCTATTTTGGAATTTAATGGAGATCTGTCCATGCTTTGTTCTGAATAAGCGGTTTTTTATATCGACGTTTGCTCCTAAATTTCTTTAAAGATCCATTGCTAGTAGTCCGTCGTATTTGTCGTTAAATTCGAAAATGTAAAATTTATGTTTCAGTCTTACGTTGAAAGTTTTTGGTAAAGGTATGTTTGCTATGAATTGATGTAATGTTGTTTTATGGGCTGTCTTGATTTTAAAGGGTTCTCTTTCTACAAAATCTAAAGAATGTTTTTTTACGGTTCGGAGGCTAATTAGTGTTTTTGAAGATCCGGTGTCGATTAGTAATTTAAGTTCTGCGTGGGGTATTTTTATGTATGGCAATATTTGTTGATTAATATTATTTAAGCTAATTACGTTTGGTCGTATTTGAATCGGTCGAACTAAAAATTTGAGCACGCATTTTCCCCGTCGTCCTCTTCGTAATTTTCATATGGGTCGTCACGTTCGTAGTTTTCTAAATGATTTGGTTCATCGTCTCTACTGGAGTTTGTATAATTATTCCTGTCATGATTATTATAAAATTCTTCCACTTCTTTGTGGAATAGTTCTTCGGAAGTGAAGTTTTGTTTTTGACTATAATTTGGTTCAATTAATGATATTTTTGTATTTTGTCTGGTGTTACCAGATGAAGTGCCCATAGGGGTTGGTTTGTAGTAGTTGTTGGGGTTATTGCTGTTATTTATCATTGGTGTGTTTTTGTTGGGGTTAGCGCCAAATGCTTGCCTTGACTGGCTTACGTTTTTGTTAAATCTTGGTAAAAATGTGGATTTTGTAAAATTTGAGTTGAATGTCGGTTTTGGAAAAAAATGGTGTAAATTTTGGTTGTGTGGAAATTTGTCTCGCGGTTTGTATGATTTTTATCGGTGAGTAGTTCTTATTTGCATTAGGGTTATATAGTCTGTTTCGGTAATACATAACGTTTTTTTTTTCTGTAATCATATTCATTGCCTCTTCTAAATTTTGGGGATGTTAGAATCTTATTTTGTCTGATAACCGTTCAGATAATGCGTTTATATAAGTGTCTAATGCAATGTCGTTGTACATTTTTGTTTTCAATAGTCGAATATTTTGGTCAGGTTCTTACATTTTTAGTTTTGTCAGAATTAAACTTTGTACGCCTTGACATTTTATTCCGAATTGATAGGGTGATTGGTTACTTTTTATTCTTAGGTTTATTAAATCGCGGATTAGACATTTGATGTTCTTTTGGTCTCCAAAGTATGCAATTAGGATGCGTTTAAAGTCTTCCCATTGTTCAAAGTCGTCTCGGCTGGCAATTAGTGTTAGTGCCCATCCGGTTAATTAACTTATTACTAGGCGTAAAAGTAGAACTTTCCGTTTGTTGTTTCCTGGTTTATAAAAGGTTTTTAAAAATATTTGGCACGCGGTAATAAAGTTGTCTAGCAGCTCTTAATTTCCGTTATATTGAGGAATACTCTCAATATAGAGCTTCATGTCTGAATTCATGGTTGTTCTAATAATTAATGGTCGCTTTTAGTTCTATTTAATATCAAGGTTTTGTATAAATTGAGATTTACTATGTAGTTTGTATTGTTACCTTTCAGTTTGGATTGTATTAGTTATTTAAAGAGTCGCTTTACTTATATCTTATATGTAGCTGTCAATTTCTCCTTGGTATTGTCTCGTCAATTACTGTCGCCTTGAATTGAATATTTTTTATAATTCGCAGATGTTACAATTGTTGCGAGATAAGTTTCTATTTTCTGAATGGTTTTATGTAGGCAATAATTTCTTGTAATAATTGCGTTGTAATTTGTACGTATTTAGTTCAGTCCTGATGAATAATCAAGTGTTTGCAGTAATAAGTTGCTATAATTATCTCATCCGGTTTGCATTAATAAGTGCGTAATTGCTTCCTTTATAATTTTACAGTTTCGTTACTTTGAAATGCCTAATTATAAAGTTTCAGGCTTTCTGAATGATGCTATTTTAGTAAATCGTTCCTTACCATAAATTGCATAAATGTTTCTTTGTAATTAGATACTTTCGTGCCGAAAATATTTAATTATAGCCTTATAAACTTATTATGAGCGTTACGCCCTTTGGATTTTTCTAAATAGTAATTGTTGTAAGATAATTGCGTTCTATTTATATTTTAAAGTTTCAGATTTGCTGAATGGATCGTTTCGTTTGTAATAATTTGTAATAATGTGTGCATATAATCTTTGTAGTTCTCGTGTTTAAAATAAGTTTTCTAAGTAAATTCTTTTTATAAATGGTATACAAACTAAATTGCAATAATAATAATTAAAAATTTGTGCATACAATTCCTTTCGCATCTTACTAGCTAATATCAATAATTGAAAAAAGAAAAATTGGTTAGGATAAATGAGGTTACATAATTTTCATCGTTAATTTCATCCGCTTTCTTTCTTTGGGCTTGGCCGATTTTGCACCTAGTCTAAGTTTTGTTTTCTTTGGGCTTGGTCGATTTTGTACCTTGTCCAAATTTTGTTTTGTTTTTCCAGATTGGGAATTGATATTCCAGACCACCAGTTCCTTGAATTTGGGTTTCCTGGTAACCTTCTGGATCCGTACACTGCGCCAGATACGTTTTGGACCTTGGAAGCTGCCTTTCTAAAAAGTCTCCCAAAAACTTTTGTAACAATTTTTATTTAATCAGAAATTACAAGTGAAATTTTACAAAACTATATAAAATTACTCTAGGTCGAAATTACTGTTAAATGGATTTAAATTAGGGCGAGTAGCCTGAACAACCAACAATGCAAGAGTTGTGCGGTTCAAGACTGACTCACTATTTTGGGGTCCCGGGGTATTTATGTTGTCCCTGCCCCTCACCTTTCTGTGGGAACTGCAGAGCTCATGTCTGCTTATTTCTCTATTAATTTATACAATACAAAGTAACAAACTTAATTCTAATAATTGCGGTTTTATAACCGTCTGTAACCTGCATCAGCAGTATCACGTTGCGTCTGAAATACATTGTATTTACATCCGTTCTCACAACTTGCTTGTGAACTTTCATTAACCTGTTCTTTATTTATCCTTGAATTACATTGTTGCATCTAATTTAAGTTTCTTAATAATTTCTTTTAATTATACATATATTGATTTGGGGAAAATGTAACTTGCGTAATGCATAAAGTTTCTTTTAATGTATTGCAATACTAAAATTATTTGAACATGTAGTAGTTATCAAATCATAAATATTCATTGTAACTCTATCAAAATTCTAATGCTTTTCATTCTATAATATATTTTAAATATTTGAAAAATACTGTTAAAGCTAAACTTTTAGGTTAAATTATTTTCTTGATCGTTTTCCAGTATATACTCAAACCTTCATTAGTAAATAATTACTGATTTATAAATAATATTATAATTATATTATTTCAACACATTAATGAAATCATTTACAAATGACACATTACTATGATTCATCCAAATTACATAACTAGCAATTATGTTCTGCGTGATTAATCACACTAAAGTGTGCATACTTTATGCGCGTTTAGTTTTGTCCAGTTTTTACGACTTAGATGACTCAGTCTATATTGAAGTAAATCAAACAAACGCAACTAACAAATATCTCCAGTTGGTCTAATGTGAACTCTCGAGTATTGCAGCTCATTCGTCGGGTACTGATTCTTTTCCTATCAGTTTGTGATTTAATTTTCCGTGTTGTACTGTTTAAATGATCTGTATTAAATGTTTGTGAGTGTATTACAGTGAAATTTTCAATAAAAATGCCACGTAGTGGCATTAACCACTCAGACTGTTTCTGCTATATTTGTGGTGAGGTAGTACTAAAGTCTCAGAGGAGAAATATAACTCCATTGATAAAAAAAAATCGTATGAATTATACTTTGGATGAAAATTGGGTGGTCAGGATAAGTCATGGGCCCTTTATAGTTGTTGTAATTCGTGTGTAACATTGTTATCTGGTTGGTTGAATGGATTCCGTGACATAACATTTGCAGTTCCGATGGTTTGGAGAGAACCTAAGGATCACTCCGCAGATTGTTATTTTTGTTTAACGAAAATATCAGGGATAACAGCTAAGACTAGACACACTGTTAAATATCCTAATATTCCCTCTGCTTTAAGACCAGTGCCTCGCAGTCCACAGCTTCCAATTCCGGTAGCACCAAAAACATGGGAATTATACGACGATGTTGGTGAACGGTGTACAGATTTATCGGATGATAAAAATACAAGTACTGAACCGCACTTAATAAATCAGTCTGAACTAAATGCTCTCATTCATTATCTATATTTATTCAAGAATCAAGCTGAAATACTAGCATTACGGCTGAAAGGATGGAATCTTTTACAACGCAACACAAAAATAAATGGTTTCCGTGGCAGGCAGTGTGACTTTGAATGTTTTTTCTCACAATGTACGGACTTAGTTTACTGCAATGATGTGAAATCTTTACTGGAAGCTTTTGGACATACCTACAATCCTGATGAATGGCGTCTTTTTATAAACTCTTCAAAACGTAGTTTGAAAGCGGTTCTTTTCATGTTGGGAATAAATACCCGTCGATCCCTTTGGTTCATGCAGCTAACATAAAGAAGACATATGAAAGTATGAAACTTGTGTTGGATATGATTCAGTACGAGAAACATTCATGGCATGTTTGTGGAGATCTTAAAGTTATAGCACTGTTACTTGGTTTACAACTTGGTTATTCAAAGTTTTATTGCTTTTTGTGTGAGTGGAACAGCAGAGATAGAAAGAATCATTACCTTAAGAAGCAGTGGCCAAAAAGAGAACATTGACTGTTGGAGAGAAGAAGGTTGTGAGTCCAGCACTAGTATAACCTGAAAAAGTGTAACCCCCCCCCACTCTGTTAGCTACTTCTTAATAAAGAAGTTCCCTAATTTAAGTGATGTGAAAATATAAGAAGGTAAATTTGTTGGTCCGGATATAGGGAAACTAATGAATGATATTGGATTCTAAGGCAGTTTGAATGACTGTGAAGTTGCTGCTTGGAAATCTTTTAAAAATGTTGTTAATAACTTCCTTGGAGATTACAAGGCAGATAACTACAAAGAACTGATAACTGATCTTCTGGAAAACTATAAAGCACTTGGCTGTAATATGTCACTAAAGATCCACTTCTTAGATTCACTTCTGGACTTTTTCCAAACAATCTTGGAGCTGTGAGTTACGAACATGGTGAACGCTTCCATCAGGAAATATTCACCATGGAAACACGTTACCACGGAAAGTGGAGCCCCAGAATGCTAGCTGACGTTTGCTGGAATCTTAAGACCGATTTACCTGCAGCAGAGTACGCCAGAAAATCCAAGCAAAGCAGATTTTAGGAATGTACCAAAATTACATGTGTGTATAACAAAGGTTTCCTTTAAATTGAAATTATAAAAAACTATGCCCGATAGAAAACCCCCACTAACATATTTAAAATCAGCGCCAAAAATACTGTAAGATTCAGTTGTTACTGTTCTTGTAACAAACAACAACTAAAATTTTGTTGTCCGGTGTATTCAGAAATAAAATGATCACCACAAATTTTAGGGTGATTTGAAAGCGTTAAATCCTTCGTTTGCATTGTACATAACATAACTTTAGTCTTTGTAGATGGTTTCAGGGAAATCTAAAAAATTATTTTAAAGTGATATATTTTAATCATTCAAAGTTAATGAGAATTTTACTTACAAATGGAATTGTAATTTTGTTCCTTTTCTTTTTAGATTTGTGTAATCAAAACGTTTAAATTATAATTCCAATAACATAACCTCTTGAATAACTGTGGTTATTATTCCGTGTCTGGTATAATGTACTAGTGGCCATAAAATTAGGAGCATTAGAAATACGCAACTACATTTAAAATATTGTTGCGAGCTACTATTAGGCAACCCATCAAACACACAAAACGCCGCAAGCACTGTATATTCTCCAAGGACCGAAAAGCTTCTGGCAATTACTGGAGGATGAGCCATCCTTTTTAATTAACGGTATAAATAAGACCGATGATGAAGTACAGAGGGAGTCTATATCAGAATGTCGAACATAAATTATATCGTGTAAAATTATATAGTTGAGCTTTTGGAAGTCCAAGCGTAAACATAAATGTTAAGTATACGTGTCTAGTGTACATGCAGCTTGTAGTATACATAAATAGATAGAAGTGTAATTAATAATAGTTGTGTTAGTGTTATTAATGGACCTATGGTAAAGAAGTTAGTTTAAGAAGATATTAGTGCTTGTAAATTTATTAGTGTGATAGTGCTTCATTGTTAATTGGACTGAAAACATCTATAAATAAGACATATACTGTTAATTAGACTTGTAAACAGCGAGTAATAAAGACTTGCTATTACTTGTTTTAAATTAGCGAAACACGGTAGTAGTAGCCCGCTACAATGTGCTCAGTGGTAAAAATATAGAAGTAAATAAAATATATTGTTAATCAATGACTTTAATCTGCAATATTGTTGATAGAAATTTATCCTAAAAAATACTTTTTTCAAAAGTATCAAATCACATTCGTCATCTGCTATTAAATATTTCCAGTCTCTGTATTCTACCGATGTCGCTATTATAGTCATGTGGCAATAAGATTTTGGTAGTTGCAACGTCGCTACAATTTGACGTCACAAATGATAATGACGCAGCTATATTTAGAAACTGTAATTTAAATCCAAGACTGTATTCAGGGATCGTTCACTACCATTAAAAACTCATTATGTTTTAAATTCAACCATCAAGTATCAACAGAAACGTGATAAATCTAAAATAATTACATATTGCACTATAAATTTAACTGGAAAACAAATACTAACGATTTCACACAGCCTATAAAGGTGATCAAACTAGCAACAAGTAGCTTAGTTCTAGCTCTAAATGAATCTTGTTCATCGTCTTTCGTTATTAGAGTTCGGTTTATTAATAATATGAGTTCTGAATAGCATGGTTTGAAGCAAAAAAACAGCTAAATGTTAATATATAAAAACGGAAAAATTCACAAGGTCGTTGACACCAACTAAACAAAGAATGGCATATAACTGATATAACCTAAAAATTAAACGTCAACATTTAATATTTGGCTTTAAAATTATTGGCAACATCGTAAATTGCTATTACTCAAAACAAAACTATAACATAAATATTGTACGGCATTAAGTTGGCAAACATCTACATAAATAGTTAGTACTTTTGTGACGTAGCGGATGAAGAATTCTATTTAGAAATTGCGAGCACTATATACTTGTTGTAATTTAAGTTCCGATTTGCGTCATCAATATTCGTAATGTCATAACATGGCGTGGTTGCCACTATCAAAATACAAATTTTTCGTAACCACAATTAGGCCATCGGTAGAATATTAATGTTGCAAATGTTTCCTAATAGATGAAGGAATGTAGTTTGTAACTTTTTAAAATGTAATTTTTAGAATCATTTTATATGGATATAATTGTAGACCAAGTTCTTTAACTAAATAATATAGGCTATTTAAGTGAAAGTTTAACTACTGAGCATATTTTAAACATAGTTTAGTGTTTTTAATGTGATTCATTTTATACCAATAGGCACATTACACCAGACACGGAATATTAGCCACCGTTATTCAACAACTCAGGTTATGTTTATCAAAACTAAATTAAAAGTATGTGATGCATGTTTTAAATAATTCTTGGATTAGTAGCACAAAGTAACCGAAATACGTATGAAATTCAATGTTCTTTCCGCCTTTGTGAAGCAGTATTTTTTTCTGATAAATAGGGTTGATTTGTGAATGTTTACTATTCAAATAATATGTAGTCATTTTAGGCAAAATATAAAATTAATATGTATTCTTTAAGATAATACGAAAGTACATAGACATTGATATCTCGTAGGTAAATGTATATTGGACGAACAGCCTTAAAATTTATTCTTTAAGGTTTGCTGGATGTTAAACAAACGCATCTTGCAAACTTGTTGATATACGTAACCTGGTGAAATTGGAAGATGTAGAAACTTGATAGTACCCGGTGTCTTAGTTTTGCCAATATAAGGTGTATGAAGTTAGTAAAATAAGCAACATTCTCAAGAGTGATACAAGTATTCGGTAAATTTGAAAATACAATACACTTTATTAGTGATAAGATGTAAGTAAACAACTTTAACAAAAGAAGATTGTCAAACACGATAGAAGTAATTCAAAAATGATTAATTGTATCACAAAAAAATTGTGATTTTGTAGTCGATGTTGTAGACAGATGTAACCGAAGAAATTAAATGAATCTCTATTAAATGCTTGTAAATGATCAATAAAATAATATATTTAGTTATATTTATTTATCATACAGAAAGTTACAGATACTGTTTACCTCACAATAAACTAAATGCCGATAATTAATTTACAAATACCGATATTTTTTTGTGTATAAAATGTATTTCATTAATTTCCCTATGATTCCATGGCCTTCTATCGATTAGTTATTACTGCCGTCTGAATCCCAGCTACTGTCGTTGCTATTGTTGTTTATGTTAATGATCAACGGTGCAACATTCGTTTTACCAGATTTACTTTTGCGATGCTCTATTCTTTAATAATTGCTTCTGTGTTTTGTACAGAATTTGTCCAAACTTGAGGAGCTAGGGTCTCTAATGCTTCATGCCACATTGTCATACAGCTTTATATAGATCAGCAAAATATAAATTTATTAACCTTTGTCCGTTAAGTTCTCCAGCGATGTTTAAATATAATCGATGTGGAAATCTAAATCGATGCTATCGCTTTCGGTATCAGCATTAAAAGTGATTACAAGAGGTGCTACAATAACTGTATCTAAAGGTACTTCTCTATTGTACCAGTCTCCAATTAACCTTTTACAATGAGCTACAGCATTTTCCCAGACTTCTGGGGTTATTATCTACCCGTGAACTCGCTATAAGCGACACAAGGGCAGTTGGTAGCGCTAATCTTTATACAGATTTTGACGCGCCCATCTGTCAATGACGTCACACAATATACAAATTTAAACGCGCATAAGTCAATGACGTCACACAATAAGCAAATTTAATTGCGCAATTACGCAATAAATAAAAACGTTCGAAATGCAGTATAAACAAATAAGGTACTTACATAAATAGGTCCGGCTTCCCACGAAGTACGACAAGGATGGCGTCCCACAGGATAGCGTCCTTCAGGATGGCTGGAGCCCCCTTTTAGATAATTGACGGAGGGTACGCCCAGCGTCCTTCCAAAGCGCTCCGACCAGCTACGGCAGTCATGGACTCGTTCGTCTAGGGTAGTGGACTCCGGTTCGCCCTAGGCTGCTTACAAATTACCTCTACCTATGCAGCGACAATCAGATAAAGCAAGGAAATCTACATAAATAAAGATAAAGGCACGATACGATACCTAACACGACTACTCTTCTCGAAGTCCCAGGCAAAACAGCCACGTTACAGAGTCTCACGAAAAAACTTCCCCACTTTCTTTCCCAGCACTCGCGTCGCGCGATCTGGCGCAAACGCACTCTGACGTGACGGAAATACACGCCAAGTCTTTTGAATTTGTGGCGCGAAAGCTTCCGCACATCAAAATTAAGCTCAGGAATGTTTAGTGCCAATTTGGCACATAACAGGGTATTGGTTGCCAATGCTTCGTGCTACATTTTTAAACAATTCTCTGTCGATTTGCCATTTCTACCAATGTGACGATTGTAATAAGTTTTGAATATACCCCGGACAAGTTCAACTGGGTTGAAAAAGCAATGGTAGGAAGACAATCGTACAACTTTATGGCCATACTGTTCTGCTAAATAATCTGCGCTGTAGACTTTCTGTGGATTTTGCTTGAAAATTAAAAACCATGTTAATTACACAAATTATAAATTTGGTTGTTATACATACATGGTAGCAAGATTAAGAAGATCTTTTTTAAAAGAAGTACAATAATATGCAACCCCTTGATTTGTCAGCCAGTTGGATGTGTCTCCTTTATTCCAACTGTAATTCGGTTCTTTAACCAACACTGTACTGTGGTATTGAAGCATTATCTAAAACAATTGCAGACGGTTGTTCCAAATTCTTCAGCAATTGATTTTGAAACCAATTAAGAAAATTTGCTTGATTCATCTCTCCATGATAATCTTCATACTTTGTCGCAGATAAAAAAATCAATTCGCAACCTTCAATAAATCCATTTTCATTGCCTGCATGCAACACTATGAATCTTTTCCCATCGACTTGTGTGCTTCTTACACTTCGTATATCATTATTATGCCAGGAACGACGAACACTACCGTTTTGGAAAATCCGAGTTTTGTCGAGATGAACGAATTGATAAATGCCTTCCGTTTTAATTCTCATATACTTTACAAGAAATTCAAACCGTTTAATGGCAGTATGAAAGCACGACGGGGATGTCTTTACGATATGTAAATCCCTTTCTGCGTAGCAATGTATTTAAGGATTTATCACATCCTTTGAACAATTCTGCACTCTGAAGTTGTAAACACAAGTTATGTAGTGTAATATGTTCATCTGAAACAGGTATGATAATATCAAATCTAAGCTACCAACACATTAATAACTTACGATTGTCATACTTTCGATAAATTTCATTGCGAATTGCACACTCTGTAAATTCATCACAACAGTTACGGGTTTCTTGGGAATTCTTTTTTCGAATCTAATGATTCACTATTTTGAATATCTTTGGTCACTATAGTCACGGTCGACGGATTAATTTTGAGAGCAGCTGCAACTCTCTATAAAATTAAATTAATTAATTTTATAACGAATTTACATTTTGTAGATTACTTCTCGGACGGCTGTTGCAGGAATAAAAGATCCCCCATTTGCTTTCTCTTGTTCAAAAAACTCGAACAAGTTAGCAACAAGTTGCTTCCTTTCAGCACCCAAGTGCATTGCAGGCATTTTCAAAAATAAACTCGCGAACGTAAAAATTACGAAAATTTATTGTGATAAGAACAGTTTTTAATATGAAAAAAATGCGTAGTTTATAAAGCGATTGGACTTGAGAAGCAAAAAATTTTACAGAAACACACTCCCATAACCTCTAGAACATGAGTTAAGATTATGTACTGCCATTTTTGATAGTTTTAAATGTTAAATTTTTGTATAGAAACGTTGGCATTGTTGCAATTTTCACCAACATTAATAAGATCATAGTGTTTAAGATAAGAAAGGAAATATGTTCTATACTATGTTGGTATGCATGCGAACATTATTAATGACGTATATCAGAACTTATAGGTCTTTCAAAATCTCATGGGCTGTGAGATGCGCAATGAATGAAGCGAGAGGTATCGTATGAAAAGAAACAACAATACAATATAAGTAAAATCTAAAAACATTGAATTTCCGGATGCGTATTCTGAATTAACTCAACTGCTATGCTATATGGATTGCATAACCAATAATTTATCAAATAATATAAATTCTAAAACTACAATGTTTGTAAGCGAAACCTGTAACTTTTTTGGTATATTGTTTATTGTTCTTTTCGTGTGTCATGTTTCCGTGCGTGTATGGATAAAAATAGACAGGCTAAATTTTTTAAAACCCTTGGCGCCAAAATAGTCCTCTTATTATTTTTTAAGAATGCGTATTTCATAGAATCATAGAATTACTACCACAATCCTCAAATTGGCCCGCAATAGATTTCGGACTTCTCTTATAATTTTCTTCCTTCTAAAATAATTCGTTCGACTGTGTTCAGTCCAACTCCAGTTGCTGTTCCTACTCGTTCTTGTAAATTATTCATAGGAATGACAGACATTCCATTCTTTTCTTTTCTCATAAACTTTACACACTATAAATAATTTCTCTTCCTTGACTGTAAACTGTTTTGTTGCGGTTACTCATTGTAAAATTAAAAGTTTAGAAATAACAAAATAATCTGTAACACCTAACATTATTCTTCTAATTGAATTGAAACTTATTATACCTACAAATAAAAAATCTAGAATGAGTTGCAGTAGTTTTGAAAAACTGGTTGAAGTTAAATCAAGGTTGAAATCTCACAAGTAATAATCAAAAACAATAATAATGAACCACAAATCTTAGTACGGAAATAAATAACAGATGAATGTAAAATCAACAGCCGAGTTGTGAATGTTTTTAGGATGCACTTTAACGTAAATAACTAAAATTGGTGTTCTGTGCAACAGCCCATGAGGTTATGAAAGACCTCTAAATTACAACAACTATAGCTACCTAGCGGCTTAATTTCTAATTTCTTATTGGTTCAGTGTAACCATGCAATAAAACTATTTGAGTAATCCTAAATATAGTATATAATAGATATATTAGGTGAGCTTGTAGCCACCGCGTGTTTGTTTTTGCGTTCGCTCTATGTCAACTCCGTTTCTGTGATATACTGCTATAAAATCACGAGCGTCTCGCGGTAGAAATAACGCGGCTGTAATGACAGTTGTAAATAGATTGAGGTTACGTAATTTTTTTGTTTAGTTAATGTTAAATTGATTGTTTATCTCCTTATTTATATAGGAGAAGTAAAAAATGAATATTTGCCTAGATTGTGGTTCTGAATTTACGTAAAAGAAAACTTTGTATGGCCACTTAAGAAAATTTCATGATTTGAATACAAGAGACCAGTTTCTATAAGCAACCAACTTTGGATAAAAAAGAAGTTAAATTTAGTGCAATGAAGGAAATTAACTTTACACGAATGTTATCTATATATGTTAGCTCTTGTATGTAATCAACTTAGTAATTTGTACTAACTTGTTGCTATTCTAGGTATCTTTCGTACTTGTGTCAATATGCAGTTTAAAGGTACTTTGCTGGGATTTCTTTAATTTGATTTGTAAATTATTAATTACTTGAGTGAAATGTGTTTAATAATAGTAATAGAGGCTTGAGGTTTCAATAATTGTATTTTTATTTTTTAAAAATTAAACACGTTATGTACCCATATACATTCTCAATAAATACCTAAATTAATTAAGAAAGAAGCTAATTTTATTTTGTCGAGAATTTTGTTTGCACTGTCAGTCGACTAAAATATGTAAAAAAACAAGGTAGAAAATTAAGATTATTTTGGTACTCCGACTAATAGTAAAACTAAAATACTGTACTGTTAATATAAGAACACTCAATCCGACAGATTTGACGAAATTACAATAACATACCAGCGCTTGTAACACTGATAAAACAAAGTGAAAACTGAGGATTAAATTAGATTATTCGCGTACTTGTAGGTTTCCCATCAAAATTGCTGGGATTGTAATAATTTCCAGTAATTTGTACATGTATTTCTGCGAGTGGTTTCCCCATCGGATTTTATTCCCAAACAAGAGAAAGCAGAACAAAATCTAACCTTATAAGCTTTAGTGTTAATTAAACTACTTTCTACTGAGATAATACACTGTCTTATCTTAACATAAAATCAGGTGATGTATGATCAGATCTTGTATGAACATTAACATTAAGGTTTGAGTTATTAACCAAACCATCCCTAATAAAAATTTCTTCTGTTAGGGTAGGCTTTTTAAGATCATTATTCCTTGTTGATTTCTTCTTTGTTGAAAAAACCGCACCTGATGTTCAACTTTTTTATTAATATTAATTTCCTCTGTAGTTTTTAGATCAATAGATTTTGCTTTATTTAATGTGTCAATGATTTTATCAAATTGCCTCATTATAGCCAGATGTACGTCGTCAGTTAACAAAGCATTCTCACATAGGCCTATTATTAGCTCGGCTCTTTTTTTAATATCATTTTTTGAAGATTTTGCTTCATGTAAAATATTACTGCTGAAAAGATCATTAACGTTACTAATATGCAAAGGTATCAAGATTCGATTTGTAAAACTTTATTGCGCAAGCATGTATGTGTTTGCAAATGTTAAGCTTTATCATGTTGTCAATACAGGTGCATTGAAATGTATGAACACATATGCTGCACTTTGTACAACTTAGGCATGAACCTTAACAGGCCTCATCTACTCTCGTAACATGATACCGTTGAAAAGCACAAGTGGACGACGTAACTAAAAATTCCTTATCATTTTCAACACGTCTAATAAAATCTGATGTAATTGTTAGACTTGCTTTATGACTTTGTTTAATTCTATTAATTTTGTCATTGGAAGTATTCTTGGCAAGTTTAATTATACGTTTAAACAAACTATCTCGAGCAATTTTCATTACTGCATTAATGCTTTTGTCCAAACGTTTTGCTTTCCGACCTTCCAAATACATATACTTCAAAACTTTGTGCATCGATTCAAGATACATGTTAGTGTTTATTCCTAAACCCAATCGATAGCAATATGCCCAAGATGTTGGACGATTTGCATAATTATTATGAAAATATTCAGCAAATGATTGTGTATCAACATCGTCATAAAGATCTTCTACTACCTGATTTAAAATGTCATTAAATTCATCAATAGATACACACTGTAATAAAACACGAACGGATTTATATACTACTACTTTCTTTTCAATCCCTCCATTGATTTTTGACAAATTCTTGCGCCAATTACGATCCACATGCCATGTACATAGCAACTGGTGAGGTACCTTGGCCATAACATAAGACCGTGCATTATAAAATGCTGGAGCATCATCTGACATAAAAACAGTAATTGATATAATACCCACTATTGATTTAATTTTTCCAAAAACAACTTGAAAATCTATTCGTCAGCACGATTTGAAAAACAAAATGCCACTGGGCACCCTGAACCAAATTCATCCACTGTCATTAGTGTGTAGAGCTGAAAATCATAACTATTTGTACCGTGTACCATCAACGCACACCTTGTCGTTCCGAAATTTAAGCAACTGTTCACGTTGAAAAGAAGTGTATGACTATATAACACTGGTCAGTCGCTTCCTAAGTTCATCATCTCCTCTACCCAGAGCCGTACGCTAATTGCATCATTTAGGTGACATTTCACACCATACTCAATATTGAAGTCCCTAACAATATTGTGCATATCTTTTGTTTCTAACAACAAAATTCTCTGTGAATTTTCTTGTTTTAAAGCAGACACGAACATTATCCAATATATGTTGAAATGTAATACCTTCCTTTAATTTTCCTGAAACACATGAATTGTAAAATTTCAAACTAGAACTTTATGTTAGAAAATACCTGCAATTTCTGCTTTACTCTCTTTACTTAAAAAAACTCGACCAATATCGTTGGTATGTCCAACATGAGTTGTCCAGAAGTCTACTGCAACAGACCCATTGTTCTTTATCGTTGCTTCCATTCTTGAGGGACAAACACTTCCAATTTTATTAGTGCCTGTGCTTTTTAAGCTTCTAAAACCCTTGCCTTTTGGAATGTAGTTGTACGATCGATGGCAATTATAGTACTCGTTTTTGGTGCCATCAGACAATAATTTAGCTAAAGTGTGAAATATATACATTGCCAAAGATTGTTCCTGTTCTTGGTTTTTTCAGTTTTTGAACTCTGTTGAACAGAATAAAATTAGTATATAATTAACACTTTGCATAATAATCTTCAAACCTAATTGTGAATTAAAATTGACAAATTTTGTCAAAGTTTTTTATATATATCCCTTTAGATGTGTTGTACAATTTTCATAAAAGCACTTGATTCTTGACGAGTTGAGAATTATTGGAATACTTTTATGAACAGTTCTGCAATGACGACGTAAAGTTGCTTTACTGGTCAAGGATTTGCCACATGTATCACACAAAAATTTACTAGTTAAAGTAACTGGTTTCCTATATTAAAAATTATGAATCTTTCTTAAATGGGCATACAAATTCTTCTTTTGTGTAAACTCAAAACCACAATCTTCGCAAGTATTCATTTTTACTCCTCGTTTACAAATAACATGATAAACAAAATTAATAGGTAATTTCCATGGATCTCATTCACTATATGTAAACAAAAAAATTACGTAACCTCAATCTGTTTACAACTGTCATTACAGCCGCGTTATTTCTACCGCGAGACGCTCGAGGGAAGTTTTGCATGTGTTTTAGGTTATGGTAAACAATACTTTCATGCTTGTAATTTATTACGATAAGCCAGCCAACGTAGTGCAAATACAAAATTCTGGAATAATCATAACCTCACAAAGGCGGTTTGATATTTGTTTCAGTGACTCTTTCAACCTATGTTAAGTGTTTTAGGTGTTTTGTACCGTTCTAATAATATACCTACCGACTCTGTTTGAACCAAAGTCAGTTATCAATTAAATAATAACATTATTATTTGGTACCTTTGGTCTATTGTAAAATTGAAGGATTTGTCCTTTCAACCCAAAACAAAGGATAAACTGCTCAGAAAGCTGTATTTTTCAAAGTAGCTTAGGAAATTTTGCGAAGAATTGCATTTATAGAAAATTAAAACTACTTTATTTTTTATGGAAAAGGTAAGCCTGAACGTAAATAAGACTGTACATTAATTTATAGACAAAACAGTAATAAACAAAAACGTAATGTTGATTTGATTATAAAATAATGTTGAATTCATATTAATTTTTGGAAAATGCACCTACTTTGAATAAGAGTAGCTTTAAGCAGATTCTAGGTTTGCTTAAATTGAAACGTGTTGTCCGTTAAGTAAAAGATTGCTGATTTTTATGAATTCATTAAAATATAATCTTTGTTTCGTTTGGAAAATCTTGCAAAACCATCCAAAATTCAAACACTGTAATTAATTACAAGATGTAGGGGTACATACTGACATACATTGTTCATATGTTGAAAAGTTAATCCATGAACCATTGCTTTACTCACTTTTGAAATAAAAGTAGATAACTTTTAATAAGCCTTGATTCATTTACTGTTCTAAATGTCCGACTAAAAAGAAATTAAAAAAAAATTATTATGCTCTAGTGAATCCTATGAGTTGGTAAATAACAAATAGACATGCTACAAAAATTGTCATATTTATTTTCCTTAAAAGAGGGTACCAAGTGGATTCTATGTGGGTATTCTATTATTCAGCTTATAAAGTAATAGTAGTAGTATGTATTGCATTGCACTCTGTATTTAGAAGTGTGATGAAGTTATTTAAAAGCTTCTGGATTGGTCGATACCATCTATCGATTCTTATTTTACAGTTGATAAATTTCTTGACTATCTGTAATATCAACATCAATATCTTCGTCTCAAGCAATTCCATTGAGGATTATGCTATAATGGAATTCAAGAAATTCCATTTCATTTTTAGATGGCTGGCTATAAAATTGTGGGAGTATTGTGATGCTGCATTTAAGACAATTTTTCTGTAGGGATACGTTTAACTGTTATGTTGTTTGTACTTGCAGTATAGGTCTTTGTTCATAGTTTATCCACAGTTTTGAATATGTTGTCTGGTTGTTTGTTGACTTGGATGTTCATTATATTATTATAAATTTTTCAATTTACCTCCATATTTCTGAGTATTAAAATTCTTTTGTGGTATTTGTAGTATTTTAGGACATCTTCAATTGGCTCAGGATCGTGTTGTGATTCTGTCAGATGTGTTGCAAATATACATGGTGGTCCATTTTAACCACCACATTAAATATAACTTAAATGATTATACATTATGCAAAAATATTTTGAATAAAATTTTGTGGGTTAAAGATAGGAAAGAAAGATCTGATATCAGTTGCATTGTATAGGACGCTGCTAACACTAAGTGAAGATTGACCCCCTATTTTCAAATGAGGCTACAGTTAATAGTGTGCGAGATATCTGTAAATTATAATAAGAAAATTTGTTATTTTCCAAAAGAACTACATAACAATAAACAAAACATTAATGTATTAGATGTTCAAAAACACGTACTCCAATATCAATACATATTTGAACTCTTCGCTGAAACTGACACATGATAAATAAAATATACCTCTGCAAGTGGTAATAATTCTTTACCTAATATCTTCAACAGTTATTGTTTCGTGTTTGTAAATTTGATTTTGTAAAAGTCCCCCAGAGAAAAAAGTCTAACATGTGTATATTTGGCAATTTCGGTGGTCTTGGTACCTTTCCATCTCGACCAATCCTTCGCTTTTGGTAATTCTCATTCAAATGTTTGCGAACGATAATAACAGAATGACTGGTGCACCATCGTGCTGAGACCATGTTTTCTGTTCTGTTTGCAAATTACTTCTAATAAATTCCCCATATAGTTTAATAAGAAGTTCAAATATGACGGGCCAGTCACAGTAGCCTTGAAAACTTAAGGTCTAATCAATTATCTATTCACTATGTCACACAAAACATTAAGATGCCAACGATGCTGATGGCCTATGGGTCTATGTCAATGAGGATTTTTTTCTGACTAATAGTGACAGTTATTGCGATTCATTGCTCCAGTATTGCTAAAAGTCACTTTGTCAGAAGATAGCACATAATTACGGAAACTAGGATCATGTCATAACATATTCAGAACCCATTGACAAAAATTAGAACGCAGAATCATATCGTTTTCAATAGCCTGCGATAACGTGATATGGTATGGATAAAATCTGTGGATATTTAAAATTCTTAGAATTGTAATTTTGGATATACCTAACTCTATTTCATCTATTAGAAAATCTTTCTCGATATAAAGGTGTAGCAACTCGATAATTTATTTGACATGCACCAAGAATTATTAATATATCTACAATTTCATTTGGACTGCTATCGCGTATATTTTTAATAAATTACCAAAATTAACTACTTAATACAATCGAATCACCAACCAGGGACTGACACCCAAGTATCAAACGAAGCTATGTGTAATTTGTAAAACAAAATAGGGTAGCCTACTCAGCAGTTATTTAGAAAACATGCAAAACTTAATTTATGCAAAGTAAGTTCAAAATCTTTATTAATTTACAGATATCTTACGAACTATTAACTGCAACCTATGTAAGCTTTAATACATTTTTGTTTAACATTAAAAGTGTGATCAAATTTGCAAATAAAAAATATAAAATCTCATTTGAAAAAAGAAAGTCAATTTTTGCTTAGTGTTGGTATAGTCCTCTCAATTTCTAAACCGACTTTCGTCACAAATGACGTCACGCCATACCAACTACAAATGATATTCTTGTCTTATTCTAACTCCAGAAAAGTTTCCTTTTCGGTTTGCAAATTTTGCAATGTTGCCATCTTTCTTGTAAGACACTTTTTCCTAGGGAATATAGTCTTTTGTTGTAATTTTCTGTACTCATTGAAACTAATTCGGGTCTGTGATATGAACTTCTGAATGCAGCTTATTTATGCTAATGCGAATGGTTTAATGTTGTGTGTGTGTGTGTGTGCTTGCATGCATGCATGCATGCATGCATACGTGGTGCATGCATGGGTGCATGTGTGCATGCATGCATGCGTGCGTTGGTGTGTGTGTGTGTGCGTGGTTGTGGGTGGGTGGGCGGGCGTGTGCGTGTGTGTATATCCAAATAGTTTTATGCATTTTTTAACCAATAGGCAGTAGACTAAATGTACAATTAGTGTACTGAAATAATCTATTTGACAAGTATCAATATTAGCACATCTTGTTATGAGTTATAGATGATATTAAACATACCATGAACAAACAACACAAATTTATTCTTGTTCTGTTACTTTAATTCTGTTAAGCACTGTAAAGCACTCAAATAGTAAGAAATTCTGCGGGGAGGTGACCACTTGAAATAATTTTGTACATCACATTTGCCATTTACCACATTTACCAAACATTTGCAACATTTCTGAACATTTGTCAAACATTTCCAACATTTTCCACATTTCCCAAACATTTCCAACATGCCAAACATTTCCAACATTTGCCAAACATTTGCAACATTTCCAACATGTCAAACATTTCCAACCTTTGCCAAACAT
Source organism: Platerodrilus igneus (assembly GCA_036346225.1). Taxonomy (NCBI): domain Eukaryota; kingdom Metazoa; phylum Arthropoda; class Insecta; order Coleoptera; family Lycidae; genus Platerodrilus; species Platerodrilus igneus. Next base: position 74,481 of record JARFIW010001465.1, on the reverse strand, counting down.
TTGCTATACATTTACTGCATTACAAGACATTTGCATTATTTGCCAAACAATCTTTTTAAATATATGTGTATTTGACCAATCAATTAATATATTATAGAAACCACAGGGTACATTACTTGTCGATGGTTCTCAGGAATATGTATAATAGAAATACGACGTCACGAGATACTCATTTATTTCTTATAGCTCTACATACACTAATTCCATTGAATAATAACTAAGTCACTTAATGTATCGGCAATTATACATACGTATATAAAAAGAACCCACCACATATACAATAAAAACAAAAACGCATAATTTTATTCTTTCACAATAAAGTGCATGATTTTAAGGTTTTTGTACAAAATATTATTTTTGTCATTCGTTTTTATTGATCGACATTGATAGGGTACCCATCATTGAAACAGGTCCGTAGAATTATCTATAACCTGTATGTCATCAGTACGAGGCCAAAAAAAGTTATTTACTGAAAACTGAAAAAACTTTATTTGATATCCATCAGTCAATTTTTTAATAACTCTACCTATGTACCAAGTATCAGAGTAAAATATTGCATAATAAGATACCAGATGTATATTTATTTCATCATTTCTTGGTGATCGAGATGCTCCAGTTGTAGTACTTTGTACACATAGCATCCTATCAGCGCTGACTCTAAAACAAATAAAAACCAATCAGAAAATAACCTCCGCAGCAGAGGTATACATCATTAAATGCATAAATTAAATATCTTACAGCGAATATGAATATATTTGGTTTATATATAGTTATACCAACCTTGCAGTGTGGTCGTTAAATAGCCAACAAAGTGTAGATGTTTGACTGTAAGGGTCTTATGTGGAAGTTTTACTTGGACATAAGGATTCTTGATGCTCACATCACTCTGATCCATTGAATAATCTTTTAAGTTAAGTTCTGTAAAGTTTGTTAAGGTTAGATCACTTTCTGAGAGCTCAACATTTTTGAAAACACGTTCACCGCAGTCGTCTGGATTTATAAATTCATCTAGTCGGGATATGGCACTGTCTGTTAAGCGGTTTTTAGAAAAGTGATCACCTGAAGTTAATCAATTTCTTCGCGGGTTCCTCACTAATATCATCATTAATCTATATCATTTGCAGGTCCCAAAAAATTTTTAAATTAAAAAACATCGCGTGTTTCCAGACCTCTTCATTTTTCTTAATTTGCATTCCTAAACTTTTACAGTCAATTTTGGTTTTCTTCAAAGCAGACATGCAGGTTTCCTCGATATCTTCGTCACTAGAAATATCCCATTTAGGCGAGAATTCTTTCAAGCTCTCAAGCTTCGTATACAAATGTTCCTCAGAGGTCGTTTGTTGTTTTTATAATTGCTTCTATTTTGTTTAATCGATTCATCAATTCATGTAAACTGAAACTTACTGTGGTAGAGAAAGTGGAAGTAAGTGATGTGTTTTTGTACTTATCCTGTCTTTTTTTAATTTTCTCAAAATTTTCACCAATGCATGAGCATTTAGTTCGATACACAGATATGCGTTCAGTGTAATAAAGTGTTTGGTTGTAGATATTCCAGATTCTTGTAAACAATTTCTCCATAACCGACATAGAAACACTGTTACCACATTAGATGAAGCCGTTCTGCAGGTTTCAATGTCTTATCAAGGAATGCATTCAGAACATATCTCATCAGTTTAAGATAAATGACAGTTCCTGTGCTGTCTATCACATGTTCCGACAAGAGATCTACAACTTCCGACGTTATAATTTTTTTGACAGCTCTAAAGTTCATTTTGTCATCTGACTGAATTCCTCCATTGTCAGCATATGCTGGTCTTTTGGTATATTTTCAATTAAAAAAATCAAATGATGAGAAGTCGCTATGTAATTTCTAAATTTTATTGAAACTTGGCGATTTGTAAGGCGTGTCCTCAACTTTGTACCGATATGCACGGTATCTTGGGTACATATATTGCCTTCTTTTAATGGTAGATGAAACCAGTCCCACTGTTCTGAAATAGGTTTGTTTAACAGCTTTGAACAAAGTCGCATAGCTTTTAGTAGTCTAGTGTCCCCATCAGATGATAAACCTAAGATTTCGAAGTTACGCGTCTTTCCGTATTCAATCTCATCGCTTCATTACATCGTCGTGCGTAAAACAATTGTCAGTTCCAAAGATGTGCAAACAATACGCTGGTGTTTTATCAAGTGGACATTGAGCCATAACAACATAGGCATACCGTGCCCTTATTTCGTTAATAAAAAATTCTTGAATCTTTCTGGCTGAAACTGCTTCAAAGTAAAATTTTTGTGATAATCCATCTTTCTGTGGTATTACAAATCCAATAATGGTATTGTTAGTGGAATTGTATTCGATTCGTCCGTTTATTTTTGTCCTGTCTTCACTAATCCACACCACTCTCGGCAATGAGCGATTATGCAAAAATTTTTGCAATTCCGCCACTCTTAAACCACCTTCTTCGATGTTGGAACTACTGATTGATTGAAGTACAGTTGTCACATAAGGTAATGTCATGTTAACATACAGCGTTTTATATAACAAGCGTCCACCAATTATATATAGGTATAAGCTGAATTGTTTCAATTTGTCGTCAAATCGATTTCCATATTTAGATTTTTTTGAAGAATTTAATGTTGCTTCAACTAACTTTTCTAAAAAAGGAGTCAGGCAATTTTTGGTAGATTTCATAGTGTCAATTTTTAGATTTACCGTTTGTTGGTATAATTGTTGTCTAAGATGTGTATTTTCAGCGAGGAGTTTATTAATGTCATAAAAATTGGTAAGTAGCGGTTGCCTATTGTCTTCAAAAGTTCGTTCTCGAGCACGTTCTCCTCTTGCACTTTGTGAATATTTTAGGAGAGACCATTTACTTATTTTATACTGTTTAGTATTGTTAGTGGACATTGTACTGTATATATGTTATCAGCCTCTGTGGTTTCTACGACCCTGTTATTTTAAGTATCCCGGATTGAACTTCCAAGATTACTACTATTCTGGGTGGTAGTTGCAGTTCCCAGTTCATGTGAATCAGACGATGAATCCAAAGGCATCACTCGCTTCTTAGAACGGCTACTCTTTCTAACTATTTCATTCTTTTCACATATGTCTGACTTTGAGTCTACAATTATACTAGTTTCTTGATCGGTAGCATATATTTGAGAAATTGTTGGCTGATTTTCAGTTGAAGATTGAACAGTCTTCTCTCTGTATTTACGTCATATGACAAAATGCTTCGTTGTTCCAAACGGTGTTTGCTTTTACTCTTTATGGTTTCAAAGTGCTTATTACAATGCTGGTGAAAATTTGAAAGTGACCATACAGCATTTTCATTCTTGAGGATTTGTCCTCCTTGATCAAACAATGCTAAGGGTAATTTTCTATCATGCGTGTTTGTTCGTAAGCATCTAATAACAGCCGATTGAGTTACTAATACTAACTTCTCATATTAGAAACATAAATTTATTATGAAATTGATTATTGAATTAATTGTCTGACTGTACTATATGGAGTTGGATTTCATAAGAATAATATTTAAAATTGCTGTGTAAAAACCAAAATGACATTTAAAAAAACATTTTTAGTTAAGTAGTACTAATAAATTTATGGGTATTTTTTAAATATTACATTTTCTAGAGAACACTAAAAACACATATAAAATATTACCTGTATCACTACTACCTAATAAGTTAATTTTTAAATAACGGGAAAGTAAATAGCACCACCAAACCCGCGTGGTTTATCATTAGTCATTGAAATTATTTTTATCTAACTCCGGTATGAAATCTCAAATTTTAAATGTATTTTTGACGTTATTAAACGTCACATTTTTTACAATTGTCAGTCCATTACATTGTTAGTGATGTAATGAAATTTTACATAACTGAATACTTAAGCCTTTATTTAGGAAACAAAAAACAAACTAACCAGATCTTACCTTACATATGAGTTGTTTGTAGGTATTTAAATTAACAACAATATTAGTATAACTAACACAATTTTTCAAATGCCATATATATATATATATATATATATATATATATATATATATATATCTTTTCATACCTGCTTCTTGATTTACTATAGATATTATTGAATTTATTGCTAAATTTGCAAATTCTTCTATATCAGAAATCAGAAGGTATATCTAAATCAGAATCTCCCATTTTCGACTTAATTTGCAATCCAAAATTCAGCACTGACAATAAATAATTATTTACATAAAAAATGTCAATCCATAGCAATGCTCACGTAAAGCGATGACACGGAATTATTTACACTTGCGGATTCGCTCAATCATTTTATTATATATTTTACTTGTTACCCATTCGTAAACAGCACTTTCTGTCCTTGTAGAGTGATACTTTACAAGTTAGTAGATCATGATGGCTTTACAATGTCTGCCGATAATTATCCAATAAGCGCAGTCGTAAATTTAAAAGAACCCAATGATAGTAAGCATTTTGAAAGGATGTGTTTAAGTAAGCACTCATTAGTTGTTACTATAGAAACAATTTAGAATGAAACGTTTAAGATTTTGCTTCTGAAAATGTGTTTTTATATGAAAATTACATAGAAGTTCATAACTAAATGCAAGAATAATTTACGAATGCTTAACAAGTAAAATATTGTACATTATATGCCAGGTAATGGTTTTTACTGGCTCAATGAGGTGACAGGATCGCCTGTCAACCCCTCATACCGCCAATAAAACCTACCTATCTGGTTAATAATGTAAAATACATTATGGAAGCCCTGATTTTATTTGACTGATGTAATTGCAAAACTAGCTCACTGCAATTGCTCGTTTTGGCAAATATTACATTTGTCAAATAAAATTAGTCTTTTTATAACTGGTTACGTAAATATCTATTGCGAACTCAGGGTGCTTGGTAGCATGTGTACATAATAAATAAAAATCACTTACCCTAATACGAGCGTCACAAATAAAGCATGGGATGTTACAAGTCACCATTCCATCGAAGTTGACTGAGCTATGGTAATCTGTACCTTCGTATTTTCTCCATAAATAATATGCAATCGTCGATTGAAATTTTCGCCTTAGCTTTCTGCGATGACAACCAATTAATTGCGAGTCTTTTTAATGTTCTAGAATATTCGTGTAAATTTTCTGCAACTTGAGGCGAATTGTTTACTAAAGATGGTAAAGAATAGGAAATATTGGTTTTTGCAATGTCTTTTTTAGATTTGGACTTCTTGCTTGTACGGTGGCTTTGAGATTTTTCAACAGTCGAATCGGAAGCCAAGCATTTGCCGAGGTGTTCACTTATTCTAAGTAAAAGTTTTTTATGCCCAAATTATCTGGATGGTTTTTATACAGCTGTCCATAGTACTTTTCATATTAGTTTTTATCAATTAGTTCCGGAAGGTCATTTCAACCAAAATTTTCTATTTCTTCTATATGTTTATCAGTTAAATACTTAAGTGAGACTTCATTATCTAACCCACATACTTTTAGAAGATTTTTTAGAAATGGAGGTATTTCTAATTTTAAAGAGTTTTCTAAATAATTAAAGAAATCATCTTCGGTATTCATATCTATCGAGATATCCCTGATATTTTGATCTACAGCACCATAATCAAAACACTAAACACTAACACCAAAAAATCTACATCTAGTCAACTCTTCGAAATGTCAGCCTTAATTGTACCATTTGTTCTATTTTTAAACGAAAAGACGCCGTTACATCAAGCTATACAATTTAACCCTTAATTAAAAATTTTTCGATAAGCAATACTTTCACTTAACCTGTCTTTACCTCTACTTTTAGCAAGAAAGCTACAAGGACGATGGACAAGAAATGAAGTACAAGAAGTACCCGACAATACCTGTACACGCCTGTACAATACCTTTCAATAGTCTAACGGTCGCTTGTATCTTTTCTCTACTACCGTCGTAACCTAGACTTAGCAACTAAAATTCATAATATCATCTTCCTCAAATAGGCACGTATTTCAAACAAAGCCTTATTACTCTTTCAGGAATGTTCACATTACCTATTTATTAACGTATAAACTGTAGTCTACAAATTTGTTTTAAACGATTAAAAAAAATAGGGTGCCTATTCATTATTAGTGCATATACCTGTAATTACCTAAAATTTAGTGCCTACATTTTTTATATTTTTTATATATAACGATATTTTTGTTGAAGTTCGCTAAAACAGATTAGCGCATTTAACCTTAATACTGAAATGTATTCACAACATTGTATAAATACATGTGAACTTAGCAGGTCATTTGAGACACGAATTTTTAACGTATATTTGTGAGCGTTTCATTGAGCTTTCAAAACTGTAAATTTCAAACATTTGCTAACATTTGCTGCATTACTAAATATTTTACTAGCATTCTCTACGTATGCCAGATATTTTCAAACATTTACAACATTTACCGGACATTTTGAAACATTTGCTATATTTGCCAAACATTTACAACACTTTCAAACATTTTCTAAAGTCTGTACACCACATTTGCCAAGTGGTTAACCCCCCATAATTCGGTAATCACATGACTGAAGTCTTTATGAGAATGCAAAACAACAAATTACTTTGACAACTCATATTTGTTCGAACCAGCTGAATTTGTGGTGGGAGTTCCAGTAGGGAAATATATTTGGCCCATTTCCAATTATAAGCATATATATATATATATATATATATATATATATATATATATATATATATTCAACATGTATCAGCATGTCTAAATTTTTGCTATTATCAGTGCCATACCATTTATACTTCCTGTATGTTTGTTGTGGTTTGTTTAGCATTCTTCTTAATCTTTTTTGGGAATGAAACCACTCATAGTTTTTAAAATCTATTTTATTTACGTTTCGATCCATGGCCTAGGATCGTTGTCAAAATAATAAAAACTTCAAGTTTGACATTTATGACATAAATTGAAGGTGACTTTGATTTATTGATGTTTGAATTATTTGGTTTGAGTACACTAAGCAAAAATGTTTAAAGTTTAAAAGAATGATTGCCTTCAATTTGTGTTACGGCCTGGGACCGATTTGTTTTAGGTAGACAATATGCTTAACGTGAAATCACCTGATTAATTTTTATTGGTGAATTTTATATAAATTCAATAATTTGGAAAAAAATTTTTTAACATGTTTCTATTTATACAATTGAGAGGATGGTTATTAAAGAAGTGTGCGATTGCGTTACCGTAAGGCATAAGCAGTCGTTTTTTTATATTTATTTTGAGGGGGAAAAATCATTATGATTTAGGCTACCTCTTTGGTAGATTTTAACATGGTTCTGAGGCGATCCTATGGCGGGTTTACACTTGTCAGATACCAATGTTGTTCTAAGAAGATTGTATATGGTTCTGAAGCGACCCTAAGACGGGTTTACACTTGTCAGATACCAATACTGTTCAACGGATATTGCATATGGTTTTGAGGTAACCCTATTGCGGGTTCACACTTGTCAGATACTAATGCTGTTTTACAGGGGTTGTTGATATGCTTATTGTTATGTAATTAGTTATTGTATGTATAAATAGAAATCATGTATGTAGGTTGTATTTCATGTTAATATCGCAAGGAAAACCCAGGAAATAAAATAAAATGGGAGGACGCAAAAATTATCGACAAAGAAGAAAACCACCAAAAACGCAAAATCAAAGAAGCTGCTTATATAACCCTACATAAAAATAACTGCGTTGCAAACGAATCCGTGACTTTCAGTAAACAATGGATTCCATTACTAAAAGAAATAACAAAAGAAATAACAAATGAATATCAAATGCCCACAATATCTAGGTAGCATTGCAAGTTTTTCCTGGGTTTTCCTTGCGATATTAACATGAAATACAACCTACATACATGATTTCTATTTATACATACAATAACTAATTACATAACAATAAGCATATCAACAACCCCTGTAAAACAGCATTAGTATCTGACAAGTGTGAACCCGCAATAGGGTTACCTCAAAACCATATACAATATCCGTTGAACAGTATTGGTATCTGACAAGTGTAAACCCGTCTTAGGGTCGCCTCAGAACCATATACAATCTTCTTAGAACAACATTGGTATCTGACAAGTGTAAACCTGCCATAGGGTCGCCTCAGAACCATGTTAAAATCTACCAAAGACCTAGCCTAAATCATAGTGATTTTCCCCCCTCAAAATAAATATAAAAAAACGACTGCTTATGCCTTACGGTAACGCAATCGCACACTTCTTTAATAACCATCCTCTCAATTGTATAAATAGAAACATGTTAAAAATTTTTTTTTCCAAATTATTGAATTTATATAAAATTCACAATAAAAATTAATCAGGTGATTTCACGTTAAGCGTATTGGCTACCTAAAACAAATCGGTCCCAGGCCGTAACACAAATTGAAGGCAATTATTCTTTTAAACTTTAAACATTTTTGCTTAGTGTACTCAAACCAAATATTTCGAACATCGATAAATCAAAGTCACCTTCAATTTATGTCATAAATGTCAAACTTGAAGTTTTTATTATTTTGACAACGATCCTAGGTCATGGATTGAAACGTAAATAAAATAGATTTTAAAAACTATGAGTGGTTTCATTCCCAAAGAAGATTAAGAAGCATACCGTTTATATTTTTGTCCAGGTGATATTATTTGGTCTTCAACAGGATTAACAAAAACTTGTGCAGAATACAAAATTTGAGTAATAGTGATCTATTTACACTAACCCACCTTTGCTTAGGCACACAAGAACTTTGGAACAGAATTTACTTAACCAACAGGCTGCCTTTAATTCCATGCAATTTAAGCATAACACTATCACATATGGTAACAATTGAAGGAGCTATAATCAAATTATGCTTATTGTGGAATAAGAAAATCCTCAGTGCATACTGAAAGGTTTTGTATTCACTTTATATCTTAAAACGGTTAGAAAATTCTCTGCCAGTCATTCGCTTTCCATATTTTGACTACTATGATATACTTTATACCAAATTATTATTTGATTTATGTCTACTGTTACAGTATTTATCTATATCTACTTTATTTTTGGCTTAATATATTGCAATAAGTTAACTTCCAGCTATACAAACTTATCTTGGCTTATAACGGATTATTGACTTCAACTTCATCGAGTGGTCTTCATTTTCAAACTATTCAAAGATCAAATTCTAACTTATCTAAAAGTTTACTATTATTTTCTTTATAATCTACAATGCTAGCTGTAATAGCCTATTAATTATTGTTATACATCACATCCAGATATTCCACTCTTTGAAAGCAATTCACTTCAGTAGAATTCTATTTAGAAAGATATTAGGAATAACCATACGGCTTCAAAATTTTGCGTCTTTTTCTGGTATGCCATCAGGCTTAGTAGTTTATTAATCACTGATGCAGCTATCAGCAACAACCATTTAAGCAATTTCTCTTCGCACTTCACTTGAATTGGATAATGCATGTGTTTCTGCCTGTCAGCCTGTCTGTATCTCCGTTCGTCCTGTCTGTCCACCCATCTGCCTGCTTCCTTGCTCCTTTTCTCCACTTCCCCTCCCTCTTTCCCACCCACTCTGTATCCTTTCCCAACCACTGCCTCCTCTCCATCTTCTCTCTCTCCATACTTTGCACACCCATTACCCATCCCTCTCTCTCCACCCCCTTCCAGATTCCTTTCTCCCTTTCTACCTGTCTCTCTTGCTCTCTGTCTGTCTGTCTCTCTCTCTGTCTGTCCCTCTCTCTCTGTCTCTCTCACTCCCTCTCTCTCTTGCTCTCTCTCTCTCTCTCCCCCTCTCTCTATGGCTGTTGGTTCCCCCCTCTATATATATCTCTCTCTCTCTCACACACCATCTCACTCCTCTTTTCCTCTTCTTTCCCTTTCTCTCTCTTTCCATCCCTCTTTCTCTACTTCCTCTTTTTCCTACCTCTGTATCTCTTCTTTCTTCTCTATCCCTGATCCCTACCCCTTTTTACCTTTTAACTCCCTCTCCCTAATTTCTCCACTTTCTTGCTCCTCTTTCCTTTTCTCTTTCCATCTTTCCCTCTCTTTCACTTTCTCTCCTCCTCTTCTTCTTTACCTTCACTCTAGTGTCCTCTCTTTGTTTCTCTTTTCTCCCCCACCCTTTTTTCTCAATCATTTTCTTACTCCTTGCTTTCTCTTTCCCTATCTCTCTTTCTCTTTCTCTCTCTCTGCTTGTCTGTCCGTTTGTGTTTGTGGGCAGGTGCAAGCATGTGTATGCAAGTGTGCGGAATGTAAAGGGGTGCGTCTTTGCATGCATGTTTGTTTTTATCATATTGTGGATGCACACATGCATGAATCAGTGCATACACGCATGCAGGTTGGTCTGTGTGCATACTTACGTTCGCACTTGTGCATATGTGAAGGTTGTATGTGCAAGTATCATGTTGATTAGATAGGCCTTTAAATAGTAGTTAAAAAATACAGCAGTGCGAATTTTTCATTTTAGTTGTGGAATAATAGCTCCACACATAAACATGGCAAGTACAATTAAAAGGCAATTATATTATCCCCTACGTGAATACCAACCTATGAATAGTAGTGATAAGTTGTATTGTGTGGGGAACACTGCTTTAAACGGAAAACTTAAAAATTGCAATGAAATATGTGTATTCTTCAACCTAGAATACTACACTAATGCACATTTCTAACAAACTGATCAAAGAGTCAAAATGCTGCTTCCAAAGAAAAAGCTTATAAAATGTGAGTAAATAAATAATAGTTATAAAACCATTCAAGTTGAATGTCATACAAGACATACAAGTGTTATAAACGCCATCTCCAGAATGAAAAAGAAGAAAACGCAAATAGGAAACACATGGTAGCAAATAAAATTTGGGTTTAAAACCCCCTCTAAACAATAGTGATAAAAGTACGTTAATGAACATTTCACACACCCTTAGGCTTGGTAAATGTCATCTTCAAAACACAAAATCACGAAAATCGCAATTATGAAGAATGTGTGTGGAAAACTGTTATAATCTCACATTAGTAAAGTTTTAAACTACTTTAGCGTTATTGCTTAATCCAAGTTTGTTTCACACACATTTTCTTCAACGGTAATGTGGTTGCTTTTCTATTTACAAACTTTCTTTCTATTTGGATGCATTGTTCTGCTTAAGCAGCCTAAGAAACTAGTGGTCATTTTTTAGTTATATAATAAGGGTATTTTTGAAATTTATTTTTGTTTACAAAAGGTTTACAAACTAAGTATATGAGCGTTGACATTGGACAGATATTATATGCATGATTGAAGATTTATATGTGCTTATTACAGTCAGACCATTTTCCATAGTCGATGAAGGTCTTCGTTTAAATTTTTCTGTTTTACAAGGATAGAGTTTTAGTACCTAGTTTTGTTTGACTAAATTAATGCATACTTACCTAAAGAACTGCATTGCACTATATATATTTAAAAGTTTATAATACTGGAGCAATAATAATGTAGAATATCCATATTTCTTTGCTTATATAGCTATAACCATTTTCAAATTAAATTTCTCAGTAGATTCTGCTACTTATATAGTGTTAAAAAGTGTATTTGTTATTGCAGGTTTATTAAAATATTATATTCGTTGTTAGATATATTGTTTTTTAGAAAGAAAAAATGCAGGAGGGAAATGTTTCTGAAATGATGATAGATACTTTGAACATGATCAAAAAATCGGGGTTAGTATTTTTTTAGCTATGTAAATAATGTTAAGTAATATGTTCATAGATGTTACAGTGGAAAATTGTTGGTAGAAGAAAAATTTATTGAAGCAATACACGAGGGCGCAGATAACTTTGATTATAAGAGACTTGTGAGTTGTCTTTTGAATGAGTCTCTTCTGTATGAGTTAAAAGTTGAAAATTTTGATGCTATAGTTTCTGCTAATGTGGGGAAAGTTGAAAATTCTGAAAGGTTTATGTATGAACTACGTGAGTTTTAATAAATGCGTTAGATATGTTTTGTTAATTGGGTATGTGGTTTTAGGCCGTCTTGATTCTGCATTCAATAGACTTAATGTCATTCAGCTACTTTGCAATGAAGTATTCTTCTCAAAACAAAATTTTAGATATGCAGTGGAAGAAAATATAAAGTAAGTATGAATTCCTGTATTTATTTAGTTGTAAAACATTCCTTTAAAATGTCAAAATCAAAATATGGAGAAATTTTATTGTCATTTATTTTATAAAATATCGTTATCAATAAGAACAGTATCTAACATTGGACAGCTTTTGATATTATAATTTTACTAAAACATTATTTTAAACTTATTCAATTTAATTTCAGCTGATAGTTTTACTGTTGAAATTTACGAATCAATATATGTATAATTATTTATGTTGGAGAGTAATCTATACATTATTCAATGAATTCTTTAATATAGAAATGCTTCTGCATTAATATTCTAAAAGGACGAGGTAATTTATTCACCTCCAGATGTAGTTGCTTGTGCACAATTCCATATCGTATTTTGTTAATGATATAGTAGCATTACAATTAATCGTATTTAATCTAAAAAACAGGCTCACATGGCTTATAAGCACCCAAATAATATTCACGATTATCAAATATATTCAAATTTTAGGCATCTGTGCAAAGAATCAATTGCAACTGGTTGTGAATGTCACATAAAAAGTTGAAAAGGTATTACAGAAAATGTTAAATATTTCTGGAAATATTAAGAATAAAGTGTCACTTCTTTAAGTGAGGTTCTGCCATCTGTTTATATTGGGGAAAAGCATGCTCACGCAGTTGTTAATTTGTTTGCCAAATATTTTTAATCAACTTACAAGCCAAAACAGGATATTGATACATGTGATAATAAAAATTTTAGTAATGACTTTGCAATTCTTGACAGCATTCACACAACCCTTGATAAAGTTAAAGATGCACTTGTTTCAATTGATATTAATGGACATACTGGAACTGATGGCATTTCTCCATGAATTATAAAGGAATGTAGTGAATTTCTTTCTTATCCTTTATCTATTTAATTCAACTTGTCAATGAGCAATGGCTATGTACCTACTCAATGGAAGATATCGTACATATCTCCAATTTTTAAAGCTGGAGATAGATCGGATGCTACCAATGACAGACCATGCATTCAGTAGTGTATTCTTAAAATTTTGAATTTTTAAGTCATAAAAGTAATTTTCTATACTTTTAAGAACATTGTGATTTTTCAGCAACATGGTTTCTTCCAGAGTCTCACAACCAATATGAATCTGTTGCTTTACTGTACTTATATTATGTAATTTTTAGAAAATACATTAGAAACAGGTGCAATATATCTAGATTTTACTAAAGCCTTTAATAGCATAAACTTTGAGATTCTTTAATACAGGTGCATGTTTTATGGCATTTTTGGAATAATGTTAAATTGGCAACGCACCTACCTTTGAAGTCCATGAACATTTATCCAGTGATATTTATTGTAATTTGCGGGCTTCGTCGGGGTTCTCGCCTAGAGCTCTGTCACATTACATTTTGTAATTGTAAATTTTCTTGCATCGATTTAAAGGTCGTTTCAATTTCTACCTATTGACATATACAGGTTTGTTATCTTCTTTCTAGTTTGCAAGAGCTCAGTTAAGCAACCTACTTTGCTAGTCCTTTTATTTAATTTACGATATGTTGCTTAGTCAAGAATTCCCTGAATTGTGTTATTTTAAATAAAATTGGAAATCACTCTTCATATCTTGGTCACTATATTTTCGAGTCTTAGTTTGCATTGGTTCTTTTGTGATAATAATATCAACTCAATCGAACAATTACAAAATCCTTATAGTGAAAAACGTGATTTCTTTTTTTATGTGATCGGTAGGTAATTGAGGGGTGGTGTTTCTTTTATAGATAATTTAATGTTCTCAGCACGAATTTTAATATTCATTCGTAGTCGGATATTTTACTCCCACATTCTTAGGTTTTTTGAACTAATGCTTATGTGGTCGTACTACAGAAATTTAACTTTGTTGTTATCACACATTTTGTTTGGTTTCTGTTGTATACAGATGACATTATGATGAGATAAGAACTTTTCAATTACCTAAGACTCCCAAAAGCCTATCTGGAGGAACATCATTAAATGGTAACAGGTACGATTTATTCATTTACTTTTGGTATATGGATTTGATTGTAGTAGGTAAATATTTAGAAATTTATGAGCAACACATTGTTGTATTTAATACTGACATTATTACACTAAGGAATTAGTGTAGTTCTGTATAACAATATCTTTATATTGATGGATAACTGTGTTAGTTGGTTTTGAAATTGCAAATAGTCTCGATAATTATCTATCAGTTGTGTTAGTGATTAATTATTGGTATTGGTTGGTTGATTGCGCTTAAGCATATTATTCTAAATATTTTTTTGCTCTTATATTTTTAATAGCTTCTAGTTGGAATAAATTCCTCGCTTCAACTTAGTAAGTAACTAGGTAAGATTTATTTTTAAAATTATCTAGACTTATTGGTATATTTAAAATTTGAATTTGTTATATGCTGGTTGTCATGTTTTCCATGTATCATCGAGTTCAATAGACGTAATCTGAATTTGCCATGTTATTGTGTTTTAACTATTGTGTAATGTAATTAATTAGTTGTTTGATGTGCCAATGCAGAATCATTACAGTTGTTAAATGCTAAACACCATTTAGTGTGATTATTATCTAAATATAATTTGTATTTAATATTTGTACATGAGTAGTGAAGAATTCAAATTTTTGTCTTTAAACCCATAATTTAATATTGTTTTTTAATCTAAATTCATAGGAGCTATTTATTAGCAATATATTTTACATGTGATTTTGTGCTTAATTGACATATCATGTGTGAATGTTCTAAAAAACGGCCAATTGGGCTGTATGTCCTGTTGTTTCGTTCTTTAGACTCTCAGTTTCTGATTGTGTTAGCGTAGCATTTGTATTCCTTTTTTTTCTTCCTTTGTTACAAGTAATTCGAACAAGCATTCCGTTACTGATTTTGTTCCTTCCTTTCCGATCTGCTAATTTTACAGGTAACAGCTCATTCTGTTCTTGGTATTTATTAATGATATAGAAAAAACACATTGAAGTACTTTATTTTTGTTGATAATTTTAAAGTTTTTTGAAGGATCTCAGACATGTTACATTGTATATATGGATGACTTAATAAAAAAAACACTGTTTCAAAATTTCTATATTGTAAAATAATCTAAATGAAGATTTTACTTTTATAAAATTAAATTTATTAAAAGTTCGAAGTTGAAAACAATTTTGAACATTGGAGTTTTAATTATAGAAAACTTGATAAAAATTTTAAGCTATAAATCAAAGATGAGAGTTATAAAAGTCATTTTAATTGGATAACAATGCATGTGTTGATAAGAATTGTTACGTTCATTTTCGTAAATTATTAATTAGTGTATGTACAATAATTTTTATCTTAAATTCTTTTGGCATTCAGCACAAAAATTAATTCCGTTAATTAAAAAATAAGCCTTTCGTGTATTAAAATTTGTATGTAATTAATAATAAATATCCTATCTATGTCAGTTGATAAATCGTTGTGCTTCATTAGAAAAATAAATATCCTTTCTCAGAATTTCATCCCGTGGAATTTACGCCTTAATTAGATAGACGACTTTCCAAGTATTTTAATACTTAAATGCTGG
Source organism: Platerodrilus igneus (assembly GCA_036346225.1). Taxonomy (NCBI): domain Eukaryota; kingdom Metazoa; phylum Arthropoda; class Insecta; order Coleoptera; family Lycidae; genus Platerodrilus; species Platerodrilus igneus. The sequence goes on along the minus strand of JARFIW010001465.1, from coordinate 58,832 downwards.
TGTGTTTTCCCTTGTTAAAAAATTCGGCGAATTAATTTTAATAAACCTAGGGTTTTCCTGGTTTTTTTTCCTTACTTTGGTGCTTTAACAAATGTAACATTTGCTGTTTGAATAGCCACAAGAAAACACCTTCTATTTGGCTTCGTTCGTTATTTTTATGTGAATTTCCGGCACGCATTATTTAGTGTGGTGAGTATACGGAGTTTATATAAAACAATACTTTTTTGGCTGCAATAAATTAATTTATGGTTCGTAATTATTCTAGCTTCCTGCGGGGGACACGTTAATCCCTTGACCTTCTTCCGGGAACGCGAAATCAAATGCGCTCTGCCTGGACGTAAGCTTTCCTGTCCGCTGACGCAGACCAGCGACTGGTTCCACCCCGATGTGAGTGACGCGAGGGTAAGTCCTTTTTTTGTTGTTTTCTTGGTATGCGCGATTCTGACTTCGGAACCAGAACGCCTGGGGTTTCACTATGAAAATATGGCCTCTCTAAATTTTATTCCTCATGAAAATTATTAAACTATTTTAGCATTTACTGTTCTTTGGTTACTACCTTACGATCTGTTGTTACTAAATTTCTAAAAATATATTACATGTTTGTAAAGTTAGGCTAAGTGTATATTTACGACATTCTAGAGCGGTGGTTTTTAGGGTTGCGTTTGGTTCTTTCTTTTTTTTCTTCTAGTTACCGTCAGGGGGAGTTGCCTAAAAACTACAGTTCGCCATTTTCATGGGTAATTTTTTTAAATGTATTTATAAATTGGGGACATTGACTTTTTTTGGGTTGGGTTTGGGAGTACTGTTTTTTGTATATATATTTTGTTTTTAATTATAAGTTCTTTCTTTTCCGTTGTATGTTTTGTTCTGAGTGTGAATGAGTGAGTGTTTATATATTTTTTTCTATTTATTTCAGGTTTTTTTGTTACTTTAGCTATAGGTATAAGACCCCGCCCACTCGCCGCCTGAGCCCGGACTTTCTTTGCCTTTCTTTCTCTTGATTTTTTTTTATGTTATGTCAATGTACGTAGCAGAGTTAAAAATACAAAGTAATTATTATTTTTTAAGCACAGATGTGTTTGAAGAACATTGTAAACAACTTTATTTTTATGGACTTTAGTCAACACTGACATAAAAGGAACAATTTGATATAGACAAATTAGTGTATTGCCCGTGATTTTTATTATAAACTAATTGTAATTGGATGGATGTTTGTCTGAGGTCATAGATGGTTTTGGAATGGACGATGACTGTTGATTGTAAACATAAAGTCAATGTGTTCTAAAAATATAAAATAAGGAAATTTCGAAAAAATTTCTCTATTCTGTTATCTTTGATATTATTTGGAATGATTCCAATAATTGCATAGAAAAATTACAATTTTAAAGGATAGATACCTTAAGGAAATAATTGAACAGTTCTGCATGATGAAAATTGAGATGACGGGTATAAACGTGGTTGAAGAAACTGTTGGTTGTATTAGAAATGAAAACTTCAGAATATACATGAACTTATTTTACAGGCAGATTGTTATAATCAGGTATTTCGAAAGACTTTTTGTAACAATTAGAATTATGAAAATTTGGCGTTTGTAATGATTCCTTCCAACAATTTATTTTAATTTTAAGAAGAATTTTCATGAATAGTTATGGTACTATTGAATATAATTTGTAGGTCAATCAACATATTCATTAATGTTGAAGAATTTTTGAATACATTAAATATAACTTAAATGATTATACATTATGCAAAAATATTTTGAATAAAATTTTGTGGGTTAAAGATAGGAAAGAAAGATCTGATATCAGTTGCATTGTATAGGACGCTGCTAACACTAAGTGAAGATTGACCCCCTATTTTCAAATGAGGCAACAGTTAATAGTTTGCGAGATATCTGTAAATTATAATAAGAAAATTTGTTATTTTCCAAAAGAAGTACATAACAATAAACAAAACATTAATGTATTAGATGTTCAAAAACACGTACTCCCATATCAATACTTACTTGAACTCTTACTGAAACTGACACATGATAAATAAAATATACCTCTGCAAGTGGTAATAATTCTTTACCTAATATCTTCAACAGTTATTGTTTCGTGTTTGTAAATTTGATTTTGTAAAAGTCCCCCAGAGAAAAAAGTCTAACATGTGTATATTTGGCAATTTCGGTGGCCTTGGTACCTTTCCATCTCGACCAATCCTTCGCTTTTGGTAATTCTCATTCAAATGTTTGCGAACGATAATAACAGAATGACCTGGTGCACCATCGTGCTGAGACCATGTTTTCTGTTCTGTTTGCAAATTACTTCTAATAAATTCCCCATATTGTTTAATAAGAAGTTCAAATATGACGGGCCAGTCACAGTAGCCTTGAAAACTTAAGGTCTAATCAATTATCTATTCACTATGTCACACAAAACATTAAGATGCCAACGATGCTGATGGCCTAGGGGTCTATGCCAATGAGGATTTTTTTCTGACTAATAGTGACAGTTATTGCGATTCATTGCTCCAGTATTGCTAAAAGTCACTTTGTCAGAAGATAGCACATAATTACGAAACTAGGATCATGTCATAACATATTCTGAACCCATTGACAAAAATTAAAATGCAGAATCATATCGTTTTCAATAGCCTGCGATAACGTGATATGGTATGGATAAAATCTGTGGCTATTTAAAATTTTTAGAATTGTAATTTTGGATATACCTAACTCTATTTCATCTATTAGAAAATATTTCCCGATATAAAGGTGTAGCAACTCGATAATTTATTTGACATGCACCAAGAATTATTAATGTATCTACAATTTCATTTGGACTGCTGTCGCGTATATTTTTAATAAATTACCAAAATTAACTACTTAATACAATCGAATCACCAACCAGGGACTGACACCCAAGTATCAAACGAAGCTATGTGTAATTTGTAAAACAAAATAGGGTAGCCTACTCAGCAGTTATTTAGAAAACATGCAAAATTTAATTTATGCAAAGTAAGTTCAAAATTTTTATTAATTTACAGATATCTTACGAACTATTAACTGCAACCTAAGTAAGCTTTAATACATTTTTGTTTAACATTAAAAGTGTGATCAAATTTGCAAATAAAAAATATAATATCTCATTTGAAAAAAGAAAGTCAATTTTTGCTTAGTGTTGGTATAGTCCTCGCAATTTCTAAACCGACTTTCGTCACAAATGACGTCATGCTATATCAACTATAAATGATATTCTTGTCTTATTCTATCTCCAGAAAAAAGTTTCCTTCTCAGTTTGCAAATTTTGCAATGTTGCCACCTTTCTTGTAAGACACTATTTTTCCTAGGGAATATAGTCTTTTGTTGTAATTTTCTGTACTAATTGAAACTAATTCGGGTCTGTGATATAAACTTCTGAATGCAGCTTATTTATGCTAATGCGAATGGTTTAATGTTATGTGTGTGTGTGTGTGTGTGTGTGTGCTTGCATGCATGCATGCATACGTGGTGCATGCATGGGTGCGGCGTGTGTGCATGCATGCATGCATGCGTGCGTTGGTGTGTGTGTGCATGGTTGTGGGTGGGTGGGCGGGCGTGTGCGTGTGTGTATATCCAAATAGTTTTATGCATTTTTTAACCAATAGGCAGTAGACTAAATGTACAATTAGTGTACTGAAATAATCTATTTGACAAGTATCAATCTTAGCACATCTTGTTATGAGTTATAGATGATATTAAACATACCATGAACAAACAACACAAATTTATTCTTGTTCTGTTACTTTAATTCTGTTATCAATAGTGAAAAATTGAAGATACGATTAACCAAAAAGCACTCAAATAGTAAGTAATTCTGCGGGGAGGTGACCACTTGAAATAATTTTGTACACCACATTTGCCATTTACCACATTTACCAAACATTTGCAACATTTCTGAACATTTGTCAAACATTTCCAACATTTTCCAAATTTCCCAAACATTTCCAACATGCCAAACATTTCCAACATTTGCCAAACATTTGCAACATTTCCAACATATGTCAAACATTTCCAACCTTTGCCAAACATTTGCTATACATTTACTGCATTACAAGACATTTGCATTATTTGCCAAACAATCTTTTTAAATATATGTGTATTTGACCAATCAATTAATACGATATTATAGAAACCACAGGGTACATTACTTGTCGATGGTTCTCAGGAATATGTATAATAGAAATACGATGTCACGAGATACTCATTTATTTCTTATAGCTCTACATACACTAATTCCATTGAATAATAACTAAGTCACTTAATGTATCGGCAATTATACATACGTATATAAAAAGAACCCACCACATATATAATAAAAACAAAAACGCATAATTTTATTCATTCACAATAAAGTGCATGATTTATGGAGCAATATTATGTAAATTTTCTTTTAAGGTTTTTGTACAAAATATTAATTTTTTGTCATTCGTTTTCATTGATTGACATTGATAGGGTACCCATCATTGAAACAGGTCCGTAGAATTATCTATAACCTGTATGTCATCAGTACGAGGCCAAATAAAGTTATTTAGTGAAAACTGAAAAAACTTTATTTGATATCCATCAGTCAATTCTTTAATAACTCTACCTATGTACCAAGTATCAGAGTAAAATATTGCATAAAAAGATTCCAGATGTATATTTATTTCATCATTTCTTGGTGATCGAGATGCTCCAGTTGTAGTACTTCGTACACATAGCAACCTATCAGCGCTGACTCTAAAACAAATAAAAACCAATCAGAACATAACCTCCGCAGCAGAGGTAAACATCATTAAATGCATAAATTAAATATCTTAATTGGTTGGTTTTTACCTAATGACAAATTAAACACGCTGGTTAATTTCTTTTTACAAAATTTGATATACCTCCAGCGAATATGAATATATTTGGTTTATATATAGTTATACTAACCTTGCAGTGTGGTCGTTAAATAGCCAACAAAGTGTAGATGTTTGACTGTAAGGGTCTTATGTGGAAGTTTTACTTGGACATAAGGATTCTTGATGCTCACATCACTCTGATCCATTGAATAATCTTTTAAGTTAAGTTCTGTAAAGTTTGTTAAGGTTAGATCACTTTCTGAGAGCTGAACATTTTCGAAAACACGTTCACCGCAGTCGTCTGGATTTATAAATTCATCTAGTCGGGATATGGCACTGTCTGTTAAGCAGTTTTCAGAAAAGTGGTCACCTGAAGTTAATCAATTTCTTCGCAGGTTCCTCATTAATATCATCATTAATCTATATCATTTGCAGGTCCCAAAAAATTTTTAAATTAAAAAGCATCGCGTGTTTCCAGACCTCTTCATTTTTCTTAATTTGCATTCCTAAACTTTTACAGTCAATTTTGGTTTTCTTCAAAGCAGACATGCAGGTTTCCTCGATATCTTCTTCACTAGAAATATCCCAATTAGGCGAGAATTCTTTCAAGCTCTCAAGCTTCGTATACAAATGTTCCTCAGAGGTCGTTTGTTGTTTTTATAATTGCTTTTATTTTGTTTAATCGATTCATCAATTCATGTAAACTGAAACTTACTATGGTAGAGAAAGTGGAAGTAAGTGATGTGTTTTTGTACTTATCCTGTCTTTTTTTAATTTTCTCAAAATTTTCACCAATGCATGAGCATTTAGTTCGATACACAGATATGCGTTCAGTGTAATAAAGTGTTTGGTTGTAGATATTCCAGATTCTTGTAAACAATTTCTCCATAACCGACATAGAAACACTGTTACCACATTAGATGAAGCCGTTCTGCAGGTTTCAATGTCTTATCAAGGAATGCATTCAGAACAGATCTCATCAGTTTAAGATAAATGACAGTTCCTTTGCTGTCTATCACATGTTCCGACAAGAGATCTACAACTTCCGACGTTATAATTTTTTTGACAGCTCTAAAGTTCATTTTGTCATCTGACTGAATTTCCCCATTGTCAGCATATGTTGGTCTTTTGGTATATTTTCAATTAAAAAAATCAAATGATGAGAAGTCGCTATGTAATTTCTAAATTTTATTGAAGCTTGGCGATTTGTAAGGCGTGTCCTCAACTTTGTACCGATATGCACGGTATCTTGGGTACATATATTGCCCTCTTCTAATGGTAGATGAAACCAGTCCCACTGTTCTGAAATAGGTTTGTTTGACAGCTTTGAACAAAGTCGCATAGCTTTTAGTAGTCTAGTGTCCCCATCAGATGATAAACCTAAGATTTCGAAGTTACGCGTCTATCCGTATTCAATCCCATCGCTTCATTACATCGTCGTGCGTAAAACAATTGTCAGTTCCAAAGATGTGCAAACAATACGCTGGTGTTTTATCAAGTGGACATTGAGCCATAACAACATAGGCATACCGTGCCCTTATTTTGTTAATAAAAAATTTTCTGGCTGAAACTGCTTCAAAGTAAAATTTTTGTGATAACCCATCTTTCTGTGGTATCACAAATCCAATAATGGTATTGTTAGTGGAATTGTATTCGATTCGTCCGTTTATTTTTGTCCTGTCTTCACTAATCCACACCACTCTCGGCAATGAGCGATTATGCAAAAATTTTTGCAATTTCGCCACTCTTAAACCACCTTCTTCGATGTTGGAACTACTGATTGATTAAAGTACAGTTGTCACATAAGGTAATGTCATGTTAACATACAGCGTTTTATATAACAAGCGTCCACCAATTATATATAGGTATAAGCTGAATTGTTTAAATTTGTCGTCAAAGCGATTTCCATATTTAGATTTTTTTGAAGAATTTAATGTTGCTTCAAGTAACTTTTCTAAAAAAGGAGTCAGGCAATTTTTGGTAGATTTCATAGTGTCAATTTTGAGATTTACCGTTTGTTGGTATAATTGTTGTTTAAGATGTGTATTTTCAGCGAGGAGTTTATTAATGTCATAAAAATTGGTAAGTGGCTGTTGCCTATTGTCTTCAAAAGTTCGTTCTCGAGCACATTGTCCTCTTGCACTTTGTGAATATTTTAGGAGAGACCATTTACTTATTTTATACTGTTTAGTATGGTTAGTGGACATTGTACTGTATATATGTTATCAGCCTCTGTGGTTTCTACGACCCAGTTATTTTAAGTATCCGGATTGAACTTCCAAGATTACTACTATTCTGGGTGGTAGTTGCAGTTCCCAGTTCACGTGAATCAGACGATGAATCCAAAGGCATCACTCGCTTCTTAGAACGTCTACTCTTTCTAACTATTTCATTTTTTTCACATATGTCTGACTCTGAGTCTACAATTATACCAGTTTCTTGATCGGTAGCATATATTTGAGAAATTGTTGGCTGATTTTCAGTTGAAGATTGAACAGTCTTCTCTCTGTATTTACGTCATATGACAAAATGCTTCGTTGTTCCAAATGGTGTTTGCTTTTACTCTTTATGGTTTCAAAGTGCTTATTACAATGCTGGTGAAAATTTGAAAGTGACCATACAGCATTTTCATTCTTGAGGATTTGTCCTCCTTGATCAAAGAATGCTAAGGGTAATTTTCTATCATGCGTGTTTGGTTCATAAGCATCTAATAACAGCCAATTGAGTCACTAATACTAACTTTTCATATTAGAAACATAAATTTATTATAAAATTGATTATTGAATTAATTGGCTGACTGTACTATATGGAGTTGGATTTCATAAGAATAATATTTAAAATTGCTGTGTAAAAACCAAAATGACATTTAAAAAAACATTTTTAGTTAAGTAGCACTAATAAATTTATGGGTATTTTTTAAATATTACCTTTTCTAGAGAGTGCTAAAAACACATATAAAATGTTACTTGTATCACTACTACCTAATAAGTTAATTTTTAAATAACGGGAAAGTAAATAGCACCACCAAAACCGCGTGGTTTATCATTAGTCATTGAAATTATTTTTATCTAACCCCTGTATTAAATCTCAAATTTTAAATGTATTTTTGACGTTATTAAACGTCACATTTTTTACAACTGTCAGTCCATTACATTGTTAGTGATGTAATGAAATTTTACATAACTGAATACTTAAGCCTTTATTTAGGAAACAAAAAACAAACTAACCAGATCTTACCTTACCTATGAGTTGTTTGTAGGTATTTAAATTAACAACAATATTAGTATAACTAACACAATTTTTCAAATGTCATATATATACAGAGCTTCCAAAAGTAACGGACATATTCGATTAAATGATTATTGACAATTTCTGAGTAAAAAGCTCTGACACGTCGATTTTTATTTTTAAATTGTCATTTAATTATGTAATTTTTAACCCCCCACCCTTCAACCCCTAAGCGCTAGCTACCCCTACTTAAAAATTTAAAATAGCAATGTACCCCTTGTGATACCTCAATTAATAGCATTTTTTATGTAGAAATAAAATTTTGCAAAGAATTCTAAATCCGTTGATAAATAACTGTTTTATTCAATAAAAACTTATTCACTTAAAGTGCCAATTATCGGGTATGCTTTGACAAACAAAATGTTTGTAAAGTGACAAATAAGTTTAGTGAAAGTACGTTAGTTAAGTGCGTGTGGCTTGTTTAATAATAAGTCAGCAAAAATGAGACTTAGCGAAGCCGAAAGGATTGAAATTTTAATGATGATTGGGTTTGGAGATAGAATTCGAACGCACAAAGAAGTTCGAATTTTATTCACTGAAATTCATCCCGACCTCCCCCCAATCTCGCAATCAACGATAAGCCGAATTGAAAATATATTTCGGAATATTGGACACTTACGAGATAAATCTAAAGATGGGCGTCCATCGGCTTTAGATGAAGATTCAGAATTTATGTCTTGCTATTTGTGCGGGAAAATCCACATTCAAGGGTTGCGGGAGTCGCTTTACAGTTAATTGCATGAAAAAGTGCAGTTCATAGATTTCTCCGTAAACAAAAGTTTCACCCTTACAAAGTGCAATTAGTGCAAGAGTTATCAGATGATGATTTTGATAGGCGAACGCAATTTTGTAATACAATGATAGAACCTTGCAATGAAAATCCTGGATTGGAAGGAAATATTATGTTTTCTGATGAGGCAACATTTTATTTAAATGGTACCATTAATACGCAGGATTGCCATTATTGGGCTGATGAAAATCCGCATTGGATGATGGAAGCAAATACACAATTTCCACAAAAGATTAATGTTTAGGCGGAGATAGTGGGTAATAAAGTTTTTGAATCGTACTTTTTTGAGAGAACACTCAATGGGGAACAATATCTAAATTTTCTCCAATTTGAATTAATTCCGACTTTAGCGGTACTACATCCGAATGCAGAAGATCCTGATTCACCTCATCCCAGTATTTGGCTACAGCAAGATGGTGCGCCTCCCCACTATGCACGTCCAGTACGGGAATAACTCGACCAAGTATTTCCTATGAGGTGGATTGGTAGACGAGGACAAATTCAATGGCCCGCAAGGTCTCCCGACTTAACCCCTTTGGATTATTTCCTCTGAAGTTATTTAAAATCTAAAGTGTAATATACAAAGTTTAACAAGAGTTTGTCTCTAGATTAGGACACTGCCTAGCCGCTAACGGACAGCAGTTTGAACATTTAATTTAAATTGTTTTTTTTTGCTTTTTATTTAAGTATTGTTTATTGAATAAAACAGTTATTTATCAACCGATTTAAAATTTTTTGTAAAATTTTATTTCTGCATGAAAAATGCTATTAATTGAGGTATCACAAGGGTACATTGCTATTTAAAATTTTTAAGTAGGGGATGCTAGCGCTTAGGGGTTGAAGGGTGGGGGGTTAAAAATTACATAATTAAATGACAATTTAAAAATAAAATCGACGTGTCAGAGCTTTTTACTCAGAAATTTTCAATAATCATTTAATCGAATATATCCGTTACTTTTGGGAAGCACTTATATATATATATATATATATATATATATATATATATCTTTTCATACCTGCTTCTTGATTTACTATAGATATTATTGAATTTATTGCTAAATTTGCAAATTCTTCTATATCAGAAATCAGAAGGTATATCTAAATCAGAATCTCCCATTTTCGACGTAATTTGCAATCTAAAATTCAGCACTGCCAATAGATAATTATTTACATAAAAAATGTCAATCCATAGCAATGCTCACGTAAAGCGATGACACGGAATTATTTACACTTGCGAATCCGCTCAATCATTTTATTATATATTTTACTTGTCACCCATTCGTAAACAGCACTTTCTGTCCTTGTAGAGTGCTACTTTACAAGTTAGTAGAGCATGATGGCTTTACAATGTCTGCCGATAATTATCCAGTAAGCGCAGTCGTAAATTTGAAAGAACCCAATGATAGTAAGCATTTTGAAAGGATGTGTTTAAGTAAGCACTCATTAGTTGTTACTATAGAAACAATTTAGAACGAAACGTTTAAGATTTTGCTCCTGAAAATGTGTTTTTATATGAAAATTACATAGAAGTTCATAACTAAATGTAAGAATAATTTACGAATGTTTAACAAGTAAAATATTGTACATTATATGCCAGGTAATGGTTTTTACTGGCTCAATGAGGTGACAGGATCGCCTGTCAACCCCTCATACCGCCAATAAAACCTACCTATCTGGTTAATAATGTAAAATACATTATGGAAGCCCTGATTTTATTTGACTGATGTAATTGCAAAACTCGCTCACTGCGATTGCTCGCTTTGGCAAATATTACATTTGTCAAACAAAATGAGTCTTTTTGTAACTGGTTACGTAAATATCTATTGCGAACTCAGGGTGCTTGGTAGCATGTGTACATAATAAATAAAAATCACTTACCCTAATACGAGCGTCACAAATAAAGCATAGGATGTTACAAGTCACCATTCCATCGAAGTTGACTGAGCTATGGTAATCTGTACCTTCGTATTTTCTCCATAAATAATATGCAATCGTCGATTGAAATTTTCGCCTTAGCTTTCTGCGATGACAACCAATTAATTGCGAGTCTTTTTAATGTTCTAGAATATTCGTGTAAATTTTCTGCAACTTGAGGCGAATTGTTTACTAAAGATGGTAAAGAATAGAAAATATTGGTTTTTGCAATGTCTTTTTTAGATTTGGACTTCTTGCTTGTACGGTGGCTTTGAGATTTTTCAACAGTCGAATCGGAAGCCAAGCATTTGCCGAGGTGTTCACTTATTCTAAGTAAAAGTTTTTTATGCCCAAATTATCTGGATGGTTGTTATACAGCTGTCTATAGTACTTTTCATATTAGTTTTTATCAATTAGTTCCGGAAGGTCATTTCAACAAAAATTTTCTATTTCTTCAATATGTTTATCAGTTAAAAACTTAAGTGAGACTTCATTATCTAACCCACATACTTTTAGAAGATTTTTTAGAAATGGAGGTATTTCTAATTTTAAAGAGTTTTCTAAATAATTAAAGAAATCATCTTCGGTATTCATACCTATCGGGATACCCCTGACATTTTGATCTACAGCACCATAATCAAAACACTAAACACTAACACCAAAAAATCTACATCTAGTCAACTCTTCGAAATGTCAGCCTTAATTGTACCACTTGTTCTATTTTTAAACAAAAACACGCCGTTACATAAAGCTATACAATTTAACCCTTAATTAAAAATTTTTCGATAAGCAATACTTTCACTTAACCTGTCTTTACCTCTACTTTTAGCAAGAAAGCTACAAGGACGATGGACAAGAAATGAAGTGCAAGAAGTACCCGACAATACCTGTACACGCCTGTACAATACCTTTCAATAGTCTAACGGTCACTTGTATCTCTTCTCTACTACCGTCGTAACCTAGACTTAGCAACTAAAATTCATAATATCATCTTCCTCTAATAGGCACGTATTTCAAACAAAGCCTTATTACTCTTTCAGGAATGTTCACATTACCTATTTATTAACGTATAAACTGTAGTCTACAAATTTGTTTTAAACGATTAAAAAAATAGGGTGTCTATTCATTATTAGTGCATATACTTGTAATTACCTAAAATTTAGTGCCTACATTTTTTATATATAACGATATTTTTGTTGAAGTTCGCTAAAACAGATTAGCGCATTTAACCTTAATACTGAAATGTATTCACAACATTGTATAAATACATGTGAACTTAGCAGGTCATTTGAGACACGAATTTTTAACGTATATTTGTGAGCGTTTCATTGAGCTTTCAAAACTGTAAATTTCAAACATTTGCTGACATTTGCTGCATTACTAAATATTTTACTAGCATTCTCTACGTATGCCAGATATTTTCAAACATTTACAACATTTACCGGACATTTTGAAACATTTGCTATATTTGCCAAACATTTACAACACTTTCAAACATTTTCTAAAGTCTGTACACCACATTTGCCAAGTGGTTAACCCCCATAATTCGGTAATCACATGACTGAAGTCTTTATGAGAATGCAAAACAACAAATTACTTTGCCAACTCATATTTGTTCGAACCAGCTGAATTTGTGGTGGGAGTTCCAGTAGGGAAATATATTTGGCCCATTTCAATATATATATATATATATATATATATATATATATATATATATATATATTTTCAACATGTATCAGCATGTCTAAATTTTTGCTATTATCAGTGCCATACCATTTCTACTCCCTGTATGTTTGTTGTGGTTTGTTTAGCATTCTTCTTAATCTTTTTTGGGAATGAAACCACTCATAGTTTTTAAAATCTATTTTATTTACGTTTCGATCCATGACCTAGGATCGTTGTCAAAATAATAAAAACTTCAAGTTTGACATTTATGACAAATTGAAGGTGACTTTGATTTATTGATGTTCGAAATATTTGGTTTGAGTACACTAAGCCAAAATTTTTAAAGTTTAAAAGAATGATTGCCTTCAATTTGTGTTACGGCCTGGGACCGATTTGTTTTAGGTAGCCAATACGCTTAACGTGAAATCACCTGATTAATTTTTATTGGTGAATTTGATATAAATTCAATAATTTGGAAAAAAATTTTTTAACATGTTTCTATTTATACAATTGAGAGGATGTTTATTAAAGAAGTGTGCGATTGCGTTACCGTAAGGCATAAGCAGTTGTTTTTTATATTTATTTTGAGGGGGAAAAATCATTATGATTTAGGCTACCTCTTTGGTAGATTTTAACATGGTTCTGAGGCGAACCTATGGCGGGTTTACACTTGTCAGATACCAATGTTGTTCTAAGAAGATTGTATATGGTTCTGAAGCGACCCTAAGACGGGTTTACACTTGTCAGATACCAATACTGTTCAACGGATATTGTATATGGTTTTGAGGTAACCCTATTGCGGGTTCACACTTGTCAGATACTAATGCTGTTTTACAGGGGTTGTTGATATGCTTATTGTTATGTAATTAGTTATTGTATGTATAAATAGAAATCATGTATGTAGGTTGTATTTCATGTTAATATCGCAAGGAAAACCCAGGAAATAAAATAAAATGAGAGGACGCAAAAATTATCGACAAAGAAGAAAACCACCAAAAACGCAAAATCAAAGAAGCTGCTTATATAACCCTACATAAAAATAACTGCGTTGTAAACGAATCCGTGACTTTCAGTAAACAATGGATTCCATTACTAAAAGAAATAACAAAAGAAATAACAAATGAAAATCAAATGCCCACAATATCTAGGTAGCATTGCAAGTTTTTCCTGGGTTTTCCTTGCGATATTAACATGAAATACAACCTACATACATGATTTCTATTTATACATACAATAACTAATTACATAACAATAAGCATATCAACAACCCCTGTAAAACAGCATTAGTATCTGACAAGTGTGAACCCGCAATAGGGTTACCTCAAAACCATATTCAATATCCATTGAACAGTATTGGTATCTGACAAGTGTAAACCCGCCATAGGGTCGCCTCAGAACCATGTTAAAATCTACCAAAGAGGTAACCTAAATCATAGTGATTTTTCCCCTCAAAATAAATATAAAAAAACGACTGCTTATGCCTTACGGTAACGCAATCGCACACTTCTTTAATAACCATCCTCTCAATTGTATAAATAGAAACATGTTAAAAAATTTTTTTCCAAATTATTGAATTTATATAAAATTCACCAATAAAAATTAATCAGGTGATTTCACGTTAAGCGTATTGGCTACCTAAAACAAATCGGTCTCAGGCCGTAACACAAATTGAAGGCAATCATTCTTTTAAACTTTAAAAATTTTTGCTTAGTGTACTCAAACCAAATATTTCGAACATCAATAAATCAAAGTCACCTTCAATTTGTCATAAATGTCAAACTTGAAGTTTTTATTATTTTGACAACGATCCTAGGTCATGGATTGAAACGTAAATAAAATAGATTTTAAAAACTATGAGTGGTTTCATTCCCAAAGAAGATTAAGAAGCATACCATTTATATTTTTGTCCAGGTGATATTATTTGGTCTTCAACAGGATTAACAAAAAACTTGTGCAGAATACAAAATTTGAGTAATAGTGATCTATTTACACTAACCCACCTTTGCTTAGGCACACAAGAACTTTGGAACAGAATTTACTTAACCAACAGGCTGCCTTTAATTCCATGCAATTTAAGCATAACACTATCACATATGGTAACAATTGAAGGAGCTATAATCAAATTATGCTTATTGTGGAATAAGAAAATCCTCAGTGCATACTGAAAGGTTTTGTATTCACTTTATATCTTAAAACGGTTAGAAAATTCTCTGCCAGTCATTCGCTTTCCATATTTTGACTACTATGATATACTTTATACCAAATTATTATTTGATTTATGTCTACTGTTACAGTATTTATCTATATCTACTTTATTTTTGGCTTAATATATTGCAATAAGTTAACTTCCAGCTATACAAACTTATCTTGGCTTATAACGGATTATTGACTTCAACTTCATCGAGTGGTCTTCATTTTCAAACTATTCAAAGATCAAATTCTAACTTATCTAAAAGTTTACTATTATTTTCTTTATAATCTACAATGCTAGCTGTAATAGCCTATTAATTATTGTTATACATCACATCCAGATATTCCACTCTTTGAAAGCAATTCACTTCAGTAGAATTCTATTTAGAAAGATATTAGGAATAACCATACGGCTTCAAAATTTTGCGTCTTTTTCTGGTATGCCATCAGGCTTAGTAGTTTATTAATCACTGATGCAGCTATCAGCAAATAACCATTTAAGCAATTTCTCTTCGCACTTCACTTGAATTGGATAATGCATGTGTTTCTGCCTGTCAGCCTGTCTGTATCTCCGTTCGTCCTGTCTGTCCACCCATCTGCCTGCTTCCTTGCTCCTTTTCTCCACTTCCCCTCCCTCTTTCCCACCCACTCTGTATCCTTTCCCAACCACTGCCTCCTCTCCATCTCTCTCTCTCTCTCTCCATACTTTGCACACCCATTACCCATCCCTCTCTCTCCACTCCCTTCCAGATTCCTTTCTCCCTTTCTACCTGTCTCTCTTGCTCTCTGTCTGTCTGTCTCTCTCTCTGTCTGTCCCTCTCTCTCTCTGTCTCTCTCACTCCCTCTCTCTCTTGCTCTCTCTCCCCCTCTCTCCCTCTCTCTATGACTGTTGGTTCCCCCTCTATCTCTCTCTCTCTCTCTCACCATCTCACTCTTCTTTTCCTCTTCTTCTTTCCCTTTCTCTCTCTTTCCATCCCTCTTTCTCTACTTCCCCTTTTTCCTACCTCTGTATCTCTTCTTTCCTCTCTATCCCTGATCCCTACCCCATTTTATCTTTTGACTCCCTCTCCCTAACTTCTCCACTTTCTTGCTCCTCTTTCCTTTTCTCTTTCCATCTTTCCCTCTTTCACTTTCTCTCCTCCTCTTCTTCTTCACCTTCACTCTAGTGTCCTCTCTTTGTTTCTCTTTTCTCCCCCACCCTTTTTTCTCAATCATTTTCTTACTCACTTGCTTTCTCTTTCCCTTTCTCTCTTTCTCTTTCTTTCTCTCTGCTTGTCTGTCCGTTTGTGTTTGTGGGCAGGTGCAAGCATGTGTATGCAAGTGTGCGGAATGTAAAGGGGTGCATCTTTGCATGCATGTTTGTTTTTATCATATTGTGGATGCACACGTGCATGAATCAGTGCATACACGCATGCAGGTTGGTCTGTGTGCATACTTACGTTCGCACTTGTGCATATGTGAAGGTTGTATGTGCAAGTATCATGTTGATTAGATAGGCCTTTAAATAGTAGTTAAAAAATACAGCAGTGCGAATTTTTCATTTTAGTTGTGGAATAATAGCTCCACACATAAACATGGCAAGTACAATTAAAAGGCAATTATATTATCCCCTACGTGAATACCAACCTATGAATAGTAGTGATAAGTTGTATTGTGTGTGGGAACACTGCTTTAAACGGAAAACTTAAAAATTGCAATGAAATATGTGTATTCTTCAACCTAGAATACTACACTAATGCACATTTCTAACAAACTGATCAAAGAGTCAAAATGCTGCTTCCAAAGAAAAAGCTTATAAAATGTGAGTAAATAAATAATAGTTATAAAACCATTCAAGTTGAATGTCATACAAGACATACAAGTGTTATAAACGCCATCTCCATATTGAAAAAGAAGAAAACGCAAATAGGAAACACATGGTAGCAAATAAAATTTGGGTTTAAAACCCTCTAAACAATAGTGATAAAAGTACGTTAATGAACATTTCACACACCCTTAGGCTTGGTAAATGTCATCTTCAAAACACAAAATCACGAAAATCGTAATTATGAAGAATGTGTGGAAAACTGTTATAATCTCACATTAGTAAAGTTTTAAACTACTTTAGCGTTATTGCTTAATCCAAGTTTGTTTCACACATTTTCTTCAACGGTAATGTGGTTGCTTTTCTATTTACAAACTTTCTTTCTATTTGGATGCATTGTTCTGCTTAAGCAGCCTAAGAAACTAGTGGTCATTTTTAGTTATATAATAAGGGTATTTTGAAATTTATTTTTGTTTACAAAGGTTTACAAACTAAGTATATGAGCGTTGACATTGGACAGATATTATATGCATGATTGAAGATTTATATGTGCTTATTACAGTCAGACCATTTTCCATAGTCGCTGAAGGTCTTCGTTTAAATTTTTCTGTTTTACAAGGATAGAGTTTTAGTACCAAGTTTTGTTTGACTAAATTAATGCATACTTACCTAAAGAACTGCATTGCACTATATATATTTAAAAGTTTATAATACTGGAGCAATAATAATGTAGAATATCCATATTTCTTTGCTTATATAGCTATAACCATTTTCAAATTAAATTTCTCAGTAGATTCTGCTACTTATATAGTGTTAAAAGTGTATTTGTTATTGCAGGTTTATTAAAATATTATATTCGTTGTTAGATATATTGTTTTTAGAAAGAAAAATGCAGGAGGAAATGTTTCTGAAATGATGATAGATACTTTGAACATGATCAAAAATCAGGGTTAGTATTTTTTAGCTATGTAAATAATGTTAAGTAATATGTTCATAGATGTTACAGTGGAAAATTGTTGGTAGAAGAAAAATTTATTGAAGCAATACACGAGGGCGCAGATAACTTTGATTATAAGAGACTTGTGAGTTGTCTTTTGAATGAGTCTCTTCTGTATGAGTTAAAAGTTGAAAATTTTGATGCTATAGTTTCTGCTAATGTGGGGAAAGTTGAAAATTCTGAAAGGTTTATGTATGAACTACGTGAGTTTTAATAAATGCGTTAGATATGTTTTGTTAATTGGGTATGTGGTTTTAGGCCGTCTTGATTCTGCATTCAATAGACTTAATGTCATTCAGCTACTTTGCAATGAAGTATTCTTCTCAAAACAAAATTTTAGATATGCAGTGGAAGAAAAATATAAAGTAAGTATGAATTCCTGTATTTATTTAGTTGTAAAACATTCCTTTAAAATGTCAAAATCAAAATATGGGGAAATTTTATTGTCATTTATTTTATAAAATATCGTTATCAATAAGAACAGTATCTAACATTGGACAGCTTTTGATATTATGATTTTACTAAAACATTATTTTAAACTTATTCAATTTAATTTCAGCTGATAGTTTTACTGTTGAAATTTACGAATCAATATATGTATAATTATTTATGTTGGAGAGTAATCTATACATTATTCAATGAATTCTTTAATATAGAAATGCTTCTGCATTAATATTCTAAAAGGACGAGGTAATTTATTCACCTCCAGATGTAGTTGCTTGTGCGCAATTCCATATCGTATTTTGTTAATGATATAGTAGCATTACAATTAATCGTATTTAATCTAAAAAACAGGCTCACATGGCTTATAAGCACCCAAATAATATTCACGATTATCAAATATATTCAAATTTTAGGCATCTGTGCAAAGAATCAATTGCAACTGGTTGTGAATGTCACATAAAAAAGTTGAAAAAGGTATTACAGAAAATGTTAAATATTTCTGGAAATATTAAGAATAAAGTGTCACTTCTTTAAGTGAGGTTCTGCCATCTGTTTATATTGGGGAAAAGCATGCTCACGCAGTTGTTAATTTGTTTGCCAAATACTTTTAATCAACTTACAAGCCAAAACAGGATATTGATACATGTGATAATAAAAATTTTAGTAATGACTTTGCAATTCTTGACAGCATTCACACAACCCTTGATAAAGTTAAAGATGCACTTGTTTCAATTGATATTAATGGACATACTGGAACTGATGGCATTTCTCCATGAATTATAAAGGAATGTAGTGAATTTCTTTCTTATCCTTTATCTATTTAATTCAACTTGTCAATGAGCAATGGCTATGTACCTACTCAATGGAAGATATCGTACATATCTCCAATTTTTAAAGCTGGAGATAGATCGGATGCTACCAATGACAGACCATGCATTCAGTAGTGTATTCTTAAAATTTTGAATTTTTAAGTCATAAAAGTAATTTTCTATACTTTTAAGAACATTGTGATTTTTCAGCAACATGGTTTCTTCCAGAGTCTCGCAACCAATATGAATCTGTTGCTTTACTGTACTTATATTATGTAATTTTTAGAAAATACATTAGAAACAGGTGCAATATATCTAGATTTTACTAAAGCCTTTAATAGCATAAACTTTGAGATTCTTTAATACAGGTGCATGTTTTATGGCATTTTGGAATAATGTTAAATTGGCAACGCACCTACCTTTGAAGTCCATGAACATTTATCCAGTGATATTTATTGTAATTTGCGGGCTTCGTCGGGGTTCTCGCCTAGAGCTCTGTCACATTACATTTTGTAATTGTAAATTTTCTTGCATCGATTTAAAGGTCGTTTCAATTTCTACCTATTGACATATACAGGTTTGTTATCTTCTTTCTAGTTTGCAA
This sequence comes from Platerodrilus igneus, assembly GCA_036346225.1. Lineage (NCBI taxonomy): Eukaryota > Metazoa > Arthropoda > Insecta > Coleoptera > Lycidae > Platerodrilus > Platerodrilus igneus. The sequence continues at coordinate 39,482 of JARFIW010001465.1, read as the reverse complement.
GAGCTCAGTTAAGCAACCTACTTTGCTAGTCCTTTTATTTAATTTACGATATGTTGCTTAGTCAAGAATTCCTGAATTGTGTTATTTTAAATAAAATTGAAATCACTCTTCATATCTTGGTCACTATATTTTCGAGTCTTAGTTTGCATTGGTTCTTTTGTGATAATAATATCAACTCAATCGAACAATTACAAAATCCTTATAGTGAAAAACGTGATTTTTTTTTATGTGATCGGTAGGTAATTGAGGGTGGTGTTTCTTTTATAGATAATTTAATGTTCTCAGCACGAATTTTAATATTCATTCGTAGTCGGATATTTTACTCCCACATTCTTAGGTTTTTTGAACTAATGCTTATGTGGTCGTACTACAGAAATTTAACTTTGTTGTTATCACACATTTTGTTTGGTTTCTGTTGTATACAGATGACATTATGATGAGATAAGAACTTTTCAATTACCTAAGACTCCCAAAAGCCTATCTGGAGGAACATCATTAAATGGTAACAGGTACGATTTATTCATTTACTTTTGGTATATGGATTTGCTTGTAGTAGGTAAATATTTAGAAATTTATGAGCAACACATTGTTGTATTTAATACTGACATTATTACACTAAGGAATTAGTGTAGTTCTGTATAACAATATCTTTATATTGATGGATAACTGTGTTAGTTGGTTTTGAAATTGCAAATAGTCTCGATAATTATCTATCAGTTGTGTTAGTGATTAATTATTGGTATTGGTTGGTTGATTGCGCTTAAGCATATTATTCTAAATATTTTTTGCTCTTATATTTTAATAGCTTCTAGTTGGAATAAATTCCTCCTTCAACTTAGTAAGTAACTAGGTAAGATTTATTTTAAAATTATCTAGACTTATTGGTATATTTAAAATTTGAATTTGTTATATGCTGGTTGTCATGTTTTCCATGTATCATCGAGTTCAATAGACGTAATCTGAATTTGTCATGTTATTGTGTTTTAACTATTGTGTAATGTAATTAATTAGTTGTTTGATGTGCCAATGCAGAATCATTACAGTTGTTAAATGCTAAACACCATTTAGTGTGATTATTATCTAAATATAATTTGTATTTAATATTTGTACATGAGTAGTGAAGAATTCAAATTTTCGTCTTTAAACCCATAATTTAATATTGTTTTTTAATCTAAATTCATAGGAGCTATTTATTAGCAATATATTTTACATGTGATTTTGTGCTTAATTGACATATCATGTGTAAATGTTCTAAAAAAGGGCCAATTGGGCTGTATGTCCTGTTGTTTCGTTCTTTAGACTCTCAGTTTCTGATTGTGTTAGCGTAGCATTTGTATTCCTTTTTTTTCTTCCTTTGTTACAAGTAATTCGAACAAGCATTCCGTTACTGATTTTGTTCCTTCCTTTCCGATCTGCTAATTTTACAGGTAACAGCTCATTCTGTTCTTGGTATTTATTAATGATATAGAAAAAACACATTGAAGTACTTTATTTTTGTTGATAATTTTAAAGTTTTTTGAAGGATCTCAGACATGTTACATTGTATATATGGATGACTTAATAAAAAAAACACTGTTTCAAAATTTCTATATTGTAAAATAATCTAAATGAAGATTTTACTTTTATAAAATTAAATTTATTAAAAGTTCGAAGTTGAAAACAATTTTGAACATTGGAGTTTTAATTATAGAAAACTTGATAAAAATTTTAAGCTATAAATCAAAGATGAGAGTTATAAAAGTCATTTTAATTGGATAACAATGCATGTGTTAATAAGAGTTGTTACGTTCATTTTCGTAAATTATTAATTAGTGTATGTACAATAATTTTTATCTTAAATTCCTTTGGCATTCAGCACAAAATTAATTCCGTTAATTAAAAATAAGCCTTTCGTGTATTAAAATTTGTATGTAATTAATAATAAATATCCCATCTATGTCAGTTGATAAATCGTTGTGCTTCATTAGAAAAATAAATATCCTTTCTCAGAATTTCGTCCCGTGGAATTTACGCCTTAATTAGATAGACGACCTTCCAAGTATTTTAATACTTAAATGCTGGTGTGTTTTCCCTTGTTAAAAAATTCGGCGAATTAATTTTAATAAACCTAGGGTTTTCCTGTTTTTTTTTCCTTACTTTGGTGCTTTAACAAATGTAACATTTGCTGTTTGAATAGCCACAAGAAAACACCTTCTATTTGGCTTCGTTCGTTATTTTTATGTGAATTTCCGGCACGCATTATTTAGTGTGGTGAGTATACGGAGTTTATATAAAACAATACTTTTTTGGCTGCAATAAATTAATTTATGGTTCGTAATTATTCTAGCTTCCTGCGGGGGACACGTTAATCCCTTGACCTTCTTCCGGGAACGCGAAATCAAATGCGCTCTGCCTGGACGTAAGCTTTCCTGTCCGCTGACGCAGACCAGCGACTGGTTCCACCCCGATGCGAGTGACGCGATGGTAAGTCCTTTTTTTGTTGTTTTCTTGGTATGCGCGATTCTGACTTCGGAACCAGAACGCCTGGGGTTTCACTATGAAAATATGGCCTCTCTAAATTTTATTCCTCATGAAAATTATTAAACTATTTTGGCATTTACTGTTCTTTGGTTACTACCTTACGATCTGTTGTTACTAAATTTCTAAAAATATATTACATGTTTGTAAAGTTAGGCTAAGTGTATATTTACGACATTCTAGAGCTGTGGTTTTTAGGGTTGCGTTTGGTTCTTTCTTTTTTTTCTTCTAGTTACCGTCAGGGGGAGTTGCCTAAAAACTACAGTTCGCCATTTTCATGGGTAATTTTTTTAAATGTATTTATGAATTGGGGACATTGACTTTTTTTGGGTTGGGTTTGGGAGTACTGTTTTTTGTATATATATTTTGTTTTTAATTATAAGTTCTGAGTGTGAATGAGTGAATGTTTATATATTTTTTCTATTTATTTCAGGTTTTTTTGTTACTTTAGCTATAGGTATAAGACCCCGCCCACTCGCCGCCTGAGCCCGGACTTTCTTTGCCTTTCTTTCTCTTGATTTTTTTTTTATGTTATGTCAATGTACGTAGCAGAGTTAAAAATACAAAGTAATTATTATTTTTTAAGCACAGATGTGTTTGAAGAACATTGTAAACAACTTTATTTTTATGGACTTTAATCAACACTGACATAAAAGGAACAATTTGATATAGACAAATTAGTGTATTGCCCGTGATTTTTATTATAAACTAATTGTAATTGGATGGATGTTTGTCTGAGGTCATAGATGGTTTTGGAATGGACGATGACTGTTGATTGTAAACATAAAGTCAATGTGTTCTAAAATATAAAATAAGGAAATTTCGAAAAATTTCTCTATTCTGTTATCTTTGATATTATTTGGAATGATTCCAATAATTGCATAGAAAAATTACAATTTTAAAGGATAGATACCTTAAGGAAATAATTGAACAGTTCTGCATGATGAAAATTGAGATGACGGGTATAAACGTGGTTGAAGAAACTGTTGGTTGTATTAGAAATGAAAACTTCAGAATATACATGAACTTATTTTACAGGCAGATTGTTATAATCAGGTATTTCGAAAGACTTTTTGTAACAATTAGAATTATGAAAATTTGGCGTTTGTAATGATTCCTTCCAACAATTTATTTTAATTTTAAGAAGAATTTCATGAATAGTTATGGTACTATTGAATATAATTTGTAGGTCAATCAACATATTCATTAATGTTGAAGAATTTTTGAATACATTGGTAGAGAGAATTTCTTGCTTTTAAACTATAATTTGATGTGACAAAAAATTATTATATGATAACTGTTAAGGCGTTTTAAAGCTTATGTTAAGGCGTGTTAAAGCAGCTTTTAGAGTTAACTTTTCAACATTCCTTATTTTCGCTACCTGCGCCCTTGCATTCCTATATAGCGCAAGGTGCGGTATTGAACAGTGACAGTCACGAGAGTGTTGTTCAGACTTTTGGTTCGAACCGCAAGTGCACCCGTAATTAACGGAAGCGCGAATGCGGTGTTTTCATAGTGCGTGCGTGAAACAAAGCATTGCACATCATCAATCAAACATCAATCATTCATTACAGTGCGCTATAAACATTTTGGAATGGTTCATGACCTATGGTAATGTCATAGTAGCAGATTAGACAGTAAGTGCTAATATTAGTTTATTTACACGCTGTATATCGTACAATAACTTTTCTAAACAATTTAGTATGGAAAACTTGATGTTTTAGATTATTAATTGCTATAAAGGTTTATTTATTTTGGAAATAAATCTTAAATTAGAAAAGAGATTAATAATTTGTTGTAACTAGGATAAATTAAATTCTGGGGTTTATTTTAATGAAGGTAATAGAAAATCTAAAATTTTATGATTTATTATGAAGGCCTAATCTTAGGAATTGATGCCAAAATGAGGTTTAACAAAGGAATATCGTGAAATATTTGTCCCTGAATTTAATGTTGTATGATACTTATTAATAATGTATAAAGAGATGAATTTTGATTTTTTTAAACCGTATTTAATTATGTAAATGATAATTATAATTTTGTATAAAAGAAATATTTGTGGTATTGAAGCAGGAATACTTTCGCATCGCCTTATTTTGCTAATTTTATAGAAAATACTTCGTCAGAATTAATATAAAGTGTTTCAGTTATTTATTATTACAACCTCGTATAATGTGTCTTAGACATTCAATATATATATATATATATATATATATATATATATATATATATATATATATACAGCCTGTTTCAAATTAACTCGGCACCATTACTAACTTTGTTATTATTGGAGGTATGAGGTTGGTTAAATGAGCAAAGAAGCTTAGTTTTTACAGCTGATTACCGTGGAAAGCGCAAAAAAGTAATTTAACATTGCTGTTCCAAGATATTGATCAAAACACTTACTTTTTAAATGGAACACCCTGTATATTTTTAAATTAAATGAAAGAAAAATAAATTCTTAACAAAAAGTCTTATACACTCTTATATCAAAATTTTTAAGATAAAGTAAATATTAACAAATTTGTAATTTTATCAAGGTAGTCGTGATTTTTAAATAAAGCATTTATTTAACACACTTAAAATTATATAAAATGTTCAAAAATTTCTCCATTTTGTTGCATGCACATTAAGGCTCGCCTAATAACACCCCCTGTAGCATTTGCAATATTCCTACCGTCAATTGAATTAATACCTAATCGAATACTGTTTTTGAATTCGGCTACATTGGTATATCTTCTTTCGTAAATGTTATTTTTTACGTTGCGCCAAAAGAAAAAATCTAAAAACAACAAGTCTGGTGAACGAGATGGCCACTTTATAGGACCATTTGTTCCTATCCACCGGTCTCAAAAAAGTCTTTGCATCATTGCGCCAACTTCGCGAAAATTATGTGTTGGAGCTCCATCTTGCTGGAAGTAAATGGTTTGGCGATCTTCTAGATTAATATTATCCAGGTATTCTTTAAAAAGTTCTTCCATAATGTTCATATATCTGGCTCCAGTAAGCGATCCGTAATAAAACAAAGAGCCCACTATTTTACTACCAATCAAACCGCACCATACATTTAAACTAAACTTTGTTTGTGGACGGCATGGGAAAGTTAACAGTGGATTTTTACGTGACCAATAATGCATGTTTTTCCGGTTAAACATTTCAGAATTCGAAAAATTTGATTCTTCGCTCCAAATTATATTTCTCACAAGGCCAGGGTTCTCTCTACACGAAGCAACTAACCAACGACAAAAAATAAGTTGTCTGTCCGTATCTCCGGGTACTAAAATTTGCCCAGGACGATATTTATAAGGAATAAATTTATGTTTTCTTAATATTCTATAAATGACTGTTAAAGAAATGTTACTATTTTTTACCAAATCCCTAATAGAATCACTTGGAAATGCTTCAAAATAAGCTAATATATTTGTTTCAACGTTTTCACTAATTATAAATCTCTTTCTAGTTCTTTTCTTCAAAAACAAATTTTCATGGTCTCTAAATTTTCTGTACAGAATTAGAAAATATCTTCGGTCTGGAGAGTTTCGATTGGAAAAGTTTTCGCGACAGCAACTTAATGCTCTGGTACTATTTTTTTCTACATATTATAAAAGTTTCCAACATATCACACTTTTCTTCATGAATAAAAGGCATTTTAACAATGTTATTAATTAACACTTCTTAAAGTTGACTGCTACTATTAAACTCACGAAATGACAAACTTGTTAAACAAATGAATTCTATTTAAATATCCGGGCCTACCTTGATTAATTTACAAATTTGTTAATATTTACTTTATCTTAAGGATTTTAATATAAGAGTGTATAAAACTTTTTATTAAGAATTTAGTTCTATTTCATTTAAATTAAAAATATACAGGGTGTTCCATTTAAAAAGTAAGTATTTTGATCAATATCTCGAAACGGCGGCGTTCTACTATTTTTTTGCGCTGTCCATGGTATTCAGCTATAAAAACTAAGCTTTTTTGCTCATTTAACCAACCTCATAGCTCCTATAATAACAAAGTTAGCAATGGTGCCGAGTTAATTTGAAACAGGCTGTATATATATATATATATATATATATATATATATATATATATATATATATATGTATAAAATAATTCAATTTATTGGGGATTGCAGCAAATTAAGAAAGTCTACTCTTTTTCCTTTAACTCAAGCTTTCGAGATTTTATTTTTCTCTTCTTCAGGAGTAACTAAATAAATACAATGGTAAACAAATAAATTAATTTTAAAAGTTAAATACTTACGAATGTGAGGTTTGACTTAGATTTAAAATATTAATTATAAATTATAAAAATATGTTTCAGAATTTTGAAGGCAAAAGTAAGTGTCAATGTCAATGGGTACTACAAGATTAAAATTAGTGATACAAAAATAATAATTCCTTGGATAAATTTAAACATTAAACAAGTATTAAAATAATTAATTAACTAACAAAAACTAAAACGCAAGAGTATGTAAGTTTGTATGAGAAATTTGTACAAGTAGTAGGAAGACGTAGAAGCAATAGAATCACATTCATTTTATCATATAAACATATATAAATGTATAGAAATACATATAAGTGTGTGCATGTACACATGCAAACAATTCACATATAAAAAATAAATAAAACAAAAAAGAAAGAACATGTGCAAGAATACACGTAAGTATAAACGTAAACATACAACCAACAGACACACAAACACCAACAAACAAACACACAACACACATACACAGATACATAAACAAAAAAAAAAAAACAAAGCTAAGAATATAAGCACTAATGAGATTTAGTAATTATGTCTGTGGTACAGTTCTTGTTTTTATTTTGGTGTCTATTTCCAGTAGATACAGTAATTTTAGATGTAGAAAAGGACACTACAAAAAGGAAATTCATAGAAATGGTTAGAATTGCACAAGAACCAGAAGCACTAAATCTAAAGAAAGATATAGATAATCTTAGCTGCATATACGCGTATCTACTGGAAATAGACACCAAAATAAAAACAAGAACTGTACCACAGACATAATTACTAAATCTCATTAGTGCTTATATTCTTAGCTTTGTTTTTTTTTTTTTTTTTTTGTTTATGTATCTGTGTATGTGTGTTGTGTGTTTGTTTGTTGGTGTTGTGTGTCTGTTGGTTGTATGTTTACGTTTATACTTACGTGTATTCTTGCACATGTTCTTTCTTTTGTTTTATTTATTTTTATATGTGAATTGTTTGCATGTGTACATGCACACATATATGTATTTCTATACATTTATATATGTTTATATGATAAAATGAATGTGATTCTATTGTTCTACGTCTTCCTACTACTTGTACAAATTTCTCATACAAACTTACATACTCTTGCGTTTTAGTTTTGTTAGTTAATTAATTATTTTAATACTTGTTTAATGTTTAAATTTATCCAAGGAATTATTATTTTGTATCACTAATTTTAATCTTGTAGTACCCATTGACATTGACACTTACTTTTGCCTTCAAAATTCTGAAACATATTTTTATAGATTATAATTAATATTTTAAATCTAAGTCAAACCTCACATTCGTAAGTATTTAACTTTAAAATTAATTTATTTGTTTACCATTGTATTTATTTAGTTACTCCTGAAGAAGAGAAAAATAAAATCTCTAAAGCTTGAGTTAAAGGAAAAAGAGTAGACTTTCTTAATTTGCTGCAATCCCCAATAAATTGAATTATTTTAAATTAATTATTCAGCAAATAAAACGTGAAGATTATATATATGTATATATATATGTATATACATATATATATATATATATATATATATATAATTATTAATAGAGAAGAATAATCCACATTTGGAATGCAAATGAATGCTTAATATATATTAATAGTTATTAAGATGAAATTTCATCTTAATAACTATTAATATACAGGGTGAGTTTTTAGTGTGGCAACGGTCGATAACTCCGTTATTATAAAAGCTACGTAAACCAAATTTGGAAACATATTAGGCATGCCTAAAGTGCACATTTTAAAAATATTTGGAAGCATACAGGGTGTTTCATAATTCCAGGGCATATTAAACTTATATTTTCTTAAATAGAACACCCTATATATTATTACATTTTTGAAAAGCCCATAAAAAGAGCTTTAATTTGATATCAAATTGTATCTGTCTATTTCTTTTAGTTTTTGAGATATTCAACTGTTTTTAGAAAAAATGACTCCCATTGGATACATTGTCACTGCACTAATACACAACTTATGTTAATTTTCAAGATCCAGAAAATTTTACCATATACCATAGTATATTTGTAAATATCACTTTTTTGAAATTTCTTCAAAGTATACAGGGTGTGTCAGGTTTCGCAAAATGCAATTTTTAAAATTTTTTTTAAATGGCACACTACCAATTTTATTGCTATAATGGATAGTTCATTAAGTGTCCTTTCATTTTTATTAAGCATTCCCTATACCTAAATCCATTACTTTCTGAGATATTTTTGATTTTCTTCAAATTTTATGAACGTTTTTAATTTACATAACTAAAAATAACTTAATATTGGAGAATATTATAAAACAATTAATACACTTTGATTAACAATCAACTACAGTTATCCAATAACAATTTTCACTAAAGATATAACAACCTACAATAATACGCTATCAACAGAATTCTGCTAGATCAACAATATGCATTTTATAGAAAATGTTCAAACAGGTAATCAGGCAGGCTTTGAAAAAAATAACTATTACATGTAAAGTGTCATTTAGGTTTATTAATTGTAGTGTGTTGTCATTTAACAGGATATCTCTCTTGGTATATTCTTGATGCAAGTAGGAAATTTTTTAAACTTGCTCACAATACCCAAATCATATTTATTTGTTCTTCCACTGTAAAATTCATTTTGAAAACTCCTTCAAAGATTACATTTAAAACAGAACTGATAATGTGTTAAATGACAACACACTACAATTAATAAACCTAAATGACATTTTGATTGCAATTGTTATTTTTTTCAAAGCCTGCCTAATTTCCTGTTTGAACATTTTCTATAAAATTCATATTGTTGATCTGGCAGAATTCTGTTGATAGCGTATTATTGTGGGTTGTTATATCTTTAGTGAAAATTGTTATTGATAACTGTAGTTGATTGTTAATCAAAATGTATTAATTGTTTTATAATATTCTCCAATAGTAAGTTATTTTTAGTTATGTAAATTAAAAACATTCATAAAATTTGAAGAAAATCAAAAATATCTCGGAAAGTAATGGATTTAGGTATAGGGAATGCTTAACAAAAATGAAAGGACACTTAATGAACTATCCATTGTAGCAATAAAATTTGTAGGGTGCCATTTAAAAAAAATTTTAAAAATTGCATTTTGCGAAACCTGACACACCCTGTATACTGGGAAGAAATTTCAAAAAAGTGATATTTACAAATATACTATGGTATATGGTAAAATTTTCTGCATCTTGAAAATTAACATAAGTTGTGTATTAGTGCAGTGGCAATGTATCCAATTGGGGTCATTTTTTCTAAAAACAGTTGAATATCTCAAAAACTAAAAGGAATAGACAGATACAATTTCATATCAAATTAAAGCTCTTTTTATGGGCTTTTTAAAATGTAATAATATATAGGGTGTTCCATTTAAAAAATATAAGTTTAATATGCCCTGGAATTATGAAACACCCTGTATGCTTCAAATATTTTAAATGTGCACTTTAGGCATGCCTAATATGCCTCCAAATTTGGTTTACGTAGCTTTTATAATAACGGAGTTATCGACCGTTGCCACACTAAAAACTCACCCTGTATATTAAGCATTCATTTGCATTCCAAATGTGGATTATTCTTCTCTATTAATAATAATATAATTACATGTTTGTATTATTCCGAACGTTGCAAAAATGGGATGATCAAGTTATTAGTACATGAATTATGTATATAACTAGATTCAATTTTCTTAAATGTAAGACGTAATTGAAAATCATTAACAAGGGCCAAGCTTCAGTAGTATTAAGTATAACATCATCTAAACAATTAGGCTAGATAGCTCAATTGGTTAGAGCACTGATCCGGAGAATCAGAGGTTGCAGGTTCAAATCCTGCTGTAGCCGTTCTTTTAGTGGTTTTCAATTACTAGTTCGATTGGAAATGGTAATTCAACTTTAAATACAAAGTTGGGTTTTCATTTCATCTTAATAACATATATATATATATATATATATATATATATATATATATATATATATATATATCCAATCGACGTTACTAGACCGATGATGTGTAGCAGAAGACCTAATACCCTGCAGAAATATCATTAATTTAAATGTATATCTCACTAAATTAGAGTGTTTTTAACAAGCACTTGACAAGACGCTACAGAGGGGAAATGATTTTTTCAAAATATGGAATTTTGATATAAATACCTATCTCCTCTAGATCCAGGAAGTTAAACCATTTTTCTGAACCCAATTATACACAGAAATGATGTTTGACCGATACTCTCATGCCCGACACCGTTGCCGCGTTTGTGTACAGCATTTTATTATTCTAAAGCTCAATCTTATATTATATTTTATTACACTTGCATCGTGGGCTTGAATTAGACTTTCGCCTTTCATTGTCTGCTTAGTCGTATGTTAACATGCGTTGTTAAGTGAATGTGAAAACCAAAAAGTCATAACGATGACTACCAGGTACAAGAATATAATGTTAATGTGCTTAAATACCAATTACAATCTTCTTCTACGAGCAGAATGGGAGTCCACTAGTGGTTTACGGGATGAAGATAACGGAACAGCTTTAGTAAGTAAGAAGTGGTTAAAGCATATCGTGGTCTTTAATTAACATTGACTTTTTGTAGATTGGAAGGTTGAGCGTAATAATCCTGTAATCAGATGCGACAATTTTGGTAAGTTATGGTAGTTATGTTTAAATGCTTTCATATAGTAAACAAGTAAACAATAACTCTGTTACATTAACGTAATCAGTTTTAGCAAGAAATTGTATTGTTTTTATAAACCATATTAGTAAGATTTTGTCTAAGATTCTCCTTTCTCGACACTCTTTAATTTATAACAGCGAACATTGATATATACTGGTTTTCTATTTATCATGGTATTTGATACGAGTTTATAGTTCATTCCAGTAAAATTGTTGATTAAGCGTTTGTAGACATAAATATAAAAATACAGCCAATTTGCCGATATTAAATTTTTAACTGTACTACTTATTTTATTAAATAATATCAGTAATAATTTTTAATGCGGAATTATTTTGCCGTTCAACAAAATTTGGTATAATGCAATTGAGACTGAATATCTTACTTATGGTATCTTACCACAGGATGAATCCGCTCTAAATTACAGTACCGCATTTTACTCTTCTTTCAAGGGTTATTAAAGTTGAACAAATTTAATAAACAATTAATCAGCGATGATTAAGAAGAAGTGTTTGATTCCTAAACGTTCATGAGTATTTGCCAACCCTTTAGTTTTCCATCAAGAACGTTGTCGCATGATTAACGTTATTCATACGTAAATTCATACAGCTAAGGCATCAAAATTTCAAACATGGTATTGAAGCGGGCTACTACTACCGCGTTTCTTTAATTTAAAACAAGTAATAATAATGGTCTTTATTACTCACTGTTCACAAGTCTAATTAACAGTATATGCCTTATTTATAGATGTTTTCAGTCCACTCAACAATGAAGCACTATTACACTAATGAATTTACAAGCACTAATATCTTCTTAAATTAACTCCTTTACCATAGGTTCATTAACAACACTAACACAACTATTTGTTTATACACTTCTATTTATTTATGTATACTACAAGCTGCATGTACATTAGACACAGCATATCACGTTTATATATACTTCTAAAGCTCAAAACTACTATTACTTTACACGATATAATTTATATTAGACATTCAAGAATAGACTGACCCTTGCATTTCTTAGCGGTCTTATATATACTCAGATTTAAATATATGACTCATTATCTAGTATGTTCCAGAACAATTCTGGAACCGTAGAGAATAAACAGTGCTTGCGGCGTTTTGTGTGTAATTGATTGCTAGAAGAATTCTCGTATCCTGAAAACTATGCAGAGTCTACAGCGCTTGTGTGTTTGATGGGTTGCCTAGTAGTAGCTCGCAACACTGCCCCCTCTTTAAAACCGTTACGTCTCGTAACTGTAGATACATTTTGGCGCCAATTCGATGACTGATGACGGTATCGGCAGCTATCTCCTCTGGTGCATCCACCACGTCGTTGGAAATAACAGTCAACACTCTTGTCTTGGTAGGCAACCGGTTGAAAACAACAAACAAGGACCTGGACGTTGGTTCCCTGGAAAACTACTTCTAGCATATTTCGGACTATCCTCCAATCTAAGCGGTCCAGTCCACAACCTAGCTTGGGAACCGCTAGCTTCGTTACTCCATTTTCCATCATCTGAACTTTAAGATTCAGCAAAGCCTCCCATAGATGTCCATAACTAGGTCGCTGCCATGAAGAATTTTTGGTGACCAGATAGTAAACATAACGATTTTTATCCTGAAGAACCAAAGCTTTTCTTACAGTTGGCCGCTGTTGTACTAATTCATCCACACATCCAAACTTTTTCTTGAAAACAACAGCTATTCCCCTTGACATTTCCAGATCTTGAGCTACGCAATGTGCAAGGGAATACTCTTCTGGTGCTCTAAACAAGTCCTGCTGTTTTTCAACAACAACGCCAAATCTCGCCTTAGCGGAACCAACATACGCCGCCATAAAACCCTCGAAATCTACATTTGGCTCATGATTAATAACTTGTCGAATGCCATTCCCTTTATTCGAGCCTTCCTGGTTGGTGCCAGCATAGGATGTTAAACGGTCAAAGTGTACCACTTTCGGTTTACCACGGGGAGATCTTCTGATCCGGTACACTACATCATTAATCCTTTTCATCACTTCGTACGGGCCTTCCCATTGTCTTTGTAATTTTGGCGACAACCCCCGTTTTCTTTGTGGATTATACAACCACACCAAATCTCCAGGTTGATAACCACCTTCTTGTGCTCTCGTGTCATATTGTGATTTCATTCGATCGCTTGCTGCCTGGATATTCTTTCGGACGTTTTCGTGAATGCTACTTGCTCTTTTACGAAGCTTACTAACGTAATCTTCACTGGCGATCTCTTCTCCAGGTTTAAATTCAAACTGAAGATCACATGGTAGCCGCAGTTCACGTCCTAGCATTACGCAAGCGGGCGCGTATCCTGTGCTGTCGTGTACCGAAGATCGGTACGCCAGTAGGAATAAATGTAAATATTGGTCCCAGTCTCGTTGATGTTCAGAGACAACTTTGGCCAGGTACTTTCCCAACGTCCTGTTCATTCTTTCAACCATTCCATCCGATTGAGGATGAAGTGGCGTGGTTCTAGTTTTCCTGATTCCAAGGTGCTTGCAGACGTTTTGAAACAACGCCGATTCGAAGTTTCAACCTTGATCGGAGTGTAATTCCAACGGAACTCCAAAACGACAAAACAACTCCTGACTAGTACATCTGCAACCGTCTCGGCTTCTTGGTTAGGTATAGCATATGCCTCCGGCCATTTGGTAAAATAATCCATTGCAACCAAGATGTATTTATTTCCTTTCTCTGATTCAGGAAACGGACCAGCTATATCAATGGCTACCCTCTCAAAAGGATTCTCCACGTTATACTGTCTCATTGGGGCTTTCCGTTTTGAGACCGGGCCATTTGCAGAGGCACACAATTACATTTCCGGCACCACGCCTTCACATCTTCTTTGCAGTTCACCCAATAGAATCTTTCTCTCACTCTTTCGAGACTTCTTTTCACGCCAAAGTGCCCTCCGGAAATACCGTCGTGCAAGTGCTGCAACACTTCCGGCACTCTGCTTCTCGGCACTATCACTTGAAGTCTCTCAGTGCCATCTTCAAATTCCAGGCGTCGTTTCAAGATTCTATTTTCCATCATCAAAGAGTCCCACTGTGCCCAGTATGCCTTCAGGCTCCTACTTAAAATACTAATTTCTTCCCAAGCTGGTCGTTGTCCTCTATTTTTCCATTCGTCCCAATTCGGCGTCATTCTCCTGGTCTTCTCGCATTCTCTCGGGTTGCCAAGTATCATCGGTTACCGTCATTCTATGGATGACACTTATTTTTTCTTCCATCTTGGAGCAATGATTGCAGTCCACCGGACAAGGTCTCCTTGATAGAGCGTCTGCATTTCGATGGCTAGTTCCTACACGATGTTCTGTATCAAAGTCATATTCCTGCAGCCGCTCTATCCACCTTGCCACTTGCCCTTCAGGATTTCGAAACTGCAATAACCATTTTAGTGCAGCATGGTCTGTTCTCAACAGGAATTTACGGCCGTATAAGTACTTATAAAAGTGCTCTACGGATTTGACGACGGCCAACAGCTCCCTTCTTGTCACACAATAGTTCCTTTCTGGCCGCGACAAGACCTTGCTGAAATACCCAATAACTTTTCTCTGTCCGTCCTGCACTTGAAAAGAACGCCTTTTATAGCTGTGTTACTGGCATCGGTATCCAACACAAATTTCCCCTCCATCCGTGGATAACTCAAAATTGGTGCTGTAACCAGTAGCCGTTTCAGTTGTTCAAATGCACTGTGGCAGCCGTCATTCCAATCATATTCTTGTCCATCTTCGATTAATTTCGTTAACGGTTTGGCAATGTTTGCAAACCCAAGTATAAAACGTCGGTAATATGTGCACAATCCTAGAAAACTGCGTAGTTGGTGTATATCTGCTGGTGTAGGCCACTCTTGTACCGTTTTTATTTTGTCAGGGTCAGCTCTTATTCCGGTCTCTGAAACGACATGTCCTAGGTATTTCACCTCTTTTCCAAATAGGTGACACTTCTTGGGGCTCAATGTAAGGTTTGCCCGCGTAATCTTTGGAATATCTCCTCTAGGTTCTTAAGGTGTTCTTCAAAAGACCGGCCTAACACTATCACGTCGTCCAGGTACACCAGACAAGTCTTTCAAGACAGTCCACGCAGTATCGACTCCATCAATCGTTCAAAAGTAGTAGGGGCATTGCATAATCCAAATGGCATGACCTTGAACTGCCATAATCCAGTTCCAATTGTAAAGGCAGTCTTTTCTTTGTCGTTTGGCTCCAAGCCTACCTGCCAGTATCCGCTTTGCAAGTCCAAGGTCGAAAACCATTTAGATCCGGATAGAGTATCTAAGGTGTCATCAATTCTGGGCAAAGGATAGCTGTCTTTCTTTGTCACGTTGTTAAGCCGCCGGTAGTCTACACAAAACCTTGTCGACCCGTACTTTTTCTTGACAAGCACTACCGGGGATGCCCATGGACTATTCGAGGTTCAATCACTCCTGTTCTTCCATATCGGTGATAAATTGCTCAGCTTCCTTACGTTTTGCCAAAGGAAGCCGCCTGGGGTGTTGTCTTATCGGTTGCGCATCTCCAGTATTGATCTTGTGTTGCACAACATTCGTCCTTCCCTTCTCACTATCATCCAGTGCAAACACACCTCGATATCGTCCGACCAGTTCTTTTACCTTTCCCAATTGGTCGCCATTTAATCCTTGACACGAGGGTATCAACATATCCAGCAATTTCTGTGAGCAACCGTTGGTTGGTTTATTTTTCGTGTCGTCCATACAACGTTTAATATGACATACTGGAATGCAACTCACCACAATCATGCCTTTCTTCAGGGTCACTGTATGAGGGTTAATGTTCAGCACCCTTACTGGTACCATATTTCGAGACTTTACCAGCGTTCTTCCAATCAGAAGTCCCTCCTGACCCATTCCCGATTCAGTTGCTTCCATCATGCATACTTGTCCTTCCCGGAGCGTACCATCCGGGCGTCCCATTACTATCATTTCCGCCTTCTCGGGTATTTTCATATCGCAAATCATTCGAACTTGCATCGTCTGGTTACTCCTACCTTGAAATGGAATCTCATCATCATCTATCCAAAGCACATTTTCTTTCATGTTCACCCATATTCTCTCATGAGATCCATTCCCAAGATCACTTCTTCTGTAATTTCAGCTACCAACACTCGATGATTAATTAATTTGTCCCCAATTGTCAACATAACGGCAGTCTCTCCGTGATTACAAATTTTCTCACCACTTGCCGTTCGAAGACACACCGATACAGGTAGCACTTTTCCACGACCAACCATATCTGGTCTCACAATAGTTTTTGCCGCTCCTGTATCCACGAGTAATCGGACACCCCTACCATTAATTCTACCATCGATATAAATGCTGTCCAGACTTTCCACCGACGATGCAGCACGGATGATAATCTCCGGGGCACTACGTTGTGCTGTCGACGTTCGCCCTTTACTTCGACTTGCTTTAGTTTTCCTGCTGCTCAACCGGTTGTTTTTGGTTGAGTGCAGCGTCTCTGTATATGACCAACTTCGCCGCAGTTCCAGCATCGCAGACCCCATCTCCGCGGTCGTTGTCTTTCAAGCTTTTCCACACGGTTGATTATTTCATCTATGCTGTTCTGCGCTTGATCAGGTTCCTCTAAGGCAGATCGAACTTTGTGACCCATTCTGTGTGATGTCTGCTTAGCTGCTTCAAATTCAAGCGCATGAACCAGTGCGTCATCCAACATTTTTGGCCGTGCTAGTCTTAGCGCTTGCTGTATTTCGCCATCCTTAACGCCATCCACAAATTTTTGGACAGCAAGTTGTTCGAGGAAGCTGTCTGGTGCTGTTGGGTATGCCAATCTAACTAACCTGGCAAAGTCAGCTTCGAATTCTTGCAGGCTTTCACTTGTCTTTTGCGAGCGGTTCTTAACTTGTGTGTGGTAAACCTGCTGAAGGTGAGCATCTCCATATCTCATCTCAAGCTTTGATGTTAAGAGGGCGTAATCATTCTGCTGGTGATCGGGAATCGTTTGTAAGATGTTAAGAGCCTCCCCTCGTAGGGCCACTATTAAGGAGATAACCTTCTCTTTGTTGCACCAACCGTTGGCTATTGCAGCAGCTTCAAATTGTTTCAAATATGTGGGCCAAGGTGTTTTACCATCGAATGTAGGTGGTTTTACTTTAAATTTAGACGCAATTGACTCGCTTCTTTCCATGGTTCTTATTTCTGGAATGTTCTGATTAACAACTTGGCTTGGTAATTCAAGTGGTCGCGTTGTTAGTGAAATCATTTGTTCTTGAAGTCTCATCACATCGTCTTCCATTTTTACCAATTTATTATCCAACTTTTGCTCAACTGTTTTTACCTGTTCAGTTAAATCTTCTTTCAAGGCAATGGAACTTTCCTTTAATCTTTGTTCTAACGTGGCTGTACTTTCATTCAACTTTTCTTCCACTTTGGCAGCATTTTCACTTAACCTTTCTATTTTCTCAGCGTTTTCAGTAAACCTTTCATCTATTTTTATAGCATTTTCAGTAAGTGTCACTTGCATTTCGGATTTAAAATCCTTAAGGAAATTCATTAAAGTTTCTGCCTCCATCTTAAGAGAATCAACTTTAAAAGATATGTCTCGTCTTCTCAAATTATATTGTTTACTGGAACGTTCATAAGCTAAACGTAATTTTGCACAAACATCTTTAAATATTTTAAGTAGACCTAAACGATCTGAAACATACGAAGGACGACTATCAGGAACGACTTCAATATCTCCTTCAGGAGTAACATCATCACCAAAAAATTTACCACTGACTGGAACATGCCTTCCGAAAACTAAAAAAATTTGGAGAATAAGTCGTAGACTCATGCTTGGCGGAGTTTATTGCATATTGGATCTGTGGCAGCTCAAGATTCCACGAGTCATGCTCGTCAACATACGAACGGATAGCGGTACCAACAGTTCTATTGAACCTTTCTACGAAATTACACTGGGGGGAATACACAGCAGTATACCAAATCTTTTGAACTTCATATTTGTCACACAGAGATTTGAAATTTTTCTCAGACAACTGAGGACCATTGTCACAAATAATAAATTGTGGAACTCCATAAGTAAGAAAAACTTTTTTCTAAGAAACGTACAATGAGATGCGCTTTGGCATTTCTGAAGGGTTGCAATATGGTGAATTTCGAAAACCAATCTCCTACAACAAGCAACCATTTATGTCCTGCCTTGGAACGAGGGAATGGACTCATAAGATCTAGAGCAATAGTCTGAAAAGGGAACCTCACTGGTTTCTCCTTTCCCATCATACCCATAGGACCCAAATTAGAAGATTTTTGCGCACCACATGTTAGACACTTGCAACAGAATCTCAACACATCTATGTTCATTTTAGGCCAGTAGTAATGTTCTTGTATTCGTGCCATAGTCTTTGAAAAACCAAAATGGCCTGCTATAGCCAGGTCATGACATGAACGAATCACTTCCTCCCGCTGTGACCTAGGGACGAGATGCTTCCATTCCACAATATTAGACGAAAGAGGTAAATTAGAAGGTAAAAATTTAAATACAAAATCATTTTAGAGTTTCCACTGTGGATAGTCTTCAGGCTTCAACAAAATTTTTTCATGCAATGAGAGATACCATGGATCTAAATTATCTAAACTAACTTGAACTAAATTTACAGTATCTTTTCCTACAGGAAGTGCTCTACTCAAACAATCTTGAACAACATTGAACTCCCCCTTTCTATGTACTAAATCAAAAATGTGTTGCCTCAAACGAACATCCCACCTAGCTAATTTTCCAGTTGGGTTTTGGATATTATTCAACCACAATAGCAAAAAGTGATCGGTGACGACAGTGAACCGGGCACCTTCTACCCAGGGACGAAATTTTTCTATGGCAAAAATCACTGCGAGACACTCCTTCTCGGTAATTGAGTAGTTACGTTCAGTACGGCTAAGAGATTTACTTGCGTATGAGATTACACGCTCTTCATCACCAATTTTCCGAATAAGAACAGCACCTAAACCAGTATGACTAGTGTCACACTGTACTATAAACGGAACAGAATAATCACGCTGCGACAGTAAAGGAGCAGACACTAAAGCTTGCTTAATTTGAACAAAGGATGATTCGCTTCTGGGCTCCAGTTAATAACTTGACCCTTCTTTTTCTTCTTAATTAAATCATTTATAGGTGAAACTAAGGCAGAAAATTTATTTTTTTATGAATCTACGATACCAGCTGCACATGCTGATGAAACGTTTTATCTCAGTTGTTGTTTTTGGACGAGGAAAATTAACCATGGCTGTAACCTTTTCTGGATCTGTTCTAGGAGAATTTGAACCTACTATATAAACTAAAAATTTCAAGGATTTCTTAAAAAATTCACATTTCTCTAAATTTATGGTGAGATTAGGATTCTTAAGACGTTCTTTTACTTCACTCAATAACTCAACATGTTCTTCAAGAGACGACGAACAAAGGATGATATCATCCAGGTAACAAAATACATTAGGCTCAAATTGAGGACCAAATATTGCATCAACCAGACGTTTTTGCGTTTGCGCGCTATTTCTCATCCCAAACGGTACAGTAACAAATTTATATTGACCTTTAGAGATGACGCTAAAACCAGTTTTTTCTTGAGCGCTTTTGGAAAGAGGGATTTGCCAAAAACTCTTCCTCAGGTTCACGCTAAATATAAAGTTTGCATTACGTAACGAATTAAGTATTCTATCTATGTTTGCCATCGGATAACTATCATGTTTTGTAATATCATTCAACATTCTCCCATCAAAACAAAGTCTATACTCGCCAGAAGATTTCTTTACTAGGAGCACTGGAGAATTCCAGGGGCTCTGGCACGGCTCAACTACTTCCAAACGTAACATCTCGTCTAACTCATCATTTAAAATTTTACTCATGTAAGGCGACATGACATAAGGCTTCCTTCTAACTGGTTTTGCATCGGCTGTATCAATATCCATTACTATTTTATCCGTTCTACCCAATCTATCTACACTACTGATTTCCTTAAAGGAACTTACAACACTTTGGGCTTCTACTTTTCTGAGCATCTGAAAGGTCATCTAAGTCAAGCAAATAATCTTTACATTTTAACGGCACTGAAGATTGTCCTATATACAACAACTGATTCCCTATTTCTCCCTGTACATACCAAGAATTATTCTTAAAATCAGCTATAAGTCCAAACAAATTTGCAAAATCGCTTCCAAAAATAAATGCATGAGGTAAAGAAGGGACTACTAAAGCATTAAGGACACGGCACTGGGTTTCTATACAGACTGGCAAATCAACTACTCCTAACACAGGCTTTAAAGCTCCATCCGCAGTAGATACTCCTTTTTTATCGAACCTAAATATCTTTACCTTGAGCTCTTCTATTAAGGAGATGGCAAGGGATCCAACTATCGATGTAGTGCATCCAGAATCCAACAGACCAGTGATGTCTCTATCAAATAACTTAACTATGATATATGGACGATTATCAGAGGGCTTCTCCACAAACAAAGAATCAGTTTTGGAGCATCGGACTTACAACAGAATTGTTTAACTACTTTAAGCCAATCATACCATTCTTCCTTACAAAATATTCTTTCTGGTTACACAACATAACTGTAGCCTTTTAAAATGAGGCAGGATGTCGGTCACACAACATCTGCCTCCTTACTCGTTATTTGAGCAGGATGGACAGGAATTTAATGTGACACCTTTATGACCACAACGATAACAAAAGATTCTCTTAATACCCCTACAACTTGCAAACATATGACCAGGACGGGAACAGTCCCAACAGATAGGACTTTTTTTTTAAATGAATTTTGAGAATTAACCGATACAGGACTAGAAATATTTTTGTCTAAAACTTGGACTTGTGGAGACGTCTTATTTTTATACTCTTGGCCTGTAGATGCCGAAAAATTACTTAATTACTTAATACTGGACGTTTATAAACATATCGTGGCTTGGGATGAAAATTACTTTTACTCAAAACATTTTATTAGAATTAATTGACATTGCTGATAGTGATTTTTGTTTTAACAAGAAGGCCTCCTTAAGCTTCTTATACAATTTTCTCAAAGTAGATATGCTATCTATTTCAGACAATGCTAGTTGTGAAATTAAATCTGGCAATAAATTTTTTCTTATAATCCTAACCTTTGTAGTCTCTGCTGGGGCTTGTGGTAATCTACAAAACAAACTCTCCATATGAGCAATAAATAATACCACCGGCTGATCCTTCTGCTGTCTACTTGATTTTATATCTTCCCATATTTCATCCTCACAATGAGCAGGTAAAAATTTTCCTTTAACTGTGACACTAGAGAACTCAATCAGTTAATGAATTTCTCACACTTCTATACCAAAGAAGTCCTTCTTCCTCAAAAACTCTACTGAACTATTAAATAAATCTACTTCCGATACCTTATGAGACTGAACTAATTCATTTACTCTATCTAAAAATATATACAGCTCCTTAGGGTCTCCACTGAATTTTACGGACCAAGAACTAAAAGGTATTGGCGGCGAAAGATACGTCACTGTGTGCATAGACACACTGACTGTTGAGGAAGATGCATTAATTGTATCATTATGGAAAGTGGATTCTGAAATTTTCTCCACTTTATCATATAACTCAGCTTCTAGAATAATGACAGTAGCTATTGCTTCATTTTTAAATGTGATAGCCTCTTCAGGGTTTTCTAAAGGAACTTGCATTCTCTTAACGCGACCAGACAAATGAGTCAACCTAGATTGAACCCTCTTAAAAACAGAATCCGAAGTATTTCCTTCAAATTCAGGCAAAATATTTCTTATCGAGTCAATAGTGGCATTAATTTCAGCAAATTCCACAGAAAATTCTACTGTATATTCTGAGAGATCTATTAAACAACCTGATTTTCTAACTTCTTTTGCCAACAAACGACCTAGAATTTTTCTCTTCTCAGAAACAGACCTAGTACTTCTTATACCACAAATATTTAATTCATATTCCAATTCCTCTTTGTGTAAATATGCAATCTGATAAGCGTCTGCCATTTTTGGATTCAGTACAAAAAGTCTGATTAATCCTCACTAAAGTTATCGTTCAGTTACGACTACTAATAAATTCAACAACATCGACCAAATGTACTAGCTCAAAATTTACTACTATAATAAAAAATTTAATACTTCAGGCTTAACCAAGATTATTTCAGTAAATGTGAACCTGCGGAGGCATGAGATGGGGGGGGGGGTCTTTTGTTCATTAACTTGTCTTTATACAATTTTAGGGCGCCACTACGTCACAGAAATAAACACCAAAAATAATCTTCTTAAGGAAAGACGTAGATGAACCTTAAGAGAATCAACTTATACCTGAAAATAGATACTGAACAACAGTGTTTCTTATGCACTTAAAGCTTGTAGCTAGAATTTTCAGAAATAAAACTATTACCTTTTTTCCAGATATGTAATAACGTTATTTCAAGCTCTTGTATATACAGAAAATTAGTCAAATAAATTAATCAAACAAATTCATCATATAAATTAATCAAATAAATTAATCAAATAAATTAATCAAATAAATTAATCAAATAAATTAATCAAATAAATTAATCAAATAAATTAATCAAATAAATTAATCAAATAAATTAATCAAATAAATTAATCAAATAAATCAAAGACAATCAAAATGACCAGACATGAAGTATAAAGGTAGTATCGATGTTGCATTTAAAAAACAGTTACTAGTGGGTGAAGCCTATCATAAAATTAATATTCCAAAACATTACTCCAATACTTCAAGCAAAGATGTTTGTTCTCGGCTCACAAGGATAAGTTAAAGATTAGCTTATCATACAACTCATTTATGCTACATACATGTACTTGTTTAAGTAAACATGCAAGTCCAAGTGTTTACCTGACAGATGTTAAATCAACACGTGCCAGTATTGACTCTATATGAATTTAACAAATAATACAAAAAATTTAGCCAAACTATTTAACATATTTTAAATCAAGTGATTTTACTTTTTACCAAAACTTCTATTCTTGTATTCAAAACACTAAAACTATTCAGAAATCGTCAAGCCAATTGTTTTACTTATTTTCTGTGGCGCATAATTTATATTAATAGAAAAGCTTTTACACGTTTGAGTATGATACTATGCTACAACTTTAAGATCGTTTCTCAGGAAACTTTTATACATTTAAAATTTAGAAATTTATTGAATTTTCTCAAAACAAATCATTTAGAGAATTATCTACCTCCAAGTAAGCTTAATTTTTGTTCGGGCCAGTGTTTGATATAACAAGGTATAATGTACTCACCAAAGAAAGAGTTCAAACACTTACTACCCTTGCAGATTACAGGCACGTACAACAAAACCACCATACAAAGTGTTACGTATTTCTAGTAGACGCCACGTTGTGCGTCAAAGTTATGTCACGTTGGCTCGTAGCCGTGCGTAACAAAAGAAAATCCAAGAAAAAAAACAGTGACCGGGCTCAATCGGAGAGTAGGGGGTTGTAGAAAGCAGACCAATCTATAAGGGACGCGGCTGTCGGGAGTTAGTACCAGTACCTGCCATAGAGAAATTAGAATAGTAAACCTGAAAGAAAACAAATTAGTCCTGCAACCCTGAAACAGAGAAAAGCATAGCCTATGGATCAAGTATAAATTATTCAGTACTTTATAGAATAAATAAGAGCAACTGTTTAGATAAACTCTATAATCTAACAACAGTAATAGCAGTACAGAAAAATTCTGAGTACAAAGTGAGGCCATATTGGGAGTAGCAGAAACGTTTCATCACACACCAATTAAACATAATTCAGGTAAAATGTAACAAAAATATAAATAGGTAAGACATAATTACTCTAAGTAATTTAGTAAACTTTTAGCAAAGACATAAATAAGTAGATAAGCACAATTGTTCTGAGTCATTCAGTAGGGTTGATTGTTCTTTTTTTGTTATTAAATAGCGGGCAAGTCTATGGAAAAAGTATCAGATCGACAAGGAATATTGCAAAAACAACGGGTAGATATTTACAGTAAGAAAAAATAGGAAATAGTGCAACTTACACAAAGTCCTTCAGTACCGCTTCCTTGCCATTGCAGTGTGGGATCCACGATGTCTGACACTAACGAAGCACTGCACCTTAGACTGTGAGGGTGTTGATGGAACTTATCACAACTTACCCTAATCACACTGACTGATTTCACTGGGGTTAGCAGCGGACCTTATCACGCGAAGGAACTAGGTATATTAGTTGCATAACCATACAAAAAGCAGCGAGGAACTTCAACCACTACTTTTGTATACCGGTGGTCTGTCACAGTTTAAATATCACCAGACAAAGCAAGCAACAAAAGCCATAATAAGTAAAGCACATGTATCACTAAAGGTAGTCCGTAACCATGTCCTTAAAACCCGCGTGCATCGAGTTAAAAGCAGAACGAAACAGTATCATTAACGTAATTCCTATATCGGAACCAAAGACCAACTACGACTCCGCGACAGTTAGTTCTACGGCTTTTTTTCCGTAAGAAAGACGACTAAAAACGTTTAGTAGACACGCGTAAGCACTAAAGCCGTACGTCGAAAGATCTTCGAACACACGTGCGTCGAGTTTCACCAACTCTACCACTCTTAGTTCAACCAGAAAAACCGTATCTTACACTTAATTTTTGACATCTCGCAAGCAAGAACAAAACACGACCCTTTTTGTTTATATCTAATCCTACTAGTACAACTTCTGATCGCCTACCTAGACTGTGTATCCACATATTAATTACAGCGGATTTATTTATTAATGACACGTGGAAAGTAATTTTACGAGTATTCCAATTTACAACTCAACCATCTTTTAAAATTAATACCGGCGAGTCAACTTGCATATCAATCTGAAAACTAGGCGGAAGTATTTACTTTATACAAACCGCGATCCAAAAACGATGTATTTTAAGAATTAAGTAGACTAAAAATGTTAGGCCACCAAAAATGCACGTTACAAATTCCCCCCTAGCAAAATAAAGACGTCGGGGTGAAAGAGAAAAAAAAAGAAAGAAAAGTGGCAGACCAGGAACCAAACAAAAAAAAAATTTTTATCCGGTTCGAAGGACCAACACCAGTATAAGAGAAAGAACATTTTCCAAAAGAAGACAAAGTCATCTATTGTAACCAACAATGACAGAATAGGTAAAGAAAGTCTTAAGTAAACACCCAATGAGGATTAAAGGTTATAGCTACTTTCACAATCGTCAAAAGACGGATGTCCCCAAAAAGGACATTTCTGTTTTCCACCTCAAAGAAAAGTTTTGGCTTCCCGCGAAGAAACCAAAAGAAAATAAAAGAAAAAAACAACGAGGAAGAAAACTCGTAGCAAATCCACTAAACGACATAACTGTCAACCTCAAGTGTGCAGCACAGAAAGAACCAAGACAAAGAAAAGAGCAAAGGCAAACTAGTATACCATCTGGAATACTTCCAACTGAGGTAACACAGATTCGTATGAAAAGATTACTCAAGCAGAGTATGGCTAACTAAATAGATCTGAAGCCTACCTCAAGGAATGGATGTAGAAAGCGACTATAATAGTCCAATAGTGAACAAATGGTGGAACTGGCCAGAAGAACAAGTCACGGGAGGGCTAGCTACAAAAGATACATAGGAATACGAAATGGGCGCCAGTGTTTTCAGTTCAAGCTTATCAGCGAAAACACAAGACCAATAAGCCAAAAAAAAACAAAAGAGAAAAAAAACAAGTCATTAGGGATAGCGATACGTAGGGGTCAAAATAGAATCAGCCGGAGGGAGCCCATTAGGATCCGAAGGTTCAGGATCAATGTCTGGCGGGTCTAAGGTTTTATCGGGTTTGAGGTCCTTAATATGCCAAGTACCCAGATCGTTACCAGAATCATCCACTAAGATATAGGTCCACGGAGAAAGTTTAGTCCTAATAGTAAAGGGACCCACATATTTGGGAGCAAGTTTAGCATTGAAGTAGCGAGTAGCATCCGAAAGAACATAATTGCGTTTCCACACGCGATCGCCAGGAGATAAAGTCAAGGGACGACGACGAAGATCGTAGTGTTTAGCATTTTTCTTGTATGCTAAGGAAAGACGTTTCGAAATTTCTTCACGAAGTGACTCAAAGTTGACTAAGTCAGTAGGAGGAATAGGACGTTCGGGATCCATAAGAACATCATCAGGATCAGGAGGTTTTCCAAAATGATCGCCGTAGAGAGCATGTTCACGACCATATAGAGCAAAATACGGGGAGTAACCAATAACCTCATGTTTGAGCGTACGAATAGCACAACCAATTTTTGCTAAATTAACGTCCCACCGACGTTGATTATCAGAAACATAAGAAGAAATCATAGTTTTCAGGACTCTATTAATACGTTCGGCCGGATTCGCCTGAGGATGATAGCGAGCATTAAACTGAATTTTTGTTCGATAAGAATTACAGAGTTTAGTGAAAATATTACTACGAAATTGTACACCATTGTCCGCAATTAGATACTGAGGAGTACCATACACCAGGAAAATATTATCCTCAATGGTTCGAGCAACAGCAGCGGCCGTAGATGCACGTAGAGGAAAGAAACAAGCATATTTCGTAAAACAATCGGCCACAACTAAAATGAAGGAATGACCGTTAGAGGATCTAGGAAGAGGTCCGACAATATCCGTACATAGGACTTGCCAAGGACGAGTGGCAGTAGCACGAGGAGACATAAAGCCAGGAGGTTTCTTTTGTTCGACTTTGTGTGCAGAGCAAACTTTACAACGACGGACGTATCGAGCAACAGCGGCTCTAAGTTTAGGCCAATAGTAACGATGGAAATTTTAGAGACCGTTTTGTGTACACCAGGGTGACCTGAAGTAGGTAGATCGTGATTCTCGTATAGAACCCTATTCCGTTGTTCGCTGGGAACTACTAACTTCCAATCGTCTTGAGGATGTTGGAGCAAAGACTGTTTAGATTTTACATGTTTGTATAGTAATTCGTTTTCCACATGCCAGTTACTGTATAGTTTAGGATTAGAATTAACACGAGTCCGTAGCTTAAGATACCAAGGATCCAGAATTGGCAGAGTAATAGAAGATTTAGGAAAGTCATCAATTAAGTCAATTTTAAGTACTGAGCGAGATAAGGCGTCGGGAATGATGTTATCTTTACCTTTCCGATGTACGATGTTGAAGTTATGTTGTTGAAGTCGTACAGACCAACGAGCTAAACGACCGTTGGGGCTTTGTAGATTATTCAGCCAGATAAGCGAGTGGTGATCCGTGATTACAGTAAAGTGAGAACCCTCGATATAGGGACGAAATTTCTCTATTGCCCATATAACACCAAGACATTCTTTTTCGGTGGCGCTATAGTTGCGTTCCGCCTTTTTAAGAGAACAGCTAATGTAACTAATGACTTTTTCGTCATCACCTTGTTGTTGAGTCAGCACAGCACCCAGACTAAAATCAGAGGCATCAGTCTGTATAGTAAAGGGCAAAGAAAAATCAGGACAACTCATCACTGGAGCTGTTACCAAGTGTTCTTTCAGCAGCTTAAACGCCTGCTGACATTCTGAAGACCAATTAAATTTAGAATTTTTCTTAGTCAAAGCAGTAATCGGAGCAGTAAAAGCAGAAAAATTTGGAATAAAGCGACGATACCACGAGCACATACCAACTAGGCGTCGTACTTCAGTTACAGTAGTAGGAGGAGGAAGATTAAGAATGGCCGAAACTTTTTCTGGGTCGACATGGAGTCCATGGCGATTCACTACGTATCCCAGATAACGGAGTTCCGGTCGGCATATAATGCATTTATCTCTGTGAAGAGTAAGACCTGCAGAATTTAAACGAAAAAGCACTTTCTGTAGTAGCACCAAATGTTGTTCGAAAGTCGGGGTAGCGATGATCACATCATCTAAGTATGCGAAACAGAAAGGTTCGAGATCAGCACCAAGCACACGATCTATAAGTCGCTGAAATGTCGCCGGAGAATTATGAAGACCAAATGGCATTTTAGTAAACTGGTATAAACCTCTACCAGGCACCGTAAATGCAGTAATCGCTTTAGAATTAGAAGAAAGAGGTACATATCCAAGCGCAATTAGCATTACACCCCATACGTAATATAGCTGAATTAACGGAATTAGGACAAACTGTTGAGGAAACATTAATGAGAGCAAAGCAATACCGTCCTCCCCCGTCCAACGCACAAGGTTTACTCGAACCTGACTTAGCCTACCATAAACCAAAACACAAAGCTGTTTTATGCCCTATAGAGGACAGTAGTCCCAAGTATGTCGAAGTGAAACCTAACCTGACTAATACCAATCCGTTTTTAGATTATGAGTTATCCGACACACCTACTCGATCCGTAAACCCGTTTCAACCTAGCTTGTCTGCAATTAAGTGTTGGAATTGCGACAAGGAAGGGCACCCGTTTCGATTATGCCCTCAACCAAAAGATTACGCTGCTTTAAATGTGGTACTGCTAATTTCACAGTACGAAATTGTCCGCAATGTTCGAAAACGGACGATTGAGCCGCCGATAGATCGGTCCGCGTGCTATGTGTCGCCCCCAAACCCGATCGATTTGTCTAAAGTAAATAAATTTAATAAGAAACTCAATCCCACCATCCAAGCCAATCTTAACTTTGTTTTGGCAAGTGTCATAGACGACGAACGCCCTTATCTTAAAGTGAATATATATGGTATAGCTATGCTCGGTTTACTCGACAGTGGAGCATCCCATACCATATTAGGTCAAACAGGCTACGATAAGCTTCGAAAACTAAATATAAAACTCCTACCTAGTGAAATTACATCATGCCGTGTTGCGAATGGCCAAATTTGTAACATTATTGGCACTTATAATCTGCCATTTAAATTAGAAAACAAAGTTGGCAAGTGCCTGTAGCCGAAACGTCCCGCCCGATTACCGCTTTTAGCGTCCCGGATAGAGGCCTCTTTGAGTTCAACCGAATGCCTTTCGGTTTGCATAACAGCCCTGCCACTTGGCAGCGACTTATCGACCGCGTTATTGGTCTCGACCTCGATTCCTACGTGTACGTCTATCTTGACGATTTGGTTATAGCCACAAACGATTTTAATAAACACCCTGAAATAACTAAAGAAATTTTCAGTCGTTTAAGATCGGCTGGTTTGACTGTAGCTCGGGAAAATGCCACTTTGTAGACCCGAAATCAAATATCTGGGATATGTTGTTGATCAAGATGGTTTACATGTCGACCCCGAGAAAGTTTCGGCTATTTTAGACCTCCTCAACCCAGCAATGTTTCTGAAGTTCGCCGCTTCCTAGGCCTCTGCGGCTGGTACCGTCGTTTCCTACCGAATTTCTCTACGGTAGTGGCTACAATAAATAAATTGATGCGAAAAGGCCACAAATTTTTATGGACTGATGAATGCGAACTCGCATTCACCGAAATCAAAAATTTTCTTGTGTTAGCTCCCATTATGAGTTGTCCCAATTTTGAATTGCCGTTTACAATTCAAACCGATGCCAGCGATTATGGCTTGGGCGCTGTTTTATCCCAACTTCATCCCGATGGCGAAAAAGTTATAAGTTATATTAGTAGATCTTTAAGACCTAGCGAGCGGAAATTTACCGCTACTGAAAAAGAATGTCTTGCTGTAGTGTGGGCTATTGGCAAGTTCAGGTCTTATATTGAAGGATCCCATTTCACTATTGTTACGGACCATTTTGCTTTACTCTGGCTAGATAATTTAAAGGACCCTGCCGGTCGCTTAGCGCGCTGGAGTGTCCGTTTGCAACAATTCAGTTTCGATATTATTCATCGTCGTGGCAAAGACAACGTTGTCCCCGACGCTTTATCCCGTTGTGTACCTATTGTTAATGAGGTCAAGGTTCTTAGTAACCCGGAACCGTATTTCAAAGGGATAAAAGATCGTTGGTTCCACAAGATGTGTGATCGTGTTTAAATAAACCCTTAATTTTCCCGCATGGCGATTTGACGGGGCAAATTTATTTAAGAAGTGTAAAATCCCTTATCCTGATCTAGAATCGGCTACTTCTGAGTGGAAGATCGTAGTCCCCAAATCACATAGGTTAGATATTGTGAGGAGTAACCATGATGAACCTACTTCCGGCCATTTAAGCATTTTTAAGACATACCATAGGATTACTTCTAAGTATTATTGGCCGAAGGCCAAAAGCGATGTTGCGAAATATGTGCGCAATTGCCAAACCTGCATTGCTAGCAAGGTTGAACAGAAGCCACCTGCTGGTTATCTGTTAGGTCGTCCGAAGGTCTCCAGACCTTGGGAACTTATTTTTGTAGATATCGTTGGACCTTTTCCTAGGTCTACTTCCGGATATAAGTATGTGTTGAGTGTAAAGGACTATTTAAGTAAATTTTGTATTTTCTTACCCTTGAGAGAGGCTACTTCATCTAAGCTTGCTGAATTATTAGGGGATTATGTGTTATTGTTATTTGGTGTCCCTGTACCGTGGTTTGCGACAATGGCAACCAATTTCAGGGCAGACAGTTCAAAATTTGATGAATGCTTACCGTGTTAAGGTTAGCCATACTGCAAATTATCATCCTCAGCCGAATGCCGCCGAGCGACAGCATCGCTCTCTCAAGACTATATTGATTTCTTTTATTAAAGACAACCAGCGCAAGTGGGCGTCATTGCTTCAGAAGGCTGCTTGTGCAATTCGTACTTCGAGACATGAGGCTACTAATCTCACCCCATTTTTCGTGAATTTTGGTCGTGAGATGCATCATAGTGGCGATAGTCACGACTTACCAACAGTCCCTTTAGAGGATAGGGTTGAGCAAGATCCCGTGCTTCCTGTGGATCGCCCCCGAATTTTTGACAAAGTGTTTAAAGATATTCGTGCTCGTCTAGATAAAGTATTTGAACGTAGCAAAAAGGTGTATGACTTACGACGTCGTCCCGATCGCTATGTTGTTGGTCAGAAAGTATGGCACAGAAATTTTGTGCAATTGAATGCCGCCGAATATTTTTCAAGTAAACTTGCATCCAAATATGTTGGTCCTTTTATCGTGTCCGAATGCGTTTCACCGTGGACCTATCAGTTAGAATCTGCTGAAGGTCGTAAGGTTGGTATTTGGCATGCCAAGGATTTGCGTCCTGATCCTTGACTATGTTTGTGAGTTCTTTTGTTGTTGTTGTTGTTGTTGTTTTTTGTTGTCCATTCTGGTGTTTGAATTTCAGTACTTGGGAAATATTACGTTGTACTGTTCGACAATTGTTGGATCTGTTCCCTGTGCTGGACTTCGAGTGACTTGATTGCCTACAGTTGCTTGGAGGCGAAGAAGTTTCGGATTCGATGTCTCGATATGTTTGTGCGTGGGTTCGAACCCCACCATAGGTTAATCATTTTTGGGTAAGATGGGGATGTTACGGTTGGAATTTTCACGACGACTTTTGATTTTTAGCAGTGTATTAAATAGTTAATTCTTTCCGTATTAGATTGTACATACTTTAATATTGATAGCGCGTTATCAGGTACGAGTTTGCAGACCAGCTTTAGTGGTATCATCTTCACATAATTCTTCATTTGAATCGTATACTTTTAATTTATGCTTTGGGTTCGTATATATGCCCGCCTTCGTTGAAGGGATTTTAGCGAATTAATTTGAAAGGAAATTATTCTGAGGTAATTAAATATAATTTTCCTTATTGCCTAATTGGGATTACGGCGATTCAAAAGTTGAGTCCTCGACTGCTATTTGGTAACCACCTGTTACACATTTTGTTTGTTTGCACATTGAACCCGATTGTGGATCGGTAAGTAAGCCGCGATTTTACTGACTGTAATTAGGGGATTATATTTTAGGGTTCTAGTTCTAATTCTAGTTCAAATTTTACTTCAGTTCCATTCAAGATTTATGTTCTACGTTTTGTTCCACGTGCTACATTCCACGTAGTACGTTCTGCTATTCTATGTTCTAGTACCGTTGTAACCTGTATGTTGAATTTCGAGTTCTAGATGTGGCATCTGTAATTAAAAGGAGAAGATGTTTACAAGTAAGGATCCAGTGGACCCATGTGAGATAATTGGTGGCGATATTCTACCTGCCCGCGCCATTTGAGCTGGAACATCGCCATCCACATCAGCAGTTGGTGAGTCCGTTCCATGTCTTATTTTTATCATCGCAACCGTTTGGTTGACTTTGCCATTATTGGGTTTACTATAATAGGGTTGGGTTCTAGTTTAGGGTGTTGAACATTGCATATTCACAATACTTAATAGAGTATGTAAAACTAAGCCAACGACCCGCCTATTATTATTACAGGTATTATTGCAGATACCATCAGTACTTAAGGGTTATCTTGCTAGGATCCTAGTGCAACCCCTTAATTGCGTAATAGTCTTTTAAAATCGACCGCATGGTCCAAGATTTATGTTGCCTTGTTGGCTGTGTTAATATTTGAGTTTAAAGTAAAATTTGAATTAGTCAACCGATGTATTGGTATCGTTAAAGTTGCACCATAACAAGTGGGTAAGTCCAGTTATTAATTAAATTATAGTATATGTGTTTATTGTTATTAATTTGATATATTCTTGTATAGTAAACGTATTGAATAGCTATGAGGTTTACATTACTGTGTGTCAACATATGTTAGCTGGATTGTATGCTGTGTGGGTATTATTTGTGATCGTTTGGAATTTCCTATCTCAGTTCCGTCGGAGCCCAGCTGTTAGAGTTAGGTGGCGCTCATTTTTGATAAGAGGTTTGGTTGATGGTTTACCCCACTCCCCGCCTCGGTACTGGGTTAGCTCAGGGTACATTGAAGCTGATTGCTCCGACTGCCCCGATAAGCATTTACCTTGCTTACCTCATTAGCGATTTTAGTGTAAATTAGAATTCAGTTTGAAATCCCCCCTCGCTCGTTGTCATTGTATTGCGAGCGTCACGTCTCGTTATAACAGTTCCAACAAGTAACGGGAGAATTAGAAATATTTTTAGGAGCATCACTTGCACCAGGTGTAAGTGTTTTCGAAGTAGTGACATCAGAACGGGGAGGGACATAAGCGGACGTAAGTTTGCTGCGGACCACAGGACCTGTATAAGCTAAGTCGGGCTCTAGGAGTTGAGAAAAGTTCAGAGCAGGAGGAGACTTGAAATTATCTGCTTGGATTTTGCGCTGTTCCAGTCTGCGACCCACACGCAAAAGTTCGGCAATGGTATTCAGATCCAGCAAAGCTAAGTTGGTTTGGTAGAAAGGTGTAAGATTTGGCAAAATAATATCGAGTTTCTGTAGTTCAGAGAGAGATTGTTAGACGAGCAAATAAATTTTCCATCGTAGCTAAATATACACCAATAGACTCTGAGGGACCCATAGTACGTTGCTTTATTTCCTCCAAAAGTTTTTCGTTGTAATTAACAGGTTGGAATTCTTCCCTTAATAGCCGAATAACGTCCTGCCAATTAGTTAGGATTTTCGATGTGCTCTGAATAAAATTAACGCTTTTCCTTAAAGTAAGTCCGATGCCGAAGAAAATAGTTGAGAAGCAGAAACGTTGCGTGCCGAGCATAATTCGTCCACGCGTAATAGAAATGCATTTAAAGACATACGGTCATCACCCAAAAATTTTAAGTCCCATTTAGACACCAGCTGTCCATATCCAGACGTAGCAATTGATTTAGAAACAGATATAGGTATAGGTAATTCATCCGAAGATTCAGCAGAAGTAAGATCATCCTCAGTATCCGTAGCAGTCGGATTAATAGTAGCCGTAGAAACAAGTGGTACCCTAGGGTAAGTGGAAGAACGTTTAAAGCGACGGTATAATCTATCGCAATCACTGCGGAAATTGCTGACACATAGCAACAACTTTCGCTGTATTACGGTTTCAGCGTCAGAAGTCACATTCATACGTTGGATTCTCCCTTTCAGATGCATAGCAAGGCTAATAATACGTTTGCCGTCGGCAGTTGAAATATCACCATTAAAGTCTTTGACCTTCGTCGTTAACTCAGTTAAACCCTCGGTCACGGCTTTATTATCCGCCTGAAATCGACACCAGATTTAAGTGGACTTAGCGCTTCGGAAGATTCCATTTTTAAGATATTCCTCAAGGACTTACGAAGTTCGGATACAGGTATCTTTGCATCGAACCCACGCGAACCGACTTCATATTTGAGTTCAGCCTCATGTAGCCGATCAACTTTTAATCTCCAAAAGTCACCCATTATTACCGAATCGACAAACAACACCCAAATATTTAAAGACACACAAACGACTTATTAGGTTGGTTCGCCAGAGAAACAAAATTAACGAAATAACTGAATAATAAACACAATCCAGTTCAGACGAGAAGGGAGAAAAAAAAATAATTCGTGCCGCTACACCAAACAAAAAAATCAATGTCAAAAACCATCAAGGTCAAAAAAATTAAGAAAAATCAAGAATAAATAAAAGAAATCGGGCAGAAAAGAAAAAAAAATCGAGCAAGAGAGAAGAAAAAATCGAGAGCAACTCAAGAGAAATCAAACCCCTTGTTTATCGGGCAGCCACGTTTATCGAGTCGGGCCCCACGTTTATCGAGTCGAGCCCCACGTTGGGCGCCAAAAATTATGTTACGTATTTCTAGTAGACGCCACGTTGTGCGTCAAAGTTATGTCACGTTGGCTCGTAGCCGTGCGTAACAAAAGAAAATCCAAGAAAAAAAACAGTGACCGGGCTCAATCGGAGAGTAGGGGGGGTTGTAGAAAGCGGACCAATCTATAAGGGACGCGGCTGTCAGGAGTTAGTACCAGTACCTGTCATAGAGAAATTAGAATAGTAAACCTGAAAGAAAAACAAATTAGTCCTGCAACTCTGAAACAGAGAAAAAGCATAGCCTATGGATCAAGTATAAATTGTTCAGTACTTTATAGAATAAATAAGAGCAACTGTTTAGATAAACTCTATAATCTAACAACAGTAATAGCAGTACAGAAAAATTCTGAGTACAAAGTGAGGCCATATTGGGGAGTAGCAGAAACATTTCATCACACACCAATTAAACATAATTCAGGTAAAATGTAACAAAAATATAAATAGGTAAGACATAATTACTCTAAGTAATTTAGTAAACTTTTAGCAAAGACATAAATAAGTAGATAAGCACAATTGTTCTGAGTCATTCAGTATGGTTGATTGTTCTTTATAAATAGGTAAGACATAATTAATCTAAGTAATTTAGTAAAATTTTTAGCAAAGACATAAATAAGTAGATAAGCACAATTGTTCTGAGTCATTCAGTAGGGTTGATTGTTCTTTTTTTTTGTTATTAAATAGCGGGCAAGTCTATGGAAAAAGTATCAGAACGACAAGGAATATTGCAAAACAACGGGTAGATATTTACAGTAAGAAAAAATAGGAAATAGTGCAACTTACACAAAGTTTCAGTACCGCTTCCTTGCCATTGCAGTGTGGGATCCACGATGTCTGGCGCTAACGAAGCACTGCACCTCAGACTGTGAGGGTGTTGATGGAACTTATCACAACTTACCCTAATCACACTGACTGATTTCACTGGGGTTAGCAGCGGACCTTATCACGCGAAGGAACTAGGTATATTAGTTGCAGAACCATACAAAAAGCAGCGAGGAACTTCAACCACTACTATTGTATACCGGTAGTCTGTCACAGTTTAAATATCACCAGACAAAGCAAGCAACAAAAGCCATAATAAGTAAAGCACATGTATCACTAAAGGGAGTCCGTAACCATGTCCTTAAAACCCGCGTGCATCGAGTTAAAAGCAGAACGAAACAGTATCGTTAACGTAATTCCTATATCGGAACCAAAGACCAACTACGACTCCGCGACAGTTAGTTCTACGGCTTTTTTTTCCATAAGAAAGACGACTAAAAACGTTTAGTAGACACGCGTACGCACTAAAGCCGTACGTCGAAAGTTCTTCGAACACACGTGCGTCGAGTTTCACCAACTCTACCACTCCTAGTTCAACCAGAAAACCGTATCTTACACTTAATTTTGACATCTCGCAAGCAAGAACAAAACACGACCCTTTTTTTGTTTATATCTAATCCTACTAGTACAACTTCTGATCGCCTACCTAGACTGTATATCCACATATTAAATACAGCGGGTTTATTTATTAATGACACGTGGAAAGTAATTTTACGAGTATTCCAATTTACAACTCAACCATCTTTTAAAATTAATACCGGCGAGTCAACTTGCATATCAATCTGAAAACTAGGCGGAAGTATTTACTTTATACAAACCGCGATTCAAAACGATGTATTTTAAGAATTAAGTAGACTAAAAATGTTAGACCACCAAAATGCACGTTACAAATTGAATAAATCCTGTTGAAAGTTAATTGACTTTCATACGAATTAAAGATGAAGTTCATAACTGGAAATACATGTAGGACTATATGCGGAACTGCTTGCGTTTTATTTCGACCTTCTTGCTGCGGATTGTCTTCAATTTATTCAACCTCCTAGTTTACCATACTCCAGGCAACATGCCTCTCCCACGAATCCAACTTTTTATCCTTCATCTTGGTAGGGACCTTCCTACCACTTTTAAATTATCTTGTCCGGACTACATCTGCTACAATAATGGTCGATCAAGCGCGTTAGCCAGCTGCTTCCAAGCCCACGCGCATGACAGCACAGATCGATAAACGGGTCGACTACATTTTCGCGCCTCGCGCCTGAATCACGGCAATCCTTCGAACATATAGGAGTTTAATAATTGCCTATATATTCATAAAACAATTATTGCCTATATATGAGATGTTACAAGATTAATAGTACATTATGATATACAACTTTATAAGTGAGTCTTTAAAAGCACGTGGCAGCGTTTTAGATCTTGACGCGAAGTGGAATGCTCTTTAAAGGCCTTTATAATCGAGCACCATATGCAATTTTTTAATCTACGAGGGTAAGGTGAAAAGTTCTCGGCCTACAATGGAAGATTGCAATTTTTAGTGAAAAAAAAGATTTTATTTTTCGACATAATCCCCTTAACTTCAACACACTTGGTCCAGCGTTTCTTCAACATCAGTATTCCTTCCCGGAGTTGAGAGTCTGGAAGGCTGTAAAAATATTCATCTACGGCCTTCTCAACTTCTTCATTGGACATGAAGCGCTTCCCAGAAACAAATTTCTTCAAGTTTGGGAACAGGTAGAAGTCTGAGGGCGCCAAATCAGAGGAATAGGGAGGATGACCGAGCAAGTCGTACCCCAAATCCGTCAATTTTCTCATCGCCAACGCATCCTTGTGTGCAGGTGCGTTGTCTTGGTGAAGGAAAATATTTTTCTTCTTCAAGCCAGTCCTCTTCTCGCGAATCTTGGCATCCAGCTGGTCAAGAAGGGTGGAGTAATATTGGCATGTAATTGTTCTGCCTTTTTCAAGGTAGTTTATTAACAGGATTTCTTTGCATCCCAAAACACGCTGGCCATCACAAGATTTTTTACACTCCATTCCTCTTCCGGCATTTAATAATAGTAAAACTTTTGCTACCTTCGCTGTTTGATGAATGTCTTCTGAAAACCTATAAAAATATAATTCTGTAAATATTTTTTAATATACCTGCACAATCGTATCAATTTTTCTACAATCACTAATTAAACAAGGTTTTTTGCTTGAACCCGACAAAGAACGTCGATGTTTATTGACGTGAGCGATAGAACTAAAAAACTCGCATCGTCTATAGCAACCAGTAAATAAGCGTCTCAATTTAATAGTTGTCAAATTTGACAGATTCCAAGATTTTTTCACTGTATTAAATTTATAATAAAATTAGCGAATAAAAATAGTTCTACTTTAGTAAATAGCTGTAGGAAAATTTCTATATTATAACGTGAAAAGTCGATTACAAGAGGTCATTGAAACCCAACTTCCATAAATAAAACCCCACGCAATTAGAAAAAAACCAGAAAGAAAATTTTTTTTTCGAATATTTATTGTTCCGCCCTGTATAAAATTACCAGCGTATTGTAAATTCAAAGCGATTAACATGCAAAGCGAAATACAATTCCGTGTGTGTAAACAATCATTTTAAAGCACATTATAAATACAAAAATCTATTTAATCCATGCTAGAATAATATGAATTTATTGCAGCTCATTTATTAAAATACTAACTATATTAGTAAACAAATCAATCTGGACAAAGAAAGCAATTAACCACTTTGATTATTTATGTAATAAATAATTACCCCGTGTGTAAAATATCCGCTTAAAAACAATGCAAATTGACAAACAACCCCTTATTAAATATATGCGTAAAATATGCATTAGAACACATTTTATTTGCAAATATTATGATGCAAATCTTTTTGCATTTACAAAGAATAAATAAAGCAATTAAAGCTTTAGTTAATAAGCTAAATTGACTTTCGATAACATTTAAAAAAAATGTTCCAGAAGCTTGGGAAGAAATAGAGAAAATGCGTCATATGTACTGAGAAATCTTTAATAGTTAAATTAATAAACACCCTACTTAAGAAACTCGCGCTATCATTAAAAGGCATAAAATCGATTTTATTGCCTTCGCATTACTACTAGATAAGATGCAACGCCATCATCAACTCCCTACGTTAGACAAAGATTAATCACACCTTTTACTATATATATAAATCACAGTTTGACACAAATTAGGTCATTAAACCGGCGGAGTTCCAGGAAATACTACATCACGTAAGGTAGAAAGATTCGAATAAAATTGCGTAAAATCTAGAATCATGACGTACTTTGATAATTTTAATATAAAAGCTGGAACTTTATTAGTGATTTATTTATTAATTCGTGTCAACAAGCAATATGTAGGAGTTTCAATTTACGAAATCGAGGATGAAAAATTTCATTAATTTGCGATTCGTCATGTAAGATTTTAAACATCATTAGATGCAGTAATTTGATTTGCAAAAATACAATAAAAATTCAACGTTCTTCGATACGAAAGCTACTCTAAAGTTAATTAAAAAGAAGATACACTTTTGGTAACTGATGTCGCAAACGGAGATTTCAAATAATATGGAA